>OY856188.1:40613264-40728676 GCA_963693315.1 Diogma glabrata
TTAATGGCATCTCAGGCGGGATGTCATGCTCTTCTATGCTCTGGGTTACAATTTCCTGATATCTGTTCAGCGTTTCCGGATGTTTAAATGCATCGACGTTCCAGCGCACGGTCTTTTTTGCTTGTCTATTAAATGTAGATGATAATTTGCACTTGTACTTAAAGATGACAAGCATATGATCAGTGTCCATATCAGCACCTCTATATGATCGAACGTCAGTTACACTTGTAGAGTGTCTCTTAGGAATCATCACATGATCGATTTGATTTTCAGTTCTTCCATCGTTTGATTTCCACGTTGCTTTGTGGATTCTCTTATGAGGAAAGTGCTAGATATTAGCATATCATGCATCATAGCCAGTTCAGCTGCGCGAAAGTCGTTATTGTTACTGGTATGATGCAAGCTGTTAGGACCGATATGTGTTCTGCACTTCTACCAATTTGAGCATTGAAGTCACCTACAACGATTTTATATCGTGCCGCGGGATGTTATTGATGACTTCTTAGAGTTCTAGAGAGAACAGGTCTTTAATGTCATCTGCTTTATCTTCAGTAGGTGCATGAACATTGATGATCGTTACATTAAATTTTTACGTGCGGATTCTCATTGTGATTATCCGCATATTAATTCGGCAAAAGTCGATAACATGTTGATTCACGCGACGATGTATGAGAAAGTCAACTCCAAATTCTCTCCGTTTTGATGACCGCAATAGTAGAGAGTGTATCCCTTGGCTGTTTCGTGGATTCCACTCCCTGGCCATCTTAGTTCTTGTAATGCCACTATATCTAGTGTGTAGCTATTGATTTGGTTTTGTAAGTTTTAGTAGATCTCCTGATCTTCTAAAGCACGTTCCAGGTTCCCATTTTTAAATAGTAGTCCGGGTACAGTTTCCGAGGTCGTTCTTGAAATGAGTCCGATATAATCTGAGGCCAATGTACAGAATTCATGACAAATAATAATAATAATATTCATTTTGTTGTTACAATAAATTCTCAACAACTTTGTTTATTTTGGTGCAACAATTTTCGAATTTACACAAGTTTTTTTCAACAATCACTGCACTTTTTGTCGAGAATGTTGTGATAGTCCTTGTTCGAAAATTCTTTCGAGTACTTCTGGGGTGTAGGCCCGACCATCTTAAAAAGCTTCAGCTCGAGGCTGAAAAGCAGAAACAATGCATTGAAAGCGCTAGCTGGAAGCTCATGGGGTAAAGAGAAGAACACAATTATCACAACTTTCAAAGCCATAGGTTAGCCATAGATACAAAGCCATTCTAAACTACCCAGCACTAAGATGGACACCTCAAGTTTCTGATACGCACTGGAAGAAGATGCAAACCTCACAAAACGCAACTTTGAGAACCGCTACTGGATGCCACCTTATGGCTCATAGAGACCACCTACATGAAGAATGTACTATCTTGCCGGTCCGTGAACACAATCAGATGCTATCTTAACAATACATATGGTCCTGCCATGCAATGACATTCTGTTAATGGTGTCACCACCCATAACCATAAGAAAAACTGTAAAGCTCTTTCAAACCGATGTAAGGGAAGATCCAAAAACCAGAAGTATCGATGAGCTTACATACAGAAGTGGTTTAAAAAGGCTTCATACTAAGGCGGTAGAAGAAACAATAAACAACTATATATATTCATAATCGAGTTTTGAATGAAAAACCACCAAAAGTAGCTGCAGAAGATAACCAATTGCCTCGCAGCACTAGATGCATTCTGGCGCAACTAAGATCCGGTTGGTCACGAATATTAAATCATTACATGAACCGAATCGATCGCCAAATTATTGACAAGTGTCCCGCATGTGAAGGCACTCCACATGATGTTGACCACCTTTTTACATATCAGGAGAATGCGACAGATCTGACGAAGAAGGATTTGTGGTACCGTCCAAGGGCAGAAGCAGAGTTTCTAAATTTAGAAACGGAATCTGACGAGTAGCACTTTATCAATCGTCGCTACAACAACAACAATGATCTAGTTTACAACAAGATCCCCAATTTAGTCTCTCATGCAATGTGGTCGCCCATAGTTAACAAACTCAGACGAAACCATATTTATAAGCCAAAACTTGTACTATTTTCTCTGTGCGTTATAATTGTTTTAAAGTAGATGCAATAGAATAAGAAAACATTTATTTTTAATTAAATTTTTCTCTTTTTTATTTATAATTTGTTCCGTTTTTTGTTTGTTAGTTACAAGTGTGACCCATCCCATTACATTATTAATTTCAAATAATGCCATAATTTTTTTTTAATTTTTATTAGTATTTATAGTATCATAATCAGTTTTTTTAAGTTTTATTAATTTTTATTGCACTAAAATATTCTTATTTATCTGATTTTTTTTATTTCAGATTTAATACAATATTTTAATTATAAGTTATTGTAATAATTATTTGTTTTCTTTTTTTATTTAAAATTATAATAGGGAATGAAAATTGGTTATAATTAGAAAAAATGATAATAAAATAAAACAAAATTTGATTAATATATTATTTAATGTTAATTAATTAAAACAAAGGTTATAAAACATTAAAACAAATAGTTCTCGTTCATTTGATCGATTTTTCGTCAATGGAAAGGACAGACACAATATGATCCATAAACTACCCTAGTTCTTTGAAATCAAATTAATTTTCTAAATAGAACCCAAAACTTTATGATTAAAATTAATAACTAAAATTAAAAAAGGTATTACAAAAGTAAGCTAATATTTAGAGCTAAATAAATATAAAATTAAAATTTATAATAATGTTTAAAAAACAGAAACAATAATTTCTTTTAATATGACGATAAAATTTTAATTAACTTATGTAATTTACTTATATGGAAGAAAGGATTTTCAAATTAGTATGTATATTAGCAGTTTTCTTTCTTTTTACAACAAAAGTTTTATTTTTCTAAAAGTTATTTTTGTATTTATTTTTCATTGATATAAAATATATTTTTAATTTAATTATTTTGTCTCAATTTTACGTTACTACAATTTATCATAATATTTATATAATACACAGCATCAATTAAATATTTATTAATATTTTTTTGTGGTGGATCAATTTTTTTTTGTTTTTTTCTCGAAATAATAATAAAATTTGTTTAAATAATATTTGCTTAATACAATCAAATATCTTTTTATTATATATGTATATATTAAAATTATTTAATAAATTAAAATATTCGTTTTTTTTCATTCTTCAAAAAAGGCTAATTAATTTTTTTAATCAATCATATTTTCAGTCATTTTTGTTTGTTTTATTTAATTTAATTAAATATGTAGATTTGTATTGTATAGAAAATGTTGGTTTAATGTACGGTTAGTTTAAAAAAAGGCAAGATTACTTTAACTTAGGCGCGAGTGGATTTTTTTTTATTATTTTTATCGTAAATTAAGAAAATTTAGTAAAAGGGACAGTTTTGATCGTTTATCTTATAAGCACATAGGAAATAAAGCTAAAATTAAAAATATAGAAAAATATTTTGCTTTTTCCAAAGGCCTGTATCTTGGTCCCCGGGGTTGATATACAACTCGTTTTGGTTTTATTCGCTTCAGTGAGTGATTCTATATCAAATAAAAAAAAATATTCTTGGCGCCTAAGTAAAAGTAATATCCCTTAAAAAAATTCACGGTTTTGGAGTTTTGTTTAATTTGTCAGAGTTGGAAAAATACTAAAAATAATTTTATCTATTATTTGTTGAAATTCGTGTTCTGGACGACCAAAAAAGTCGAAATTCGAACCTCAAATAAAATTCACACTGCTACTTAGGGCCGATTGTATGAATGCGGATAGAAGATAAACCCTCGGATAAATCGTCGTTTGTATTGTATGAATCAGGATAGATTAAATTCTATTCTAAGATTTATTCTTTCTTTTTCTGCTATATAACAAAGAATAAAACAATTTGTTTTTTTTCTTGACATCCGCATGCTGGAAAATTTTGTTTTGAATTTGTGGTTATTTTTTAATTTAAATTTTTGCGTTTCTAAAATTTGTTTTTTGATGATATAAATTAATAGTAAAATAAATAAATATTCGATTCCAATTTTGAAATAATGTTTTTTAATTTATAATTAAATTTATTTAAAAAGTAAAAGAAAAAGTATCGCCACTTATAAAATTACGCTGCTTTAAACTGCAATAAAAACAAAATTAAAAAATCTATCCGTGTTCATACAATCGACGAAAAATAAAATCCTCGGATGAAGATAAATCTTTATTCTCGAAGTTTTTTTTGTCCATCCTTGTTCATACAATCGACCCTTAGTGTTTTTTATTTTCAGATAAAAATAGAAAAGAATGATGATCGTAGACAAAAATTGCAGCTACATATACCAATATTTTTAGTGATATTATAAGTCAGTAATACTGTAACGACGATTTATTTCGAGTTTTACTCTAAAACAAGAATATTCTTAACCCAAGAAATTTTCTAATGATTTGCTATTTTATTTCGGTTCCGGCCTTTAAATTTCAACAAACATAAAAAAAATTATGTGTGCTACAGGATGGTCATTTTGTAGCGTTTCTCACTAGTGGGATTTCCAGTTGGAGACATTTTTTCTCACGTGTAGACAATTAAAGTCTACATACCCTCTCTTAAATTTCCCCTCTATATGAATTCATTGGCACAATGAATTTTTAAGGAGAAATGGTAAGAAATTTCAAAACAAATGTCATTTCAAATTATTATTCTGTAGTGATAGTTTGTTAACAAAATGATTTACCAGAAAATTTATTTGATTAATCTTATTCTGAAATTTATAATATTTGGAAACTATAAATCTTTTTATTTATTGTTATAAAACTTTACGGCAAGATTACTTGAACTTAGACGCAAGCGGATTTTTTTTTATTAGTTTTATCGTAAATTAAGAAAATTTAGTAAAAGGGACCGTTTTGATCTGTTTATGAGTTTATCTTATAAGCACATAGGAAATAAAGCAAAAATTAAAAAAACAGAAAAAATTCTTGTCAAAACAGTGTAATTTTGTATAGATTTTCCTTTTTTTTCAAAGGCCTGTATCTTGAACCCCGGGGCTTATATACAACTCGTTTTGGTTTTATTCGCTTCAGTGAGTGATTCTATATCAAATAAAAAAAAATCTTGTCGCCTAAGTAGAAGTAATATCTCCAACTTTATTTATAAATGCCCACCGTAGACTAGTTTGCAACAATGCTACACATATTTATTATTAGAAATAACACATCACTCACTAATGTTATTGTTTTTACTTTGTTTTATTTTCGTTTTTTATATAAATTAAATGTTTTTGAAATAAAATGTATTTTATAGTTTTTAAACTTAAATGAAATAAAAATGAAACAAATATTACTTAAATGAAAGCACGCACATAAAATTAAATAAATATGTTTTATGTCAAAATTGACAAACAATATTTTTTCAACTAGTGAAAGCAAGACATATTGCGCCTTTCTTCACATGAGAAAATTTAATGGAATAGTTCATCCACAATTTAAACTAATCAATCATGGACAAACGTCGGAACTCACGTTAAAATTCAACATTAAATCTCACTAATGAGAAACGCAACAAAATGACCATCCAGGTCAGTCAACAATATTTTAACATATTCTCAGTTAATTGCTTTGTTGCGTCACTCAATGTCAATTAATAATACATGTTTCTGTCTATGTAAATTATAAAAATTTTGTTATCTAAAGCATAGTATACGTAATATTTTCACATACTTCATTTGAACGCGAACTGAAAAATTGATTAATTTTAAATTTCCGTTTATATTTCTACTAGACTAGATAATGAAACAATTACTTTTGTCAATAAATATTTCTCTTCTTCTTCAAGATTTTCTTCTGAGAAGTACCTTAACACCAATTCGACAAGTTCAGAATTTAATATCATATCCATATCATTAATACAGTTGATTTCCATTTAACAAAATATATTAAATTTATTTGCTGTTAATAAATATCCAAACTTTTTGTTTTAGTTATTGTTATTAGAAATAATATTTGATAAACTAAAACTAACTAATAATATTTGATAAAAATGCTTTGCTTAATTTAAAAAAAATATTTCATATTTCTAGTAAATAAAAATATGAAAGTGTTATTAATGAGATACATAAAATAAAATATTATATATGTATACATTTTTAATATTGTATTTGTTTTGATTAAAATCAAAAAAAACGCAAATGTCACTTTTAGATCTCAGTTCTTATTTAGGTTTTAAAAACAGCGAGTACAAAATAACCGATCGAATCGCCTATTTTGGAATAGAAATAGTTTCCGGACAATTTTATCTGTCAAATCCTTAATTAAATAGGCAAGAAATAGTTTAAGAACGACCATTTCTTGCCAAAAACGTCAAAATAGGAAAATAAGCAAGTGATTTGGTGTTGACGAACGAACCCCAGGTATAGTAAAAACATCTGGACAACCCAAAACAATCTTGATTTGCAAGAAATAACGATTATTTAAAATTTTCGAAATAGAAATTATTTGATCACAGCTGTCAAGGTTTTTTTCGGGAAAAAGATCTATTATACACGGTTGTCGATTTGAAGTGTTTGTGGCGTTTGTTTATCGCAACGGTATGAAATTTTTTATATTGATGCGTTTGATCGCTAAACTTATGTGTGCCGAACGTGTAACAAAAAATGTCTCAAACCAATGTGTGACATTTGCACTACAAATTTCAACAATTTATTTATTATGCTACAATCATCTACGTAGCAGTAACGAAATAAGTTTATTACGCACTAGTGTGCAATGAAATCATAAACAATCCAATATTGTTATGACATCGGTTGTTATGAAAATTCATCAAATTTTAACAAATACAAAACTTAAGAGGGGTTTATCGGTTTAACAACTTCGAATTTGAGACTACACCAAACCTGGTGACTAAATTTGTAGTTTCTCCCTCCCTACGATTGTATAAAAAGAAATGAAAAAAAAACAGACATTTTGGCTTTATTATAAGTTATAACCAAACATATAATTTTTGATATTTTATCAATGAAATTTATTTATTATTTTTATTATTATTTATTTTTATTATTATTTATTATTTATTATTATTTTATCATATGAAAAAAGTTTGACAGAAAGTTTTCATAATATACTTTGAAAATATTTACATAACTTAAATACTTGTTCGTGCAGTTAGAAAATATTGCTTGTCTTTTTAAAAATATTTGAATTAAATAATCACAATAAATTTAAATTACTATCGTAATTATTTTCATTCATTTTATAAAAATTCGCACAACTATGAAGAAAACTTTTCACCTTTTTTCGATTTAAATTATCCAATTGTTTTTAATTTATAATTTAATAAAACAATTTGTGGTTGTAAATAAAAACAAGTTAAAATGGAGAAAAGAGAAAACAAATATGACATATCAGCGATCACCATTTTTTATGTTTCTCTTCATACAATTTTAAGCAAGCTACAGACCTACAATCAAATTGACAATCGAAAACGAAAATAAACGAAATAAAATTTTAATGTAAAAATACCATAAACTTTATTTCGTTTATTTTCGTTTTCGATTGATTGACAATTTGATTGTAGGTCTGTAGTTTGCTTTAAAGTTATGTTCTCTTTATATTTATATATATATGTACTCTAAGCTAATATGTCATACTCAATTTTTTTTCCATTTTCATGTTTTTATGGACAACCACCAACCTTTTTATTATATTAAAAACAATTCTTAATTTAAAACGCCAAAAAATATTAAACGTTTTCTTTATAATTGTGCTAATATAATATGAATTAAAATAATTAAGAAGGTAATTTAAATTTATTGTATTATTTTCAGTCAAATATTTTACTCAAATATTTTATAAAGGACAAGAAATATTTTCGAGCGACACGAACAAATATTTAAGTTTCATAATCAAAGTATATTATGAAATTCTTTGCTGTCAAACTTTTTTAATTGTGGACAAATTTATTTTTCATTGATAAACTATCAAAAAGTATATGTTTGGTTCTAATACAAGCCAAAATGTCAGTTTTTTTCATTTTTTTTATACAGTCGCAGAATGGGAGAAACTATTACTTTTTGTGATCTTATAGATTTAAAAAAAAAAACACAATTATTGTACAAATAAAAAAGCTTGAATCAAATAAAAAAGCTATGCACGTCTATGCGAAGATGAAACTGTTTCTCAGAGAGACAATAGAGAGGAAAACCAAAAACAAAAAATGATTTGACATACGTCTATGCACGCTAAACATTAGTTGTGGTAATCGGTTGATAATATCTTTGTTAAAAGTTAACAAAATAAAAATCATAGCTTTAATAAAGATATATTTGAATTTTTATTTAGCAAGTTTTCAAATTTTTAACATCGATTGACCTTGGAAATTTATATTTCTGTTTCAAGCCAATTTTTTTAACGTTCAAATTAAAACAGGAACAAAACAAAACTACGTATCATTTCATTTTTGCACGAAGTTTTTTTACAATTGGGTAACAAAACAATAAATCCCATCCCATCAATATATCATAATAGGCTAAAAGAAATACAAATAAAATAACAGGTAAAAAGAAATTATGTTGCCAATAATATTTAATCTGTCCTGCCGTTGTTTTTTTATATTTTCTATAATAACGCGGGCTCGTTCATTGTAATTGACCGTTGTCATTTTCGGTGCGGTTGGATTCATTACCATAACTCCATCTTCTTTTTGGATAAAACGCCGACGGTAAACGATACCCAATTTAACGAAGATTTTTTTGTCTCTTCTGTTCAACTAGTTTTATTAATTTGGGTGATTTATGGAAAACCCGCTCGTGAACACAAGATTAGTCATACTTAGATTTGTAACGAAGCATAACACGGGCACACCTATTCTCGTAACTTTGCCCCCGGAAAATTTATACATCTGCAAACAAACAAATGGTCATTACATAATATTAAGGGCCGATTGTATGAACGTGAATAGAATATATATCCTCGGATATACCGTCGTTTATATTGTATGAATCACGATAGAACAAAATATTCTATCCTCTGTTTTATTCCGTGTTTTTCTTGTATGTATATGACAGTGGACATAACAATTTATTTATTTTTTCTTGATATGCGCATAGCAGGATAATTTCGTTTTGAATTGGTGATTATTTTTTTCCAATTTAAATTTGTGCGTTTCTAAAATTTGTTTTGTGATATTAATTAATAGTAAAATAAATAATATTCTTAATATAATTAATTTAAGTTTTCAAATAATATTTTTTAATTTATAATTAAATTTATTTAATAGAAAAGAAAAAGTATTGCCACTTATAAACATACTGCTATAAAAATTCAATAAAAACAAAAATACAAAAAATTCCATCCGTGTTATTAGAATCGACGAAAAATAAAATTCTCGGATAAAGATATTGTTACGATTACAGAAAAATCCAGACGATTACAGTTACTTTCAGAAAAATCAAATCAACAAAACACAACAACAAATTAATGAAATGAATAGTGTTGTTGTTGTATTCTTAGAACTTGGGTCAACATAAAATTACTTTATGAATCGAATCATCATAACGTGAAATAATATTCTAGTTCTAGTGTTTTCTTAAGGTTTCTAAAAAGTGACCTCGAATTATCTAGATTCTAGAAGAATCGTATATAAGCAGAATCGTATATAAGCAATTTCCCTCTTGTGGAATGGATTAGTTTTATTTTAAACCTGCGATAGTAAAGTTAAAATTATAAAAGTGATTTTTATATTAATTTTTGTGAATAAAGTTTAAGTGTTATTGAGTAGAAATATTTTGTGTATTATTTTGAACGTTGTGTTACTGGAAATCAACCGTTGGAGTTTCGGAAGCTGTTGGAAGAATATTCTAGTTAGGAATATTGTTTGCTGTATTGTTTCCTGTTGTTGTGGAACAATTAAGGAGTTGCAAACCTAATAAAACCTGGGTGGTTATTTTGCAGCGTTATCTCACTAGGTGAGATAAAAAGTGAGATAAAATATTTGTCTTTGATCGATTATATTAGATATAAGAAATCATTTAAACATAATTTTTTTATCTCACTATTTATCTCACCTAGTGAGATAACGCTACAAAATAACCACCCTGGTGTGTTGGCTTACTAATCAGTGATCGAACTCAGAAAGAGTTTGGAAATTACGTTTATCGAATTGAGAAGACAATGAAACTTTTCTTAAATTTAAAAGTTGTGGTTCGAACAACACAAAGTGGGGTTCCCCCGAGTACTGATGTTGTTTTGAGACTTAGGTCTTGAAAGGTATCTATATGTTGTTGTGACACATATTGTAATTCCTATAACAACACTTTTTATTAAAAAAAAAAAATAATGCATTAAAGATATTAAATGGCGTGGATAATCTGAAAAAGATGATGATGAAACGTTAACTCAGCTATGTCTAGCTTGGTTATAAATGGAAATTGGTGGTGAAAAGTTACAGGATGCTTATTATATATTTCAAAAATTTTTAACAAATCAAACAACCGAAAATCACAACATTGAAAATTATAACACCGAAAGTTCACATTGTCGAAAAGTCATTGAATCGAAAGATAGTTACACTAACATTTTTCGAAAAGTCAGATGATTGAAATTCATAAAATCGAATAAAATAGTATATTAAGAAACTAGTTTCATAATCGACGATTTTATCGCACGCAATCTGTTTAGAAAACGACCCGCGCAGCGGGGAGTTTTCTAAAAGATAAGTGCGATAAAACGTCTTATGAAACGAGTTTTTTATACAATTTTTTCTATTTTGCATTTTTTGTCTTGAAATTTTTTAAAATATTTTTTTTGTTTTAATGTTTTAAAGAAAATTTCTAAAAATTTCAATTCAAAATAGTAAGCTCTGCGTTTCATCATATTTCTATAGATTTTTTTGTTGCAAAACTAGCTTTCATAAAATGTGTATTTTATTAAAATATAGTCAATTTGAAATTTTGTTATTATTACTAATTATTTTAATTAAATAAAATATTTAACACTAATTTAGATTATTTTTTAATAATAGGATTAATTAATAAGAATAATTTTATTTATATAATTATTCGTTTTAACTTTCACTGACGTTTGTATGACCAATGTGACCAACCTTGAAAAACAAAACTTTGCGTATGATAATGAAGGCCATTTCGATACGCATTTGGGTATCGAAATGACTTTATTTTAGACGCAAAATAGAAAAAATCATAATATCGAAAAATCGTAACATCGAAAACATTCTATTGACGACTGGTAAAGTGATAACAGCGCAGCGCACCACCCTCTTAGCAAAATTTAAAAGCTCTAGAGGAAGATCAAAATTCAAACGAAAAGTAGTAAAATATTAAAATTTTGGTTTTTATTTGTTTTGGATAAATAATTTAAAAAATATAAGTATAAAAGATTTAAATTGAAGTAACAATTAAAATTTTTTAGGTTTTCTTCTCGAGTCTGCCAATATAAGCAACATTTTAAAACTTTTGCTAAGAGTGTGTGCAGCAATAATTTTTAACACATCTTGAGGAGATATTAAATAGTATAGGGGTTTGTATATTGTTCATATTCATCTTTATGCGACACGTTAAGGTAGATTATTAAGTTTTGCTGGTTCACCATTATCTTGCACAGATACGTTGCGCTTGTGAATGTTGAATTGAGTACCAATGCAGACTTGGTGTATGGGTGGCACAACTTCATCTTCCTTGCTGTTAGTGGGATAAATATTTCCAAAGCCATCTTCTGTTCTACTAGTATCAATTGATAAACTAGAAAATAAAATATAAGTACGTGCATACTTGTTAATTATATTTAAGCTAACTTTTCTTGCCATTGGTTTCCTCGTCATTATGCTTGATTGTGGTAAATTTTCTGAAGGAAAAGCATTTGATGTACTGCCGTGCTATGCAAAGGCCGTATCTTGCTTTTTTGTCAAAAATGAGTTATGCATCTAAGATGATATAATAACAGTCGATGGACATTTTTATCATATAATTAAACCATTTAAATAATTTTTTCATTCAAAAATTACTCTTTTAAATAAACTGTATCTTCTTTAAAGTATCAAATTTACTATTTAATTATCCAATAATTAATATTTTACAACATTAACATAATAATAAAACATCAACATAAATAATATAACCTCCTATCTCTCTGATTCAAACCAAAATTTGAAATTTTTTTGACTAAAAATATAGTTTTGAGTAGTTTGACTGTGAAACTTGAAAATTGTTAATATCTCGAAATGTCAAAAATTCAAGATACGCGCTTTGTGCTTAGCACGGCAGTGTAAGTGATGCCTTTTTTTGTATATTCGCCCGTGGTAATGGAATTAGAATCTGTTCTTTCTTAAAAGACTTGCTACAGATCACAAAGTTTTTGGGAATCTTTTTTCCCATCCTTAGTACATGTTTCCATTCATTTAATGCTATTTTATTTAGCATGACCTTACGGGGAATATGGTGCATGGACACGCCGTCAACATCATATGTTTTGCACTGTGGTGCGACTTAAATATGTTTTGCACTGTGGTACGACACTAATAGCGACCCAAATATTTCGCAGTTTTACGATTACTTTCCATTTTGTTATTAAAAATTATAAAATTAGGATCAAATTATAATAGATAATAGTGTTGTAACTTACATTTGAATAAATAAATACACCAATTGTTGCACAAATTTTAAAAATATTAAATTTATTATGGTTTAAATATTTTTGTGAGTAAAAATATATGGTATTTGACATATGTTTACAATTTGATTTATTTAACTTGTTTAGCATAAAATCCGCTAGAGCACATGGTGTATGTCGTCAATATTCAAACGTCAGATACCCGCAGTATAGGGCGATTTTTCTGTTTCGGTGTTTACCGCAATGGCGGTGCAAAAAGCGGATAAGAGAATAAATTCAAAAACTTTTATATGGGATTTCATACAAAACACAACTTGAATAATTTTAAAAATTATGTATGAAATTTCTCATTTTACCACAATTGAACAATTTTAATTTGCTTATGGAGTATTATTGACTATATATTAAGCGTAATATATAAAATATTATTCTTAGGTCGCTCAAAAAAGAAACATAAAAATTGCCAAAATTTCCCATACAAAGTTGTATGAAAAATTTAACTTATTTTCGTATTTGTTTTACTGACAGAAGAAAAGAAAATATTTTATATATTATGCTTAATATATTGTCAATAATACTTCATAAACAAATTTAAATTATTTAATTGTAGTAAAATGAGAAATTTCATAGATAACTTTTAACAGTATTCAAATGGTGTTTTGTATGGAATTCCACATAAAATGTTTGTGATTTTTTTCTCTTATCCCCTTTTTGCAGCGCCATTGCGGTAAACACCGGAACAGAAAAATCGCCCTATATATTAATTATTATATTGATTTATATTTCTATACATTCATTCATATTTTTTTATTAATAAATTTTCGATTACCGAGGAAATGGCATAAAATAAAGTATTTGTTTTGGAAATAATTCGCTAGAATGAATTATTTCCAAAACACATACATACTTTAATTTCATTTCCTCAGCAATCGAAAACTCAGTAGTAACAAAATTGGAATGAATGTTTAGAAATAACTAAATTAAATCAAATAATATAAATTAATATAGTAATTATTATATACTGCGGCTATTTGAAATTAGTGCATACCCTATATTTCGATTGAATTTCGATTTAATGAATTATTCGTTAAATCGAATATTTTCAATGTTATAATATTTATATGATTTTTTATTCTTTTTACAAATTTCGATCAGATGATTTTTCAATTTTATGGATTAAATTATCGATTATATGATTTTCGGTGATGTAATGTTTCGATGTAATTACTTTTCGACGAAATGAATTTTCAGACATATATTTCGATCTAATACTGACATTTTAATTAACATGTCAATTTACGATCTGACATTTCAATTTAAAATATTTTTATCTGTGTGGAGAGTAAACCATGTATTTTGATTAAATGATTTTTGTTATAATGAATTAGTATTAGCACGAATTAACATTAGCTTGATTTTGCAACGAATATTTTCGATGTTATAATATTTCGATAAAATGAATTTCTATTCTATATTACGAATTTCGATCATCTGAGTTTTCGATGATATTAATTTCCAGTACAACGAAACAATGCAACGATATTTCGATGCAATGACTTTTCGACAGAGTGAATTTTCGATGTTGCGATTTTCAGTTGTTTGATTTTTCGATTTATTGATATTTTTCGAGGTACCGATTTTCGATGGTATGATTTTTCGATGATATGGCGCGATCCGCTCATTTCATTTCACGTTATTGTATTAATTTATGATGTTATAAATTTTCAACACAGCATAGATGTTTCGTTTTAGTTTAGTAATACTTCATAAAAACGTTGTAATGACCTTATAAAAACCTTCTCCCGAAAACTAAATACATAGACCGAAGTCTTGATATCCCAGAGCCTTAACATTTCAGCCCCTTCACATTTTCAAAGCATAGAAACTAAGTGTTTTTCAAATTCGTTAATTACACCATCAAAAAATTACATCTCTCAATTTATATGAATTCACGTATAATATGGAGCGAAACTTATAAACGATAAAAAATATTGCCAGCAATATTTTTCATGTTATTATTGTTAGAAATATTAAAAAAATACGCTAAACGAACATTCAGGTTTCACAACTCACACTTCCGTAAATCATTCCAAACCATCCCGTAACATTTTCATACAATACAAATGACATTTTCCAAAAGTTTTCAATAGAAAATTAAATAATTTAAAATATTACACCGTCGAATATCTAAATAGTACATTTTTAGTTAATTTAAATTATGACATTTTTTTTTTGTTAAACAACTTGACTTGAGTTCTAAATAGTTTTGTATTAACTTTAATTTAAGAGAATAAAAGTTTAATATTATTGGCGAAAAAAATATTTTCAATATTGCAATTTTTTCTTAGAATTTAATTGCTGGAATTATATTTACTTTGTTCTATGTATACTAATAATAATTATTAATAATAAAATGAATAAAAAAGGATAAAATAATAAAAAAAATATAAAATATGTTAGGAAAGAAAAAATTATAATAATCCCTCAAGACATTAGAACATTAATAATTGTTGAACAACATAATTTAAGTCTTTTTAGATTCGTCTAAGTTTGCTATCAGAAAATAGGAATTTTGTAAATTTTATTTAAAATATTTTTTTTTAAATTTTTCTATTGCTTCAAAAGTCCAACTAATAAATTTTCTATAGTCGTTTTTATGTGAATAAGATTTTAATGAAAATAATAAAGTAAAAAATATTAATGAGTCAAAATAAATAAATGTAAATGTTTTACTTTTAGTTACTTAATCAAAAGGCAATTAAATGTTTTGCTCATCTCTCATCACTTTTTACAAAGATTCGTTATTAGGTTGTCTGAAATAAAACAAAAAAAAAATTACAGTTAATGCATTTAAATAACAGTTTAATGTGTTGATTAATGATTAATAACGCCATTTTGTAGGTGTGATCCTATTTTAGTGGTTGAAGGGCTAACCACAGTCTCGTCGTATTTTTTTAAAAATGGGTTTTTTCAGACTTAATTAATCTTTTTGAAGGTATAGTAATCTAAAACGGTCGACACGGTATCTGAGTATATAAAAAGATGGTATACATGCAAAACTCTGATGTATGCAGTTCGAACGTGTACTAGTGCGTGCTTGAAGAAGTGTCTAAAAATATAATGGACACCATTAGATGTAATCACATGTCTAAAGCGATAGGCAGGTGAGAAGTTCTATAACAAAAAATTAGTAAGGGTTCATCATCATTCTCGAAAAGGATTTTTATTATTAAGCCCGTACATTAAAAATCAGCGTGAATTTCACCCCAGAAGATGTGTACAAAAGACATTTTTCTCTCAAAAGACAATATTAAAAAAATAAAAACATGTATTTAGAAAATTCGTTAGTCTCTTAAAAGTCAACCACTATCTGGTAAAATTCATCTTCCTATTTTTAATTTTTATAGCGAAGTGAACAAAACGAAGGCAAACCTGGAGCTTAACACCAGAACTTCTCGATTATGTTACCCTACCGTATGACGGGGTCTTAATCTCTCATAGGATAAGTAATCTTGTCACGGATGCTCATGGGCGAAAAGTCAGATTTATCCTGAGCAGTGTTGCTATGAGGTGTATATTAGTGTACCAATGTATGAGGTTAGTAACTTCTCGAATTGAACATATTCAGGGTTCTCAAACTCCTAACTTTAGAAACAGGAAACCAACAAACTGGGACACCTTTACAAGTATTCTGAGTGACTCGCTACCGGTTGCAGTCCCTAAAACTTATAAATCTACGTGGGACTTGGATAAATTAATAAACACGCCAACTGGTTCCTTTAGTAAAGCCGCTCTTGGTAGAATGAAACGCAAATTATTTTCGCCATGGTAGACGAAGAGACTCCCGGTCACTCCCCAGAAGTGTAAGAAGGTTTTTAAAGAATGTAAAGAAAATTAAGGTTTTATCGGCCTGGGAAGTCTATATTTCGGTTCTTAAAACTAATAAATATTGAATTGAGATACGCAAAAAATAATTACTGAAGGCGCTACTGTAGTGAAATACAGGAGTCCTCAGAGGCATAAAGACAAAGAATTTCAAAGTATTATCAACTAGTCCCACCGTTCCAAATTTTCTGAGACACCTATGTCGCAAGGAAAAATGACTAGGTAGTCAGGACTCAGCGAATAAATAATTAGTACTGGTAAAATCTTGTACTGTTAAAAACTTAAACCCGTAATGCTTAAGCTCTTTAAGTCTGTAGGATCGGACGGTGTCATTACTGCGGACACTAAAATAAAATCATTGACCTAACCATGCTCTGGATTCTAGTGATTTTTAGCAGTAACTTTGTACTATGGTACATTCCTAGAAAATAGACCGAAGGAAATGAAGTCTTTATACTTAAGGTGGAAAAAACGATCTCATGCAATCCCAAAGAGCAAAGATCGGATCGTTTTATTGTTCAGTTGGTAAATATCTGGACTGCAGTGAATATTCTTTGAATACTTTCTGCGATATTTAAGTAGCCTTCAACAACGTTAGTCCCATGGCGATCACGTACTCGTTTATGCATTTGGGTGTGGAGAAGTTTTCTGGTCAGCTGGATTGACCTGCTTCTTAGGGTTAGAACGGCCAGAGCCTGTCTCGTTGAATAATCTATTCAGAAGAGTGTAAGAAAGGGCGGACCGGAAGGCGGAGTACCCTCACCGTCTTTGGAAGTTGATTAGTAAGATCTGTTGCTAAACCTGGAAAGTGTTGGCTTTGGTAACCGCTTATGCGGCTGATGTTCCTATTGGCGTCTTCGGTAAATATCCTAGTACTCTTAGGGATCTAATGCAAAATGCTCTTTGCGTTCTCTCTAAATGGACCAATAGCTATGACAGGGAGCAAATCCGGAAAAATGTGAATTGGTCATCTTCTCTAGAGGCGCAACCACCTGAACTTGACCCTGGGGTTACGGTTTGAAGGTCGGACCTTAATAAAATTGTCAATTAGAAACTCCTGATGAAAGTTCAGAGATTCGAATCATTGTGCATTAGTTAAGCTCTAAGCAACCTGACCGCTGCAGTATTCTTGCTTCATGCAAACTGTTACTCCAAGAAAAGGCACATACACGTACAAATCTAAGATGCTCAGAGGGCACCACCTGTGTGATTGTCAGACAGGTCTAGACTGCTGGCGGTCGGATCAACTGATATCAATAAATCGCATAGATATCAGCAATGTTGTGGATGTCATAAAAATAAAATTTGACGATAGTTTTAAGTATCTCTACCCCCAACTAGTAGATAAACTGCTTAAACATGTGATGTTTTTAATTTGTGACTGTCGTCTGTCTGTTTGATATATTGATGCACTTGTTATAACAACTTATATTAAATCATTATAATTTACGTTTTCGTCTAGACATCAACTCAAAAATAATTACAAATCAAATCTTGATTATAAAAATAGAAAACTTTAAAGCTATATTTGAGTGACTTGACCCGAATACGTCGAATAATGTTAAAATGTATTTTATAAAATAATATAATAAATAACAATTTTTTTTTTGAAAACTAAAAATAGTTTACGTTTAAATGTTTTTGTGATTACATTACCGGGAAACGTTAAATATTATTTTAATCAAACGATAAGAAAATGTGTTATTGACACAATGTAAATACTACAATCATATCAAAATATATTTTTCTTAATTGCAGTAATTTTAATCATGTATAACTGATAGAGTCTAGCATTTATTTACACAATGTTTTTGGGTAAACAATCTTTCTTTGATGACGTTCGAGCTTTTATTGAATTGAGATAAGCATTTACAAACAAAACCAAATTATACTAAATTACCTGCGATATATTATTTTTTTTTCAAATTATCTATCTCTGTATTTTGATTTGCAATTATTCCTTGATAATTAACTTCTTTTTCTTCTGACATTTTCTGTAGATTTTTTAACACACTATCCTGAAATTAAAACAAAAAATGTTTAGCAAAACGTGATTGTGTATATATAAAAATTCGAACTTACAGTCTCAACCATAAGTATTTTATACGATTCTATTTTATCTTGTAAATTCTTATTTTCCAATAAAATAGCTGTCATTTGTTCATTATTAATTTTATCATTAATATCATTTTCTGGATTACTTTCATCACATATATTATTACTATTGCTATTATTATGAATATTAGTTGTATTTAATTTTGTATTAATAAACGATCCTAAACTATTTATCCACTGATCAATATCCGTTGGATATTCATCAGTTTTAACAAATTCAGGTAATATTTGTTCAAATTGTTGTTTTATTCTACTTTGTTCTTCACTTATAATTTTTTTTATGTCTATTTGACTCTGAAAAAAAATTAATTTATAGAATTAGACATTATATATTACAAAAAGATAAATTTTCGAGAGTTATTTTATTCATGTAAATAATTTAAAATTTTGGCGCATGTAAATAGAAAAAACTAACTAACTGTAGCTGCGGAGCAATGCAGTGTATTATTTACAATAACTTCTTTAAATACTCTCAATACCTTTTAATCGTGTTATTAAATAAATAAGATTACACATAACTTACATTATTATCTACTTCTACTTTTTTATTGCTAACATTATTTAAACTTTTAACTGCATTACTCTCAGCCTTTTGTAAAGCTTCATTTAACTTCCAATTTTTAGTTCGTAAATCCTTAAATTTAAGTTAAAATATAAAATTAATTAAACAAAAAAAATAATATGAAAATATTTTAATGAAATGCACAAATGAGATTAAAAATTAGCACAGAAGAAAACTCACGTAATGGGGAGTCAGTAAAAAGATCAGAATGTTTTTTTACAAGACTTGTTCCATGTCATTAATGAATATCTAGAAACAATATAAATCATAAACCTTAGATCACATGCGATAGTCGCTGGGTACCAAAAACGTATCTTATCACTTATCACGTTGTCTACAGATGTAGCAAATAAAAACAGGTTTCGCCACAGATGTAACTAATAAAAACAGAAGGGGAATTTTTTAAAATAATTTACAAAGCAACAAGAAAATTGCCAGATGATTGTGTAAGCCATTATTTGATGTGAAACAGTGAAATAAATTAAATGCACTAATCGATTTAAAACACATATACTCCGCCGCGATCGGTATGTTATAATTCTGAAATTCCAATGGATAAAAATTTCAATTAAGTAACTTACAATTTTACAAAATAATTTTATATCTTTCAACATCAAGTATTTGAGGCAATAACAACTTGTATTTACCACTCACAGTTCCAGTTTACATTACTGTTTGTTGCTTTAAATTTTTTTTCTATTGAGTAATAAGCAATTAAAAAGGCAATATGTCTTATGCAATTAGAGTATGTTAGGATATTAATAGATGTATATGCAAATTATTTATATGTAGATACGGCAGTTCCAACTGAATCAGCGAGAAGAAAAGCGAAATACAGTCTATACATATTGTTACGAGTGCAGAAAAATCTAGACGATTACAGAAAGATCTAAACGATTACGGTCACTTCCAGGAAAATAAAATCAACAAACAAGTTAATGAAATGAATATTGTTGTTGTTGTCTCTTCTTAGAAATAGGGTCAACATAAACGATTTTATGAATCAAATCAACATAACGTAAAATAATCGAGTATTCTAATGTTTTCTCAAGGTTTCTGGAAAGTGATGTCGAATTATCTAGAAGTATTGCAGAAGGTATATAAGAAAAATACCTTTTGTAGTTTTTAATTAGTGTTACATGGTGTCCACTATTTTTTCGAAACCAAATTCCCTGACTTTCCATGACTTTCCAGACCAAAAATATGAAAACTCCATGACTTTTTTAAAATAAAACTAATAATTTTGTAAACAAAAAACCTAAAATGTATAAATGTTTTGATTGAGTCGATGTTACATGACATGAGACATGTTTTAATTCCAACAAAGATATACAAAATATTTGAAATTCTGATAAATATTTAATTACATAAAAGACTTAGTTGTAGTAGATATAGGTTTCCAGAACGATTTTTTTAATAGCGTGGTCAAATTGTAGAAGTCAATGCTTGTTCGATGCTTAATCTTTGTTTTTCCAGATGAGTTTTTCGCATCTGTTTCTCTTGTTGACATGACATCTTCGGCTATTCAAGAGTCGAAATAATGGATGGTAAACTAAACATGTTTGACTAATTATTAATAATAAACCGATTTACTAAAAACAACAGCATCCAAGTTCGATAAAATGTTTGACTTTTCAAAAATAGAAATCACTGGTTTTTGAAGTTTTTCCAAGGTTTCCCTTTCAATCATCATTGTTTTATACTGACCATGTAAACGATTTCGCTCAAAACTTTGCTGAAACCATTTAATTCGCGATTAATAAATTGGTTCCCTTTTCAATAGAAACTCCAACTAAAAATGTATTCGAAGGCGGCCAAATTGGCTTTTAGAAGCTAACGTAGATTATTTTGCATTTGAATATATAAAAAAATACTAATAAATAATAATCGAGCGGCCAATATTAAACAACGAACCGAAATCGGACCCGTTTTAGCGAGCCAAGCCTTGGTTAGTTAACTTCGGTTTCAGTCTGGGTCAATTGTAAATGCCTAAACTGAATTAAGATTCAGCTTAATATATTGCGCGTTATGCACCTGTCCAATGTCTTGTAAACATGTGAAAGTCATATTATGTTTATCATTTTTTATGAATGTTGTTAAAGAGATAAAAATAAAGATAAAAATTAAAAATTTTATCTTTATAAAAATAAAGATAAACATAAAAGTGTGGAAAGAGGTTGGATGCCACAACCTCTTTCCATACATTTAAGAGATGCCTGGGGAAACAATTGGCTTAGTAGACCTGGTCCAAGTCTTATTTGCCAGACTTGGCCCCAGGACATCAGTCCAAACTTGGTTCAAGCTTGGGCCGTTTGAAAATGTTAGGCCTGGCCCGAACCACAAAATCTGTGGCGCGGGATTGGCCTAAGTTTTGTCCCTTAGCTCATTCTTGCCTGGGTTTCGAATATATCAAATTGAAAAGTGTTTACAGTGCCATTAATTCTTATTCTATTTGTACTATTTGTACTAAATCTTTTGACCTTCCTATCATTGAAAGCCTTTCTGGTTCGAAATGCTTTGCTTCAAACCCCACTATTCTGAAAACTCCTGAATAAATACCCCAAATTCAGTCTTCAGGAGTTTATATGAAAGAATTTCGTTTCAAAATTCAAACGGAAAATTTTCAAAAAACTTCTTAAACATCAACAAAGCTGGACAACATCCAAATTATTATTCCGAGCAAATTTTGAAAAGAACTTGCACTCACTTTAAGTAAAATGTTCTACAGATTTTATAAATGTATAGTATTTTTTTCTTTGTGCTAGAAGTCCAATATCAGTCGATCCACAAAAAAGGAACAAGATGTGATATTTCAAATCATTGATAGACCAACAGCTTTACTCCCAGTCCTATCCAAAATATTCAACTATTCATTCACATATATCAAATTTTTTGGAAGACAACCATTTGATATCTGATAGCTAATGCGGTTTATGAAACGAAACATACAGTAGTACAGCCGTACTACTGAACTTTGTATACTGTTGTTGGAACTGCATACTTGAAAAATATGGTGTACCCTACCCCTACGTTAGTACGTTGATTTTTTTCTTTACACAAGGTTAGTGGATTAAGAATTTGAAGAATTTTTTAAAGGGGTTTATTTGATCTTAAAAAGCTTGGTACTTAATAGCTTGAAAGCTTGGTGAAACTCTGTTGAAAAATCACGTTTCTAAAATCACATTTAGTTATATGTGAACAGTGTATGGGTGGCCAGAGGAATTTGCTGTGATGGTACGAAACAATGTAGCAAGCTCGGGTAACTTTGATTTGATCTCCTTAGAAAAATGATCATCCATAAAGTATTTGTAGAATATTGCGAAATTTGCAACATTTACTAAGATGGCTTTTCTTTAGAGTCTAAATTAATTAAAGCTGGTGCACTTTAGCCCTAATTTTCCCCACTCTATTTTTAATTTATATAAACGAACTGTTGTAAATCCACAGTAACCCGATAAATAGTTTTGAAGATGGTAAAACTGCACAAATTATTGCTCACCCAATCTTCAAATGATAAAATACATCGCCCCCGCAGATATGCAGCACTAAAAGTAAACTAGTAGCTTAAAATTCCGATTGGGGTAATCAAAATTTGATCAAGTTTAATTCCAAAAATACAACTATTTGTTCTAGTTTAAAAACTGAGTTTTCCAAAGATATTTCAACCAATATGTGTGGAGATTGAATACGTTAATGCGAAAGCATTAGTTTATTGGGAGTCACCATTGCAGATGACTTACTATGAAATGTTCATTTAATAACAATAAAAATGAGCATGTGTAAAAAACTCGGCCTCCCTTATAAAAGTTGAAAAATACTTCACTCCACATTATTGACTTAATATTTATAAGTCCTTTATGCGTCCTTGTATGAAGTATTGCCGTCAAGTTTAAGCGCTGCATCTAATGGCTGTATTGGAGTCTGTTCAATGCATGATATACGATTTGTGCGTGATAGAAATTTAACAGCAAATCTTGATGCCCTTATACTTCATCGCACTGTTGCTGATCTCGTTGTTTTTTATAAATACATATATTCTTTTGCCAGTTAGTTAGTGCCTGATTAGTAATTGTTGAGATTACAGCTGTCATAGCGACATAATGTAAAGGGAATTTTTGCATCATTGACGAAAAAATATTAATTTGAACGTTTACATAAAATTTAGAGTCTCCAAAAATTTTAAAGAACTGACATTCAAAATATAACATTAGATAGATTGTATTATAAACTATGTCGCTTATAAAAATATTTTAAATACGTATAAAGGAGACATACTTAAGTAAAATAAAGAATGCATGCAATATAATTTTTATTTTTATAAAAAGTTTTTGTTAAAATAAAATTTTTCCAGAAAATAACAAAAATTCCATGACTTTCCATGACTTTCCCTGACCAAAATAAAATCCCCTGACTTTCCATGACTTTCCAGAATTCCATACCTGGTGGACACCATGTGTTATTTTAGACCTGCGACAGTAAAGTGAAATTAAATGTAAAATTAGTTTATTTTAAACCTGCGATTGTGAAGTTAAAATTATAAAAGTGATTTTTAAATTAGTGAATAAAGTTATAAGTGTTATTGAGTAGAAATAAATTGTGTATTATTTTGAACGTTGAGTTACTGGAAATTTCTACAATAAACCGTTGGAGTTCTGAAGCTGTTAAGAGAATATTCTAGTCAGGAATATTGTTTGGTGTATTGTTTTCCTGTTGTTGTGAAACAATTAAGGTGTTGAATACTTAATAAAACCTGGTGTGTTTGCTTACTAATCAGTGATCGAACTCAGAAAGAGATTGGGAATTGCGTTTATCGAATTGTGAGTTAGGCCAATTCGAGGGAAGTTTGGAAAAACGTAACATTGGTGACATCGGCGGATTAGTTAGCTGTTAATAATGGTTTTATTAAGTGAATTGAAGGTTCTTGAGTTAAAGAAAGAACTAGAACAACGTGGATTGTCAACAAGTGGAAACAAAACTGAATTAATGATTCGGCTTCGAGAAGCTTTGGAAGCCAGTGGAATAGAAGTGGAAAGTTACCAGTTTGTAAGAGTCACGACAAATAATGATGCAGTAGCAGTTGATGAAGAGAAAAGTTCTGTTGCGGAAACAACTACCTCATTGCCACCTGCAAATTGTGATTTTACGCAGTTAATGGCTATGATGCAACAGATGAATTTGAATATGAATCAAAAATTTGATCAACAAAGCTGCAACATCAATCAACAGCTGGAAATAGTCAACAATAACATGGCTGCAACTAAGGAAGAAATCAGTAACATCAATCAACAAATGGCTGCTAACAAAGAAGAAATTAGTGAAACAATCAGCCAGCAATTAGCTTTAAATCGCGATGAAGGCAAGCAAATTATGGATGAGAAACTTCTCCAAATCTCGACGGCATTTGATGGAAAAGTCGAGAAGATTCAAAGTGAAATTCAAGATTTTGAGCATAAGGTTTTATCGAAAGTTGATGATTTCGAAAAACGGTTGCAGGACGTTGAAACGACTAAAGTTATTTCCCAGGTGGTACATCAAGTAGCAAATATCAAACTAAAACCACCATCATACGATGGAACAACCTCGTTCGGCATCTTCAAGTTCCAGTTCGAAACCGCAGCAAATCAGAATGTTTGGAACACAGAAAATCGTCTTGCTGCATTAATAATTGCGCTAAAGGGTGAAGCAGCTGAAGCATTACAGGCAGTGCCAGAAAACGATCGCAAAAGTTATGCTGAAGTAATGAATGCATTGGAACGAAAATATGGCAGCGACCATAAAAAGGAATTATACAGGATCGAGTTAAAGGGTCGCTTGCAACGGAATGGAGAAAGCCTTCAGGACTATTCTTCGGCAGTAGAACGGCTTGTACATTTGGCACACTCGAATAATCCACCGTATTTTATGGAGAAAATGAAGATCGAGGCTTTTACAGATGGTATCCGAGATCCAGAAACCAGGATGAAAGTAATGACTACACCTAAGGCGACTTTCCATGAAACTGTCGCATACGCAATGCAATATGAGATGGTACAGAGGATGTGTATGCCATCTGGTGGATGCAGAAAAAGGAATGTAGAGGGGAACATCAAAGGGGAAGTTTTGGCACACAGAGATAGAAGCGACATCAGATGCTGGGTATGTGATGAAGAGGGTCACATGGCACGGGAGTGCAAGACAAACGGGGAAGCAGACAGATTGTCGTCTTCTGTGAAGAACAGAGGAGCCGAAGAAATGGAGCACTTAGGGTTCAGGAACAGCAGTAGAAAACTCCTGTGCTGGATATGTAGGAAATCGGGCCATATCTCACAGGACTGCTGGAACAGGAAGTGTGATAGATCTTCGTCTCCTATTCAACGGAAGCCTGTTGAAGGTGCAACTGTAAAGCCAAAAAGTGAGGAGAATGCAGCCTACATTCCAATTTCAAGAATTGCGGTAAATGGTGAAAGATTGGGTATCAACGGACAACTTGAAGGTAAAGGTTGCTTCATGACACTGGATACAGGTTCAGCTCGAACATTCGTTCGCAAAGGTTTAATTGACGGTGTTTTGGAACCATCAGATGGATTGAAACTCCGAACAGTAACTGGAGAATGCGCTGAAATAGAAGGTAAAAGAATCGCTGAAATAAAATTGGGAAACAACTGCTATCAACAAGAGGTGCTAGTGGCAGACATTATGGATGAAGTCATTTTAGGGATGGACTTCATGAAGGCGAAGGGATTAGTCTTCGATTTTGGATGTGGGATCCTAAAGGTTAATAATGTTCAGATGCCACTACTTGTGAATAAGGCAGAGTCAACAGATATTGGTAGCGATGAGAAACTATGCAGTGCAGATGAAAATCCAGAACCATCATCCAAACAGATGACGGAAAGAAACGTCAACCGACGCAGACGTTTAAACAAACACCGAAAGTTAAAAAGGAAACAGGTCCAAGTCCATAACGAGGTGAGCGATGTAAAAGAGGTGGTTCAAATAGCTGCAAACGGGGATGAATCGCAGCTGAAAATGAGAATGGTTCGGAGACATGGCATTGTGAAACTCCCAAAGGGAAATGATAAGAAGCACTTTAGAAATAACGAGAATCCCTACTCATCACGGTGGGCTGACATAAAACAAAGTAATGGCCCAGTACTTAGAAAGGAACCGGAAGTAATTCTAAACAGCCTGGGAAATAGGAAAAGAAAAAAAAATGTTTTTGGATTCAATAATTGGAGGAGAGAGCTAGATCCTGTTCGGGACGAACAGGCTTAGGTGAAGGGTAATGTTACGAGTGCCGAAAAATCTAGACGATTACAGAAAGATCTAAACGATTACGGTCACTTCCAGGAAAATAAAATCAACAAACAAGTTAATGAAATGAATATTGTTGTTGTTGTCTCTTCTTAGAAATAGGGTCAACATAAACGATTTTATGAATCAAATCAACATAACGTAAAATAATCGAGTATTCTAATGTTTTCTCAAGGTTTCTGGAAAGTGATGTCGAATTATCTAGAAGTATTGCAGAAGGTATATAAGAAAAATACCTTTTGTAGTTTTTAATTAGTGTTATTTTAGACCTGCGACAGTAAAGTGAAATTAAATGTAAAATTAGTTTATTTTAAACCTGCGATTGTGAAGTTAAAATTATAAAAGTGATTTTTAAATTAGTGAATAAAGTTATAAGTGTTATTGAGTAGAAATAAATTGTGTATTATTTTGAACGTTGAGTTACTGGAAATTTCTACAATAAACCGTTGGAGTTCTGAAGCTGTTAAGAGAATATTCTAGTCAGGAATATTGTTTGGTGTATTGTTTTCCTGTTGTTGTGAAACAATTAAGGTGTTGAATACTTAATAAAACCTGGTGTGTTTGCTTACTAATCAGTGATCGAACTCAGAAAGAGATTGGGAATTGCGTTTATCGAATTGTGAGTTAGGCCAATTCGAGGGAAGTTTGGAAAAACGTAACAATATGTATTTATGCAAGGAACAGCAAGTAACTTTTTGGTAAAGTTCTTGACTTCGATGAGAATGCAATTCCACAACTTTAAAGCTCGGACCATAAATTAATGTTCCATTGATGGGAAGTATTTTCAACTAGTTTTAATAGACCCTTTTCTTTTTAATATCTAGCACTACACAATAGTTTATTAAAAGAAATCCAGTCTGTTAAATAAAGGGAAAAATATTTGCACGAACAGAACTTAAATTGGGTTGCCAATAATACAGTTAGTGCTATATTCCTTGATCGCGTGACGCACTGTGTTCGTCAATGATTAAAGCCCAGATATAGTTATATGATGGCTCCTTTTTTCGAACAAGCAATAGCGTGCCACCAACAAGGAATATTCCATAACTAAGATTAAGAATTCTACCGTTGACTGAATATAGTTCGTCCATCAGCGCCCCTAAAAAACCTTGTCTGGAGATGTGCTATTGCCAGTGAAATTTGATATCTCACGTTAACTCGAATGTCAATAGCAAGGACAGAAGTACGCGAACTTGTCACACTCGTTGTTAAAACTTTAAAAAAAAAAATTACAATCAACAAAAACTGATCCCTCCATACGGGCAAACTCTGGAATCATTATTTGATATTCGTAAATAGTATATTTTCCTACAAGAGATAGAAACATTTTTTTTTCGTGAGTAAACATTTGTTCACGAGACGCGCTAGCGTCGAGTGAGACATGTTTACGAACGAAAAACGTTTTTATCTCGCGTAGGAAATGCAATTTTTTCTATGACAGTATTATATAATCGATATTTATTTACTCTAAATTATAAAATTAGAAATCGACAACAAAACATTCAAAATTCATATTCTATTTTTTCATAGTTACGTTGTTTAATAGTATATTATGCTACGATCATGTAATGACGGTTATTAATACACGAGCATTAACCGGGATATGGTATATGCGATTGTATTAATAACCATTACAAGAAAGTGGCATACGCTATTTTTTCTACACCTGGTAAATAACGAAGAATGAAAATTACAACGAAAATTTCAATTTTCAAACTTCAAAGTTCAATTTTTTTTCCCATACGAAAATTTCAACAAACGTCAAATGCATAGCATGTTTGATTGAAAAACTATGGGTTTCTTTCTATTGATTAAAAATCTGTATCGTAATAAAATCTGTATCGAAATGAATATCATTATAAAACGGATTTTGGTCATATAAGTGTATTTTTATAGTACGGGTGTAGAAAAAATACGTAAAATTATATGAAAAACCATAGCACCTATAATTTGTTATTCTTTTTCACTAGTGAATTGACTTTTCGCATAGAAAAAATATTTTTTTTAAAAACAAAATTAATTCAATTAGATCAGAAATCAGAATCACAATTATTTTCCTCGTCAATGCTTGGCATACTGTTTATTGAAAACTTTGCATACTATTTATTGGATTTCTCCATCTATGAATTTTCAACCGGTGGTCGGTTGTAGTCGTTGACGCTCTCTAAGCTTGTTTTTAAGGTTAGGCCGACACTGTTCCTCAACTAGGCGTTTGCAAAAACGTTAATATACACTTAATAAAATAGAAATTGATCACATATGAGTATGCACATTAAGTAATAGAACAAATACTATATTTTTTTGGACGACATTATCTTAAAAATAAAAAAAGTAGATTTGTGAATGAACCGTCAAAAATACAAACAATAGACGAGTTCAACGAAAATAAAATTTATCACAATGACAATTAACATGATCTAAGCCGTGGCATATCAATAAATTATGTCATAATGTCACATGTTATAAGCTCACAGAAAAAATAAATGGTTAAATAATATTTTATTTACTTTCTACTAATAAGATTATCGAACTTTTCTAGAAAAAATATTTGAATCAATTATGTCGACAAACGAATGTTAATTAAATTTATCTGGTAGATATTAGAAAGTAGGGGATAAAACAAATATAAATAATTTAAAAAAAGATAGACTTACATTATTTTTTTCTTTAAATTCTTGAATTTCTTTAAACAATTCGTGTTCTTTATCCGAACTTGATTTCATTTGACTTTCATATTGTGCTAATTTACTATCCTTTTCAGCTAATGTAGCTTTATATGTCGAATTAACTGTACTTAATTCATTAATCTGCAATAAATAAATCAAAAATAATATAATAATTGAATAAAATAAAATTAATCAAAAATTACCTGTTCATTATTTTTTATACTCAAATTATTTACTGTAGACTTCAGGTCATTTATTTGAAGATTTAAATCATCTATTATTTTTTTACTATCAGCTTTCTCCGTTTTCAATACATTTGCTTCTTTTATTGATGAATCTAAGGCGTTTTGTAAATTTCTAATTTCAACTTTACTGGTATCATCTATATGTTGTGTTTTACTTTGTTCTATTATTTGTTGTTTTAATTTTTCAACTTCATATTGTTGTAATTGAAACATACGTTCGTAATCATCTTTACGACATAAATCCGAACGTAGACGTTCATTTTCTGAATTAACACGAGAATATTCAGATTCACGGTATGTAAATTCTTGAACACATTTTCTTTGATTTTCTAGTTCTTGTTCATAAATATTAACACGATCATCTTTTTGTCTTAATTTATTTTCATAATCATTTAATTTACTAACGGTTTCATCGTTTACCAATTGTAAACTATCTTGTAATTCGATAATGATTGAATTTTTACTAATCAATTCATTAGTCAAAGCATTTATTTGATCATTCAATTGTTCGATTTGAAGAATTTCTTGAGAATTATTCTTTTTTTCTTGTAATAATTTACTTTGCATTTGTTGCATTTGAACGGTTATTGTTTGTTTCTCTACATTATATTTATCATTGAGATATTGAATTTCAGATTGTAAATTTTGATTTTCCAATTTTTTATGATTTATCTCCTCAATTTGAGCTTTAATTGTACCATTAAATTGAGCACGTTCTGTGTTAATTTCAAGACGTAATTCTCTAAGCTTTCCTTGGATAGCTGCGCTAGCATCTTGTTCATCTTGTAACGCTTTCTCTTTTTCAGCTAATTGTTTTTTCAATTTTTGTACAACATCGGCACGACCCTCACTCCATTCGGAATGATCAACAGTTATAGTGTCTTGCTGTTTGTTCAATAGAAAATCAATAAGAATTTGAATTTCTCCACGTGTTAATTCAGCTTTACTCAATAGAGGAATTAAGAAATTTACATTAATTCCTTCACGTTCATCAATTAGTTGTTGAACTAAATCAAATTCAGTTTTCTTTTTCTTGTTTGATTTATCTTTTGTGCCATGATTTGATGAATGTTTTTCATTAGTTTTATGGTTGTGTGAAGATTGAACATGAACTGGCTTTTCAATGATAGTATCGATACCATTTTGCAATTGAAAACCATTTTCAATGGTCTCAATAACTTCTTTTTGTTTTTTTCCTGAAATAAATTAAAAAATGTATGGTCGAATGATACTAATTTACCTACATCTATATAATTGTAATATATTTTGGAGTATTCAAGTAATATAATTAAGCACCTTCCTATCGGGGACTTGACAATTTGGCGTAGTGATAGGACTTAGTAGACTCAATGATCCTAGGAACTATAACATCAAGTTCATCGAAAACATAAGGTTCTACATCAGAATCGAAGCTAAGACCAAGTTGAAACTACAAGCTCAAATGAGGCACGTGCGCTGAGAGTTGCATGGTTCTGTAGAGAGAGCCACCAAAGCCTGTGCCCCTTTTCCAAGTCCTTTGATCTGACAACCCTATTCAAACGTTGCATACCAAAGGCTAGCTCTGAATGTTACACCAAAGGCAGCAAGAGGATTCGATTCGAAGTATAGCCGGTAGGGTTTTCAATACCGGTTTACCGGTAAATCACCCAAAACATATTATCAAAAAACCGGTAAATGTCTAGGTTTTTACCGGTTTCGGTAAAAATTAAACAAACTTGTATTTATGCTTCTTATTATGCTAATAAATTATAACTATTTTTGAAGAAAATTAATTAATTTTTATTAAAATAGCATAAACTGGACTTAACCAAATATATTTTAAGACATGAAAAAATCCAAGGATGAAACCACTCAGAAGATCCGTTGAAATATTCCTATTTAATAGTCTAACAGTTTACCTCTAGTAAAAAATCGCAGATACATGATGTTCGTTCGTTCATGGCAAATACTGCTTTTGGAATCTGGTTCTTGCCATCTGATAAATGTTTAACGCTGTTGACCAACATGTTCAAATGTTCAAACTTAATTGAACAATGATTCAATTACGACTGATGATGCTGCCGTTACGAGAAAAGTAGAAGCTCTGATCAATGCTTATCGTCAATTGTGTTTATTTCCTTCGGCTAACGGTTATAAATATTTTATATAAGAAGCATCAGCAATATTCATGTAGGGGAAATAGATCTTTTAAGTTTTGAAGAAACAGACCTTTGGAAGACGAAGAAGATTTTGCAGTATTATTTGCGGTACCAATTTGTGGTGAAGACAACATTAAAGACAACCTACAAAATCATGGTAAAGATGTGAAAAACAACTTTTCTTGATTCTAGATTCAAGATCGAGCAGTCTTTTTGCAATATTAGAAAGATTTTGTAAAGTTGAACGTGTAATCAGGATAAGTTTAATTGCCATTCAATCTGATATAAACTTTTCAGACAGCAAAATGGTTTAACTTATAGTCATAAGCTCTTGCCCCCAATATAGTTACTGTACAGACAGTGTCGATATGACGTAAATCTATGTGTTTCTGATATAACAATAAAATTTATGTTAGATGAACTTAGTACACAAAAAACATTCATATTTAAAGAACTTAAGGGAGTTCTCGTTAGATATATACGTATCAAATAAAGGACATAGATTTTTCAAATATTATGCACTATCTCGATGATTTAAATGCCATTAAATTATGTAATGTATGCCATAAAATATTTTATTCTCTTCCATTTAATTATATCAGCTTTATTTGTATGTTTTTTCGATAATAATAGTATGTATTATTGTATTGTTTTCTAACCTATAGCCTAATGAACTTAACCTATTGCCTAATGAATATTTTATTCAATTGGTATGATTCCAATTGGTCAAATTGTTTTGATTTCATTAAAATTATTTTCAAATTATAATCACAATTGCTTTGATATGTTTTGTTCAAAAATCAAATTTTGAGTAATTCCAAAACCCTCGATATATCATAGCCATACACTTTCACGCCATTTGCAATAAACAATGAACATTGCCATATGCAAAAAATTGGATTAGTGTTTTTGATTAAATATTTTTGAATTTTTTTTATATGGAGTTTTATTTTTCCAGATGGCGTTATGAGCGTTATGGCGATTTTTTGAATTTTTTTTATATTGAGTTTTAATTTCAAAATGGCGCTACAAGTTCACGATTTTTATTGTGCTAAAAAATGTAGATGGCTTCTATACCGGGGGTTTCGGTAATTCTCTTATTTCGTTTAGTTGAACTTGGTTGATTGTATGAGAAGGGCGTTTTTTAACATCAGGGTTTTTTTATTAAGAAATTTGATTTATCAATTAAAACAATAAAGATTTATTGTTTTAATTGAAGAAAATGTTTTTATTTTTTATAATACACAATTCTTTTTTATAATAAAATCTTTGTTAGAGAATAAAGTATTGTAATCGATTCGTGAATAATGAATTTTATTCTCTCGCAAATTAAAATTCTCGCTCGTGCCTCGCTCAAATTTTAAACTTTTGCTTGAGAATAAAGTACTTCATTATTCACTCATTGATTAAACTACTATAATAAAACAAAAATGCCCTTGATAAAAAAATCTTTGAATTAATTGAACATTTTGCTTTAATAGTGGAGTCATATTAGCATTTTATATTGATGTCAGAGCAAAGTTGAATTTTTTTTGTTGTTTTATGTTAAGGACATAAATGTTAGTGGGCATGTAATTATTTAGCAAATTTGGAGGTCCGGAAGTGCCTCAAAAATGGCAAAAACTGGTTTTTTGGTGTTTTTGAGTAGGTCGCTTCATTATTTTTGAAATATTTCGGGCTCTAATGATCATAGAAAAAAATGGAAAATGTTTGTGATTAAATTTCAAATCCATCTAGGGGGGTTAGGTACTTTAAAAGTGTAACCTAACCTCAAAAAACCGAATCACATGACTTTTTTTTTTACTAAATTTATGATAAGGGGCGGAAAAATCGTCGAATTTTCATGAATATTTCAGGAAACATGTATTTTAATAGTCTTAATATGGGATTTAATTTTTATGAAAAAATTTTAATTTTTTCGGCCACAATTGGCATCTTTCGTTAAATTTGGCAAATGGTGCCATTTTATGAGAAGTCATCCAAAATAAATTTTTTTTTTAATCCGTACTATTTTTTATCTACTTTAACCTAAGTATAATTAAAATTATGTTGCCTTAATTTAAATGCCAATTTTTGGGCATGAAAAAAAACATTAATTTTTGCATTTTTTTGATATATTACCATATATACGGTATTATATGCTATTATCATGTATTTTGCATAAAAGTGAAATATGGAATTCAAATCAATAAAAAATATTTTTTAAAATTATACATAACTTACAAAACTTTTTTTTCTTGCAATGCCCTAAATTGCTTTTGGTAAATAATTAAAATTAAACTAACAAAATATATGACATAATAATAAAAAATAGCAGTTGAAGTAGTATATAAGTAATAGTTTAAGCAAAAATTGTAAGAATAATTTTTTTTTTTTTTTTTTAATAAAATGTGTTGTGTAATAGGGTTTAGAATATGTGTCACAACAACACATAAATACCTTTTAAGACCTAGGTCTAGACCTGGGTCCCACAACAACTGGCGTTCTGAGGTGTAGATTAACGCTTTTTTTAAACATCTGTGGGTTGAAGCCACCTGAGACTAAGTGTTCCGGCAAACTATTCCATTTGTACGCAGTTCGGACAAAGAAGTCTCTCTGCGATCTGCCAGTATGACAGCGCGGGATCTTTACCGTTTCACTGGTTGCGGCAGCCGATTGCCGAGTGGAACGGGGGTAAGAATAAGTTTGAGGCATGATGCCGCTGATTTCATCTGAGCACTGCTGATGACGATATTTGTAAAAAACAACGAGGTCAGCAACAGTGCGACGATGTTGTAGGGAATCAAGTTTTGATGTCAAAGTTCGATCACCTACAATTCGTATAGCTCGCTTTTGAACAGAGTCCAAGAGGGCCAAGATGGAAACAGAGGCAGCACCCCAAACTTGACAGCAGTACTCCATACAGGGACGAATATAGGACTTATAAACATGGAGCAATTGGTATGGAGTGAAAAATTTTTTGCATCTATTTAGGAGGCCGAGTTTTTTAGACGCGCTTTTTGCCATCGCCATTAAACTGAGGATGACGTAAGTCGAAATCGATATTCAATAAAATAAAAAATCAAATTCAAATTGTTACTATAAGGAAGTTTATATTATTATTAATAAAATAAAAATTTTAAAAATAAACAGCAAAAAGTATATTTTTAAATATTGCATTTTAATTAAAAAGTGACAAAAGCACACAAACAGTGAATAATATGGAAAACCATAATAACACATATAGAATTTTCAATTGAAAACATAATTGGCGTAAAATTATTTATGCTGTGTATTTTATATGTTTGAAAAATGTTTGAAAAAAATTAAATATTACGTTTTTTCAAAATCTTATATCAAATATTTACAATAATTGTAATAACATTTTAATTATTTACCAACAGCAATTTAGGGCATTGCAAGAAAAAAAAATTTTGTAGAATATGTATAATTTTAAAAAATATTTTTTATTGATTTGAATTGCATATTTCACTTTTATGCAAAATACATGATAATAGCATAAATAATACCGTATATATGGTAATATGTCAAAAAAATGCAAAAATTAATGTTTTTTTTTCATGCCCAAAAATGGGCATTTAAATTAAGGCAACACAATTTTAATTATACTTAAGTAAAGTAGATAAAAAAAAGGTACAGATTTTAAAAAAAATTTATTTTGGACGACCTCATAAAATGGCACCATTTGCCAAATTTAACGAAAAATGCCAATTGTGGCCGAAAAAATTTAAAATTTTTTCATAAAAATTAAATCCCATATTAAGACTATTAAAATACATGTCTCCTGAAATTTTCATGAAAATTCGACAGGACCTCCAAATTTGCTAAATAATTACATGTCCACTAACTTTTATGTCCTTAACATAAACAAAAAAAAAAATCAAAATCAACTCTTATATCAAAAATATCACTTTTTTTTACTAATATGACTCCACTATAAATGATGGATCTGAAACCGAAAGCTCAGATTCAGAAGTATGCACTTCCAAGGATCGACTAAGTGCGTCCATATTAGCAATGTCAGATTTAAACATAAAAGAATAGTCGCAAAGTACAAATGAACAGAAAATGAATAGTCATTTTGTGAAAAGCAGTGCTGAAAAATGACCTAAGGGATTCACAAATATTATTAAGTTATTGACTTTTTTCAAGAACAAAATATTCGTGATAAATATTTAGAGAAAGCTTTTAATAAATTATTTACCATACGAGCAACAAGTGTCGAGTTCGAGCGTGCGTTTGCAGCAGCTGGTATGATATGCACTAAACTAAGGTCGATAACAAACTTGTATGAAAACAATTTAGAGACAACGAGTTTCTTACGCCCATATTTTTATAACCAAAACCTTAAAAAATTTCAAGATTTAAATTATTTTTAAATTTTCTTCTTCAAATGTGTTATTATTTATTATTAAACGCCAATTTAAGTTATAAATAGTTTGCTTAAAATGGTTAGATCAAAGTTTATTATTTCGGTAAATTACCGGTTAACCGTTTTATAAAAGTTTTTTACCGTATTACCGGTAAATAAAAATGACGGTAAATTTGCAAACCCTAATAGCAGGGCTCTCCACAGGCGGCTACATCTAGTCAAACGGCATAATATCTTTGCCAGTGATCGATTCATAACAGCATGCCTATCAAAATGGAAAATTTAAGGAAACGGTAGTGCGAGATTGGAAGCACACTGAAATACAAGGAGCAGATACTTGCATGCACATTTATGGCATAGAGCATTTTATAATAACCATTTTGATACTATTACTTGAATGGGCTTAAAAAAAAACAAAACACGCATATTATGCTACAATCTGAAAACAATAGTTACACCGCGTTAAAGGTCTAGTGACTGTCTCCAAGAGAAAATATTCTTAAGTTGCTTTGGTTGAGTAAACATGATTCTACTGACGGTAAACAAACACAGGTAGTGTTAGACCTAGTGATAGATTGGTGCAACAAGGTAGGGTTCTCCGACAAACAGCAAAAAATACTGTCGTTTTTACTAACAAGAATAGCAGCGAACGAAATAGATAAACAGTCGGAGATTAACTACTTAGGTTGGATCCTGGACAGCTCATTTGAAACTCACACCTGAAATATATACATTATGTTTGAGTCAGGGGGCACTATTGCCTCTGAATTCGATTCAAAGTTAGTCTACAAAAGAAACCAAAATCTACAAAATATTGCGGGAACCAACTATAGCAGACTCTTTAGTAAAAGAGGCATCAGGTTGGTCCACAACCGATCTTTGGACTGACCTGAGTTTTTTTAACTAATCAAAGTTGGGATCAGAACCAAATAGAGAGAACCAATAGAGAAAACTAGGAAGTTTTCTGCAATCAAAAAAGTTGGTACACAACTTCTCCATTTCCCCTCTAGAAACAATCGATCTAGAGTGTCTGGTGTATGACAGGACACAATCCGACAAACCACCATTTTAACAAGCTAGGTTTTGCTGATTCTGACAGATGCAGATTCAACGCAGAAACAATGTGACAAATTATGACATTACTACCGCATGACATTACTAGAATTGACCTCATCAGCTACGTTTAGGAGTTCGATTCGACTACATAGGACATCCTCAGCAACAGCCATGTCATCTTAGGCAAAATAGATCGTAGTTACTCGAGCTAGCTAATCAAAACCACCCCTATAAAAATAAAATAAGCAAACTTACCTTTTCTTTGATCTTTTGCAACAATTTTTTCATTTTTATTTTTGTTTATTTCATTGGACAAATCTTTCACAGACGAATCCACCTCATCTTTCTAGTATAAAAAATAACAAACATTAATTCAACGTGATTGTAGATTATGATAAACAAACAACTTACGTGGTGTTTTAATTCCACAAAATCTTTGGGTAAAATTTCGTCAAAATTATTTGTTTGAAGTTGTTCGACGGAATCATTTTTAACAGATGATTCCGACTTGTTAACAAGAATTCCACTACCAGTAGTTTTAGCATTTTTTCGTTTAGTAGATGAGTTGATTTTGGATGGTTGTATTTTCTAATAAATAAATTTGCGTTATAAAAATAACTAATATAAGTTAAGGGATTACCTTAACTGCAACTGGTTCTATTGGTATAACTTCGGGTTCAACAAATTCAACGTGAGGTTTGACACTAACCGAATGTGCTGGACTATTATTACCATCAGATTGAGTTTCATCGGAGATACCATCACTTTCCTCATATGGTTCACTTTCTTTAATATCTTTGGATGATGGTTGTTTTGATTTCTTATTAGACTAAAATAAAACTTATGTATAAGCTGACGACAATATTCAATTTTTCAACAAATCTTACCTTTTTACTTAATACTTTCTTATTTGTCTTATTTTTATGTCCATAATTTGGTCCATAAAGCTTCTCAGCCAATTGTCTCTTTTCAGCTAAGACTTCATCAAAAGTTTTACCTCGAGGAAGTTTACTGATAAACAATAAAGAACAGAACGAAACCAACGAAACAATTGCAATCACAATATACACTTGAAATTCCATATTTGCATGTTTTTTTTAAATAGTTTTAATTAAAGAGAGCAATATATTTGTTCTTAAATATGAAACTTACAAAAATTTTCTGTAAATAAATAAAATATAATTTTTGATAAGTCTTCGCCTTCCGCTAGTTAGATTAAAAATGTTCTAGTTATAAGTTAAAGGAAGTTGCATTCTGTTAATTTTGATATTATGTATATAAATAAAGATAAAGAATCCAAAACAGATAATGATTGTTTGAATTTTTTAATGAAAATTGCCTTAAATATTTGTACTAATATAACCAATAAAATCATGATTTCACAATAATCTGAGATCATCATCAAAAAAATGAGAAAAACATGATGATCGAAAATCAAATCATTGAAATATTTCGACATCAACCCAAACTGACGTGTTGCTATTTTTATCAGATTAATGTACTTGCACCCAGGCTAAGTGTGAGTTCTAATATTTTAGTTCTTATAATTGGATAAAATACGATTATCACTTTTAACAATAATTCAAAGCAATATTTACAACAAAGTTGTATTATCCGGATAATACCCGTAATTACACAAAATAAACTATTGTCAATTTAAAAAGCTCATTAATTTGATGCTTAATTAAAATAAATTCTTTCGTTTTAATTTAAAAAAAAAGAAGAACAAAAACTTGATTACGTGACATATATAATTCAATTTTTTTTTATTAATTAAAAATTAAACACCGCCATGACGAATATATAAAAAAAATGCCGTGAACTTTCTTTCACCAAGAAAAAAAGGACAACATCCAGGTTTACATGTTATACATTTTAAAGTTAAAATTTTCACATAATATATATTAAATTTATTATCAATAATTTGTAAACAACAAAGAACAAATATAAGATAAATAAATTACATTAAAATAATATATAAATATTGCTTACTTATTAATTTTTTCGATAGCCGAAAATAATAACTTTTCCAATCTTAAAATTTTTAGTTTATACATACGTCACAAAAAACTATTTGAGTTTGAAGAAAGGTTTTTTTTTAAAGAAACGGAACTTGCAAAATGAAAAGTTTAAGTTCAGTGACTGAAACTAATGTAAACGTCAAATAACGAACGCATCGAATTTTTTGACGTTTAATATGACACATCATATATAAACAAACACTTTTGTTGTGATTTTGAAAATGATTGAAATTACAGGAAAATTAGTTCGTGAAAATACTCCTGTGTTTTTATGTGGAGAAATAGTTGAATGTTTTATTTCATTTACAAATCCATCACTTCCTGAACATAAAATTGCACAAAGTCATAAGTATAAATAAGTGAACAAGGTTATAGTTTAATATTTTAATATTTTGTTGTAGTGATATTTTAGAAAATCTAGCATGGGCTACTGTTCAAATCCATTGTTACTGTAATTCAACTCTACAAGAAAAACATGTGAACGAGGTGAGTTATTCATTTAATGTGAACGACACATCATTAAATTCTGCGACACAAGGTCAGGGAGATGCAGTTCTAGCAACGAATCCAAAAATTTTATTTTGTGATTTACGCTTAGAACCAGGCGAAACAAAATCATGTACGAATTTCGATTATATACAAAGTTTGTTCGTTTATAAAAATTCCATTTTAGTTTTATATAAGGAAACTTTACCGATGTCCTGTCCACCAACATATCGTGGAATTGGAATCAAATATTTTTACAAAATTACAATCGCATCACAACGAGTAGGATCGAAAGTACAACTACTACGAGTACCTATTCGTGTTTTACCGTTACCAACTGTTATTCAACCAGATGAAATTCCTGGTTTGTGCAACGAAACCAACGAAGAATTAGCACCATCTAATCCATTTTTAGAAAAACAAAAAACCGAATCTAAATTAGAAATTGCATTACATCACTTACAAAATATAACAGCAAGACGTCGACCAAATTTTTATTTGATTTCAAATAAAAGAGGAAAGGTTGGACGATTTTGTCTATTTAAACCGGCTTATAAATTAGGTGAAGATATTGTAGGAACATTAGATTTTACATGTCGTACAGTACGTTGTGTTCAAGTTTCTGTTACACTACAATGCGAAGAAGTTTTATTGTTGAAAGATAATCAGTCAACAGTTACAGGTAATCAACCACCATCCATCACAGTTAATGAAAACATTCCTGTAACATCGGGAAAAATTATGAATTACACAAAACATCACGAAGTTTGCTTAGGATTAATACAAACACAAATGATTCTACCCATTCCACTACATGTAACGCCATCATTTAAAACTGATTTAGTTGAGCTTAAATGGAGATTACATTTCGAATTTGTGACAAGCATAAATAATGAATTGAATCCTCCAAGTATTGAGGAAAGTAGTTGGCAAGCCCCGACAGAGATTGATATTGAAACTATGGTTTGGAATTTACCAGTTACTTTATACCCAACTGCACCATTGCAGATACCACAATCAAGCGGGAAATACTCTTTAATTATTAAGTAAACTTAACATGATTAATTGTTACTATTATATTTTATTTATTTACAAATTAATTGAAATAAATTTAAACAAAATCTAACGTGGCAATATGGTTTTTAACAAAATAACTAAATGTCAGCAGAATGCAAAACATTTTATTTTCAGATCAAGTGTTTTCTTGAAGAAAAATTGAAATTGAAAAAAAATTTAATTTTCAAAATTTCCTCTTATATATACATACATATATATATCGAACAACCAAAAATAACTAAAATAATAGTCAGGAAGTGGAAAACATGACACAGTGAACGGATACACTCTTTACTATAGCTGCCTGACGGAATAAATATTCTTGCAGTTTTCTTTAAGATATTGCGAAACGGACGTTCCTTATAATAGAGAATGCTGGTTGCCATCTCTTCTATTTGAAATTATGTCATACAAGATGTAATAATCATTATACAATACGCTAGTCTCGTTTTACTTATGTTTTCGCACTTGTGCGATATTTTGTTCGCCACAACACTCCCCTCTTAGTACCATCGAAGATATAACCGATATAAAAAGAAGGTGAGAGATTTTGAAATGTCAGATTATTGAGAAAGGAAGCTCTAGTAGTTCGACCTGCTGAATATATATATATATATATATATATATATATATATATATATATATATATATATATATATATATATATATATATATATATATATATATATATATATATATATATATATATATATATATATATATATATATTTAGAACAACCAAAAATAACTAAAATAATAGTCAGGAAGTGTAAAACATGACACAGTGAACGGATACACTCTTTACTATAGCTGCTTGACGGAATAAATATTCTTGCAGTTTTCTTTAAGATATTGCGAAACGGACGTTCCTTATAATAGAGAATGCTGGTTGCCATCTCGTCTTCTATTTGAAATTATGTCATACAAGATGTAATAATCATTATACAATACGCTAGTCTCGTTTTACTTATGTTTTCGCACTTGTGCGATATTTTGTTCGCCACAACACTCCCCTCTTAGTACCATCGAAGATATAACCAATATAAAAAGAAGGTGAGAGATTTTAAAATATCAGATTATTGAGAAAGGAAGCTCTAGTAGTTCGACCTGCTGAAGGGATAACAGCGAAAGAAAAAACGTAGTGTCCGAAGAAGTAGATTTCAATGTTGTCTGCAGAAGATGGCGTTCCTTTTGTGCGACTAAGAGTTGTGATTGATGATAGCGAGGCTGAGTCGAGTTATTTCTTTTTAAAGTGACCTGAAGTAAGTTTGAGTGAAGTTATTTCTAAATTGTGACCTAAAGCGTGGATTTAATCTGCCGAATTTGACTCTTTTGAATTGCAGTGAAATTTATTAAATTTCGAAACTTTGATTGTAGGTGGTTATTGCCTGGATTATTCGGGTTAGTCTACGTTATTTGCTAGAGGTAGATGGACCACTTTTGTCATTAACACGTGTAAGGTTGTGCTTCACCTGTTGAGTTAGGTCACTTAAAGAAGTTACATATTTAAAATCCCGAGGAATATTGACAGCAGTAGAGTAAATTTAAAATGTTTATCGGTAGTATAGTATTTTAGCGAATAGGTAGGACTGGTAACGTCACTGATGATAAAGGTCTGACAGAAAGAAGTTGTCTGAGATCAATATTTTAATTTAAGCAACGTGTACCATAACTTTTGTGTTTTATAGAGTTCGCGAGTGAAAAATTAGATAATTTTGAAAATTTTTCTTCCACAGTGGCTGGAAGAACTAACATTTCGGCATCATATACGGTCAAAAACAAGAAGGCGGTTTTGACACGGGCTGTTGTCTAATTCCGTCACTTATGACGAACAATCTAAATTTCTCATGGAGACGGAGGAGAAGAAGAAATCTGACTGCGTAGTTTGAAGGGCTTGCACGCTGAATCACAGCGTCTGAACTTTTGTTAAAATTTAAAATGGTAATGGCAGACACCAATGAAAAATTGGAATCCGTATCTGGTACGATAGCGGAAGGTTTGGGTTGCGATCTCGGCTTTAGTTTCGGTTCTTGGACCTATTTCGATTTTGATTATGGTTTTGTGCGTTGACGACATTGAGGAGTGAGGACTGGAGTTTATTAAACTTCGCAGTCAAAGAAGAGATTTTGTGGGCGTTAGAGATGTTGGAGAGAGTACAGACATGATGGAGGAACCTTTGTGAGTAGTTAAAAAACGATCAGTCAGTTCTGTTGTCGTAGTTTAATTGAGAATGACCACAGGCAGTGCAGTGCACACGGAAGCAGAAAGTTTTTCATACCAGAAAAGTTTGAGGGTTTCCTCAGAATAAGAGTTTTGCGATTCGCGGGTCGTAGCTTTAAGCAGTTGGTCAACTTTTCGGTCAACGAGACCCATTTATCTTAGCACGTCGCCAATACGGTTAAGAGCCTCTTTTTACCTGATAATATGGGTCGGCTACCTTAGGAGCGTTAATTAAGACATCCCAGATGAGCGAATAAATATTTGAGGTAATGATATTTAGGATATATCCATATTAAGCTTGTTGGTTCCGAACAACAAGGAGGGGTACAACGGTTGTGGTTACGAAGAACAAGGTGGGGTAAAACTTTGAAAACTTTGAAATTTATTGGTGAAGGTGCTCCATTATGTTTTCTAGTTCGGCCTCGGTTAGAGTAATTGTTATGGGTTGATCGCTTAATTGTAAAACAAAATGTTAGAAAACGATAGAAACCAATAGAGCCGTTTTCTATCGTTTCCAATGTGGTTTTTGAATGAGAATTAATGGGTTGGAATCGTTTTTTCCCATAGAAACGGATGCGGAGTTTTACGTTTTGCCTTTTGCGGCGGATGCAATATCTATCGTTTTTGGCTGTTTCTTATCGTTAGTTTCTGATAGACATGAAAATCTAGTAAAAAAATAGAACCGTTTTCTATCGTTTCCTATGCGGTTTTTGAATGAAAATGGATGGGTCTGTATCGTTTTTTTCCGATAGAATGTTTGCATCGCTTTAATCGTTTCCTATCGTTTTTTGGTAGATTATCCTATCGTTCTGAATCGTTTTCAATGGGATATTTCACATTATTTTATTTTCTGTTAATTCCTATCCGTTTTAATCGTTTCTTATCGTAAAAGCGAATTTTAGAGCAATTATCCTATCGTTTTGAATCGTTTTCTATAGGAAATTTTATTTTCTATTAATCCCTATTCGTTTTAATCGTTTCTTATCGTTAAAGGCGAATTTTGGTGCAATATCCTATCGTTTTCTATAGGAATTTCTTAATGTAATGCATTTCCATTTTGGTCGTTTCCTGTCGTAAAAACCAAATTTTGGTAGATTAACCTATGGTTTTGAATCGTATATCGTGTACAGAGAAGTAAATGAAAAGCAGCTGAATGGTTATTATAGACTTTGTGCTATAGTTTTCCGTGTTTTAAAGGCTAGCGTTAGATAAAGATCGTTTAAATCCATTTGTACTGTAGATATGCAGTCTTTACGTACTGTTACAAGATAATATTTCTCAAACCGCTTTGAATCCATGCGAATCGGATATTTATCAATTTGTGGCAGAAACTCAATTAAAGAACGATGTTACTGCAGCAACATTTAACTCGCATAGTGCTATTAATTTATGTGAATCTGTACGCCGATTTGGCCCCTTATGGGCAACATCCGCATTTCCTTATGGAAGTAATATTTTTAAGTTAAAGAAATTACTATATGTGTTATTATGGTTTTCCATATTATTCACTGTTTGTGTGCTTTTGTCACTTTTGAATTAAAATGCAATATTTAAAAATATATTGTTATTTATTTTTACTGTTTATTTTTTATTTTATTAATAATAATATAAACTTCCTTATAGTAACAATATGATTCATATTTTTACTATATAAGGAAGTTTACATTATCATTAATAAAATAAAAAATTAAAAATGAACAGTAAAAAGTATATTTTTAAATATTGCATTTTAATTTTAAAGAAATTAATCAAAAGTCCAAAAATCCAAATATTCAAATAGTAGAAAACTTATTAAAGTGGTTGAATTTTGAGAAAGAGAAATTAAGAAAGTAAACTCTTCAAACTCAGAAATGTGCTCATTATTTTGTAAATCTCTTTTTGATCGTGTTTCGTTAACACCGAATGTTAAAAAAACCACAAATGGAGCAATGCTCTTAGGAACAGGACTTTATGAAAGTGATGTGAGAACCTATGTCCCATTGTTGGCTAGTTTGTTCAAAGAGACGACGCACCAGGACCTATATTTGAAACATGTATTTTTGCAGGAACAGTTCCAGTTATACCAATGAGTATAATAGGCAATCGATAAAAGTGAATGACTCTATAGTTCAATTGAACAACATTGAAGTTATTTTGAGAATTTCTGACTTTATTGTGATGAATGGAAATGTTACGTTTTAGGTACCAAGCTAGAAACAGAGACAGTTGTTTTTGAGAATTTGACAGTACATCATATTTTAGAAATTAAAAAGTTAGGCCAATTAGAATTCATATAAATCGAAGAAATATATAAAAAGTTCACAGAAATAATCAGTGATGATAAGATATATTTAAGTAAAATGTCGGTTAATAGTGATACATACTGAAATTTAAAACGATATAAAAAACTTCTATAATAAATCTATGTATCTATACTATGTATCTTATCTTATCTTATCTTATCTTATTCTTATCTTATCTTATTCTTATCTTATCTTATATCTTATCTTATTCTTATTCTTATATATATATAAAAATCACATGTCACGATGTTTGTCCGCGATAAACTCCGCAACAACGTAAACAATCTTAATAAAATTGTGTTCAGTGTGTGTATAATGGTCCAACTTGAGAGATAGGATAGTTTTTATTTTGATTGAACGCCTAAATATTTTTTAATTACGAATTAAATGTTAAATATGGATAGTTCATAAGCAAACTTTCAGATGGCGGCGTAAATTAATTAATTTACTGTCAAACCTGCTTTATCGACTTTTTAATCATCCATGTAGGGCCCATATAGACTATCATATGTTATTGAGCGATTATTTTGTTCCGGTATTTGCTGCAATGGCACTGCAAAAGGGGGAAAAGAAACGAAATTCAATAAAATTTATATGGGATTTCATACCAAACACAACTTGAATAATTTTAAAATTTATCTATGAAATTTCTCATTTTTCTACAATTAAATAATTTAAATTTCTTTTGGCGCTGCAAAAGGGGGAAAAGAGAATAAATTCAATAAAATTTATATGGGATTTCATTTCAAAACACAACTTGAATAATTTTAAAAATTATCTATGAAATTTCTCATTATACTACAATTAAATAATTTATGTTTCTTTATGATCTATTACTGACAATTACTGACAATATTGAGCATAATATATAAAATACTTTATTTTCTTCTGTCCGTAAAAGAAATACGAAAATAGGTTAAATTTTTCATACAAGTTTGTATGGGAAATTTTGACAATTTTCATGTTTGAGCGACTTAAGAATAATCTTATATATATAAAAATCACGTGTCACGATGTTTGTCCGCGATGAACTCCGTAACAACGTAACCAATCTTAGTGAAATTTTGTACAATGTGTGTATGATGGTCCAGCTTGAGAGATAGGATAGTTATTATCTTGATTAAATGCCTAAATATTTTTTAATTGTATATTAAATGTTAAATATGGATTGTTCATATGCCAACTTTCAGATGGCAGCGTAAATCAATTTATTCAATTGATAGTAAACTTCAGGCGTGCTATGCTCCTGAGCTAAACTATGCGAAATATGCGAACTATGTTTTTAAAAAAGTAATGTTTTAATGCGAATAAAGCTTTTTCAAAAAAATGTAATGTTTCCGTTTTTCTTTTCTTTTTTAAATATTTTGTTTCGGTAATGTTTTTTCTATAATTACGTTATATACATTATTTTTTAAAAACATAGTTCGCTTTTTTTATAGTTTAGCTCAGGTGTATAGCGCTTAACTTCGTATAAGGCCATTATTAGACTATCAAATTTGTTTTAGTAAAAAAGTTTTGTTTTATATTTGATAATAAACGAAAAGCATATTTTGCTATGTCAAATACGTTACCAAAGATTATTAACAATTTTGTGGAGGTTATATATTAATTATAGTAGTGCTATAAAGTATCGAAATCTGTAAAAAATTAGGGTATTGGTTTTTATAAAGTTTGAATAAAAATAAGAGTAAAAATAAAGAAAACAATAATTTAAATTTATTTTTTTATTTTTTAAATTTTTCATTGGTCTTCAATGTTAATTTACAAAAATCATTATCAAATTGAAAAATACTCTTATACGTATTGCTAATTAAAATAGAACGATTAGAGGTAAAAAAATTGTCATCAAAACTGGATGAAAAACTAGCAAAGTTTATTTTACAACCTTTATGCTTGATTTATAGTCGGTAACTTTAACTTAACGTAAAGTACAAATGTATGAAAATGCACTAGAACATTTATAGTCGGTAGGTAAACTTAACGTTAACTTAACGTAAAGTTCATTTCATTCTATCTTAAGGATTTTTTGACGTTTAGTATAAAAACTGAAGAAAACTAATATTTAATTGCAAGTGTCCATAAAAATAAAATTTTATTTATTAAAAAATGCAAAAGATATAAAAAGAGCGACTTTAATTAAAGCCAAATATTAGCATGAAATTAATATGAAAATAAATTTTTTTATTTTTAAATTTTGTATCAAATGTTTATTTCGAAATTTATTATTTTAAATTTTGATTGTGAAATCAGTTTGTTACTTTTAAAGCATTGATTGATTTATAAAATTGATTACAAAACCAAAATTAATATCAAATCAAACGTCAAAGAATACCTAATTTCTTACCAACCTTAAATCAAAATTTTGTATAGATTCTTAAGTTACGGTTAAGTTAAAGTTAACGTCAACTCTCCAATTTCATGTCAAATTTTTTTTATTGACCAATATATAGATAGTGTGATATACGCCTCATAAATTTGGGTTAGCCAATAGATGGTGCCATATTTGTATTTAAAAAATTGGTTTTAAAGTTAAAGTTTTCCAAATACACAACGCTTGCTTTTTCCAATTGTCGTGTATTATTTTTTCATTGGTGATTGGTGATAATTATTTTAATTGGTTTTTTTTTAAATATCGGTTTATGCGCGTAGCTTGCTTTGATCAATGTTTTTTTTCGTTGAATATAATTTTATGAAATAGAAAAATGAATGTATAATATTTTATTAAAATAATATGTCAAATATTTTGAAATAGCACATTTTTTTGGAAATTTGTAACGATCGCAATAATCGCGAAACAATAATAAAACCAAATTCATCTTCGTTTTCAATTCAATAAAAATGCATTTCATTAGTTTCCGTTCATTCTTACATTAATAATAATTTTAAAATTTTCTAAAACTTAACTGCTAGTTAAATTTTGAACATACTATAAAAAGCAAACGAACGTACTAAATTTTTATTTCCAATGCTAATGAACAGACGTCGTTGTTAATCATTACTGAATTTTCGGAGATTGCCCGATTTTGTTTTGACATCATAAGATGGAAAAATCAAAATCACATTTTGCAATTTCATAATTTAAAAAATGATATTTCATTCCATTTTTGCTTTTCAAAAGGATTACAACATCCAATAATCTATTTTAATTTATATAGATCAATGTCATTTGATAGTATTATTTAACCTTGATGTGATAAATCAATAATATTGTAATTCAAAAGTGATGTATTTAATTGCAATCAAGCAAATAAAAAAAGAAGTGTAAACAAAGAAAAATTCCAAGGTCGTTTTGTTTAATTGTTAGAATTGATTTCTAATTTTAATAACTTTTTTGTGAAAGCATTATTTATTGGCTGTAATTACAATGGAAGATTACACCCCGCTAAGTAGTTTACAGTGATTTGTGTTTTTGTTTGTTCATCAAAAAGCTGATAATTTGGATGACAATTTCAATTATATTTTTTTATTTTATTTCATAGAAGGATAATTGTTGTCATTAATTGTTAAATCTGCTTTATAAATTGTGGCAGTACATGAAGATAAAGTATCCACTGATGTTATCGAAAGTATGAATAGCAAGGATAACAGTGATCGAAGCTATTACCACAGTTAGAGACAATCGTTTGTTTGATGGTTGTTCCGGTTGTTAAAACCGCATGGATTCAAAGGCAGATATATAAATGGGAAGTTAGAAGGTCAAACGCTAGTCAAGGGATATTGGAAAATCAAACAAATAAATTAAAACAACAGAATATTGATGACAGCAATCAACAGTTACAACTAAGGTATTTATTATTAATATTTATGTTAATTTTAATTTAGACATTACTTTTGTAATGTCGAGATAAACTAAGGAAAAAGATAATAAGAGATTCCCAAATCTCGGATTCGAATGGGAACGGTCTGTTCACTCCGAATTCCTTTAAGTACCGTAACATTACTATTAATTTCTTTGTGTGATTATATTAAAGGTCCAAATATAATAAATTGGCACCGTAACAGGGCCAACAATGCAAATATAATAAATTGGCGTTCGAAACAAAGACCAGTAGGAGTCTGGTGTATTGGACCCTTGGATTTGGTTTTTTTAAAGAACCGTAATGATTTTTTGTAATAACTAGGGCGTTGCCAACTGGTTATTTTGCGTAAAATAAATTGTCTTTCCGGTTATAACCAGTTTGGGTTGTTTTACATATATTTTTTTTTCTTCTTTTGTCAAACCAGTTTATGGTTTTGTTTTTTTAATATTGTAAAAATATTTTATATACATTTGGAAGTTGAATATTTTATATAAAATTTGCAATAACCTTTGTTATTGGATTTCGTATTATATACTTTGAATTTTGTTAAGAATGTATACAATTATGAGGGGTCAGGGGTTATTAAGGAGGTGTCGGCCAGGTGGGTTTGAGCCCTGGATGAATGAAGTGGATGGGAGAGCGAATGAAGAGAGAAAAGAGAGAGTGGTTGAGGCGAGGAATGTGGTGGATGAAATGATAAATGTGATTCTGGATGAAGTAAAACATTAAATATTTTTGGAATTAATGGATGATATTTATGAAGAAAAATATGATGAGTTTCTGGATAAATTGATTTGTGAGATAGTGAATGAGGAGTTGAATGGGGTGAATGAGGAAGCGGATGAGATGGATGAAGTGACTGAGGAAGTGAATGTGGGCTGGCGTGAGAGAAGGAGGATAAATAGAAATAGGAGCTCTCACCTGAAGAGGAAGGAGAGGAGAAGAAGGGAGAAGGAGAGTCGCTTGGTCGTGGAGCTGGGAGCTTCCTCGACCAAGAGTACTCAAATAGAGGAGCTGGTTGAGGTGGTTCCCATCTCACCGACCATGCGACAGGTAGAGGAGTGGACTGGTCCACAGGAGGCCCCTGTTCCTCATTGTATAATTAGTTAAGACTAATTTTTTTTTTAATTTTGAAAAAACCGTTTTGGGACAGCAATTTTTTTGGAGATAGTTTTTTGTGCTGTCATTTAGCTTTAGTAATACTAAATGTTTTTTTATTTTGGAAAAAAGAAAACCGTTTTGGGGAAGCAGTTTTTTTTTGAATTTTTTTTATGCTACCACGTACATATTGTACATAATCCTGTACATATTTTTTTTATATATACATAGTACAATTTGTTTTTGTACATAATGTATATATTGTATATTTTTTGTAAATAAATTTTTGTATATAGATAATTTGTAAATATTTTCTTTTGCCATGCCATTGTACATATTTTTGCACTACCTGCAAATAATTTTTTTAATAAGTACTATTTGTGCTAGTACTTTATTTTGAGTAAATGGTTTTTTTTCTTGAATTGATTTATGTTTATTAGGTTTATTGATTCACTTTTCTCAGCGGTAGGCCTAACAAGCCATCCATGGGGCTTATCCCCTTAACATTGATGTCGTTCTTAGATCGCCTATGACCACCGGGGTTATGCGATCGAAGAACATTGGTTTCTTCTCTTCATTCGGCGAGGAAGTTCTCAGGGACGAGGAGTGGTGTTGCTGTGTTTGTACTTAGGTGCAAACCGGTAGTACCATTCTTTGCTCAGAGGCTTCTTCGGTGTAATGAAGAGAAGAACCAATTGTACTTTTGCTTTCAGGATTAGAGGCTTCACCTCATACAAATTCAAAAACTTTTCCATTTTTCCATTTAGTATTGCAATAGAACAATTTTTCATAGAGTTTAGGTTTTGAAGTCTGGTGCTCGGGAGCGTTCTACAACTTTCGCATTAGGTTTAGTTGTAATTTATTTGTAGGTTAAACAAGCACAACTGGGTCAGTAGAAATGGACCTAGTGTCTAATCGTGACAGTTGTGATTGTTTTATTAGGTTGGGGAGAATCTGTTCTGTAGAATCTGGTCGTTAGGGGCTTTTCTAGTCAGTTCTCACATGCATTGTTGGAGTGGGCTCGCGAACGCGGGAATTCAAATTTGAACAATATGGATATTGTAGCCATACTTGCTTTTTATATTGTCTCCAGACGAATCTTGATTTTGGGAATCTCTTATATTATTAAATAAAAATAAAATAAATCAAACAAATTTTTCAAAAGATTAAATAAATAAAATTTTTATTAAATAAATAATTTTTTTTAAAATTTAAGTTAATTTTAGGTAACTAAATAAATAAATTTTCTTAATTAAGCTTTACGTCAAGAAATAAATAAATATTCTTTGTTTTTTTAAAAAAATAAATAAATATTTCAAAGTTAGGACGGTGCATCCAATAAATAAACATTCTTTTAAATATTTTTATTTTTCAATTTTCTTTTAAAAATAAATAAATATTCTTAGGGGTGCTATCGTCAATAACTAATTTTAGGTATATATATATATTTCAGTATATCTGAAATTGAATAAATAAATTATATTTTTACATATACAATATTACAATATTTTGGGAGCTTTTGTAAAAGATTCAGTAAAGATTAGCGGCGACAGCGGTTTTTTTTGTTCTTATACAAGGTTGTTTTTACAAAGAGGTTTTTGTGTTTTGTTGAATTGGGGCGTTCGTTGTTTTTTTTCTCATTTCTTTGCGTTTTACAACTTCCATCGGACGAATTTTTCCGGGCGAATTAACTCCACCTTTTTTCTAGTTGGAATTGGTTTTATTGTTGGTGTTGACGTTTTTTATTGTGAATTCTGGATTCTATAAATTTTACCATCAAAATGTCAAGTCACATTGGCGTGGACCATCCGTTCTATGGTTTGGAATCCGGTGAACTGCAGATCGAATGTCTGGTTCGGGGTGTGGATTTTAGAGGGGTCAATTGGGCAGAGGAACTGCGAAACCACGTAAATCATGGTGCAGTTCCAGTAACGGTATCTCATGCGAGAGACTTGGTAGCTGAGTCTCAAACGGTGGTGCAGGCAGCACAAGTTGTTTTAGATCAGGTACGTCGACTTCAACCACCGGTTAATCAGATCTTCTTAGATGGTTTGGCGAATCGTGTGTTGCATTATACAGGTAGGATGAATAGGTTGGGTCCTCGCAATGACTTGCAAGAAGCCCGCACCTACGCTATCTCGCAATTGTCACGCGCTTGGGATATAATAGGATCACTGTCAACACGTCCAATTATACAAAATAAACCAGGAGTATCATCTGCTCCATCTGTTTCACCTGCTTTTCGACCAGGTGAGAGATCCACACCGATCCCAGTACAGCCAATAACTGAGACAATAAATAGTCTGAATCGTACAGACCATCAACAACAGAGACGGTCGGAACAATTACCACCGGCTTATCTTCAGCAATCAGGTTTAAGAGCGGAGGACTTCGCATTACCACAACTGGGTTCATCGTTCCAAGCTGAACAAAGATACATCAATCCGGCATTGGTACAGCAGCCTCTGAATTATCAACCGATACCACAGGAGCAGTTACAACAATTTCAAACAAATTATCCACAAGCTCCATTAACAGCACCACCACCATACAACCCACTTCCTCAGGTATCTCGTGTCGCGGCTCCAGCATTGTCACCGGGAGCATACCGAGAGGTACGTAGGAACAATTTGAGTCGTTATGACTCAAATTGGGTTCCGAACTTCACAGGGGATGGTCACTCTCCTGATGTTCATGAGTTTATCCATCGAGTGGAGGCGGCTGCAAGGAGGGACCGTGTGTCCTGGGACGACCTGAGGTCGATCGTTCCACGGTACCTCAAGGCAGCTGCCGATAGATATTATTTGAATTTGACTCATGAATATGAGGAAGTGACCTACTCAGTGCTTAGGGAAGGACTCCTACGCACCTTCGGTACGCTCACCGATGATAAAGCGGTATTACGTGTTCTTTTGAACCGTAAACAGAAAGTCAAAGAGAGCGTTTATGAGTATTTAGTTGAAGTGGGTTCGTTAAATCGGAGATTAGTTCGACCATTTGCTGCAGCTGAATTATTAGAAATCGCTAGGGAAGGACTGAGTGTAGAACTGAAGAACGCTACACTTGCAGCAACAATCACAACTATGGACGAGCTTCGGACATTGTGTCAGAAGTTCGAACGTTTGTGGTCTACACCAGTCCCAACCAGAATGTCAAACTTAAGGATTAGCGAACTACAGCAAATGGACGACTATGAATCAGAAATAGATCCGGAACAAGATGGATATATTGAAGCTGTGGATACACAACCTAGAAGAATTCTGCAACGACCTGCGATATCATCTGGTAATACTAATCAACCTGGTCCATCAATGTCCAGACAACCAATTGTCTGTTTTAGATGCGGGGTAAATGGACATCGAGCTCCTGATTGTTCTAAAAACAGAATAAAATTGCACTGCTGGAAATGTAATAAGCCGGACGTTATATATGCAAATTGTTCATATTGTCACCCGTCGGTAAACTACCGTCCGAGAGTACATGCTTCGGGGATGGTACCCTCGGTTCAACATCCAATGAGCCCGAAGAAAACGACGAGAGATGTAGCAACGCAGGACGATCGATCACCACTCAGGAAACCAGAATAAAATCACCCAGTACATTTAATTTCCCATCATTACATCGAACATATTTTAGACGTCTTGAACGTAACGTTAGATATTGGAGGATGAGGAAATTATTTCGTAAAGCTTGTATTTCATCTATCCTTTCAGAAACAAAGGATCCTCGGCCGCGACTAACAATAAAAATTTTGGACAAACATATCTCAGGTCTATTGGATAGTGGAGCGTCAATCACAATACTTGGAAGAAATTCCTTGGATTTATTGGAATCATCAGGTACAACCTACCGTAAGTACACTTCGTGTATTCGTACGGCGGATGGTACTGCAAATAAAATTTTAGGTTACATAGAAGTTCCAATAACTGTGAATGGCTCCACTAAACCAATGCGGTTCCATATAGTCCCTGGATTACGAGAAGAGCTCTACCTGGGCATAGATTTCTGGGAGAAATTTGGTATTGTTCCTTCATTTGTTAGTGAACTGACTCGCACAGAGCTACAAACTGTTAATATACATAACCTCACCACTGACCAGCAACGAGAACTGGATATGATCAAGGATTCTTTCCCGTCATTTGAAGTGTCTGGACTCGGAAAGACTTCTTTAGTTGAACATGTCATCGATGTTGGTGATAGTGCACCTGTTAAACAGAGGCACTATCCCACGTCGCCGGCTGTTCAACTAAAGGTTTATGCCGAACTCGACCGAATGCTTCAAATGGGCGTGATCGAAGAGAGTAACAGTTCTTGGTGCTCGCCAGTGGTTCTGGTACAAAAAGAATCTGGTAAAAACAGATTATGTATTGATAGCCGTCGTGTCAATTCACTAACTAAAAAGGACGCTTACCCACTTCCCTTGATTGATGGCTTACTAGGTCGTCTAAATAGCACAAAGTACATTTCAAGTATTGATCTCAAAGATGCTTTCTGGCAGATTCCTCTGGCAGAAGCATCTAGAGACAAGACAGCCTTCACAGTGCCTGGTCGTCCATTGTATCAATTCCGGGTTATGCCCTTTGGATTGTGCAATGCTCCCCAGACAATGTGTCGGCTAATGCACAAAGTGATACCACATCAATATCACGAAAATGTCTTTGTTTATTTAGATGATTTATTGGTAGTCTCTTCCACGTTCCAGGAACATATGGAATTGCTGTCCAAAGTCTCTTCATTGTTAAGAGCGGCTGGGTTAACAATTAACCTCAAGAAAAGCAAATTTGTTCTGAGAGAGGTGAAATACTTAGGTTTTCTGGTTGGTGAGGACGGTCTTCGAACTGACCCTGACAAGGTAAGAGCTGTAGCAGAGTACCCAGCTCCATCTACAGTAAAACAAATACGACGTTTACTAGGAATGGCTGGTTGGTACCAACGTTTCATACCCAATTATGCAAGCGTGGTATCACCAATCACAGATTTATTAAAGAAGAGTTCGGGAAAATTGAAATGGACATTGGAAGCGCAAGCTGCTTTCGAAAATTTAAAACGATTGCTGACTACAGCACCAGTATTAATTAACCCTGACTATAATAAAGAGTTCTTTATTAGATGCGATGCGAGTCTGACAGGGATAGGTAGTGTGTTGTATCAGGTTGATACTGACGGACAAGAGTGTCCGATAGCCTTCATGTCGAAGAAACTTAATAAAGCTCAACGAAACTATTCTGTTTCTGAGCTTGAATGTCTTGCGGCAATTCTGAGTGTGAAGAAATTCAGGGGCTATGTTGAAGGTCACCGATTTACAATTGTGACTGATCACTCAAGTCTGAAGTGGCTTATGTCACAGAAGGACTTGAGTGGTCGTCTGGCTAGGTGGAGCCTAAAACTCCAACATATGGATTTTACCATTGTCCACCAAAAAGGTACCCAAAATATAGTCCCTGATGCTCTATCTCGTCTTTATGACGATACACACGAAGAATTGACGGAAGCATTAGTACATCACATTAATGAAATTAAAATCGACAATGAAGGTTATCGGCACAAGGAATATACGGATATGATAGCTAAAATTCAATCATCTCCCAAGGACTTTCCATCTGTTAAAGTCGTGGATGATAAACTATACATACGTATTGAGCCAAGACCTGATGCAATACCCAACGATGTTCCTGTGTGGAAACTCTGGGTACCAAAACCGATGACTTCAAACATGATTCAGAAACATCATGATGATAGTACTGCTGCTCATGGAGGTGTTAAAAAGACTTTAGAATTACTTCGACGTCTTTATTATTGGCCGGGCATGGCGTCACAGGTACACAACTATGTTGTGTCCTGCGACACATGTAAACAAACAAAAGCCACGAATCAGATACTGCGTCCTCCGATGCAATATCAATTCGAAACAGCACGTCCATGGCAGAGAGTCTATATAGATTTTTTGGGACCGTATCCTCGTTCTACACTTGGGAATACGGTGTTATTGATAGTTCTGGATCATGCTACGAAGTTTGTACTACTGAAACCACTTAGAAACGCAACTTCACCGAAGGTGAATGCTTTTCTAAGGAATGAAGTGTTTCTTACATATGGGGTACCAGAGTTTCTACACAGTGACAATGGCAAACAGTTCACTAGTAGGAACTTTCAAAATCTTTTGTCAGATTTCGGCATTAAACACATTAGGACCGGTGTCTATAGTCCTCAAAGTAACGCGTCAGAGCGGGTCAACCGATCAGTTTTAGCAGCAATCCGAGCGTTCCTTAAAGGTCAACATACCAAGTGGGACTCACAAATTGGTGAAATCGCGTATGCACTGCGGGCTGCAGTACATTCAGCTACCAAGTACTCACCGTACTATTTATTATTTGGTCAACATCCAGTTTCGGATGGGAATACTTACCAATTGTTGAGATCACTACATCAGCTTGGTGAAGATGCTGGTGAGGAAATGGAACGCACTGATCATTTGACTCTGCTTAGGAACCGGGTTCAACAAAATTTAAAAGCAGCTTTTAAGAAATCGCAACATCAGTACAACCTGCGATCTAAACTACGGACTTTTCAACCACAACAACGTGTGTTTGTACGGCAACATCATTTGAGTGACGCTACCAAAAGGTTCTCGGCAAAATTGGCTCCAAAGTTCTTGCCTGCAATGATTAAGACTAAGATTGGAAATGTACTTTATGAGTGCATAGATATGAGCGGTAAGAATCTTGGAGTACATCACGCGAAAGACATCAGGGAATGATGTCTTTTCGTTAGGTAGGGTTGTTCCTCTGGCTGATTGTCGTCTCTGGGGTTCACATCTTCAGGTCATACTTACTGGTTGTATCGGGGTGTCCATGGTGCTGACGTTCGGATGGATGGTCGGTCTCAATGCTCAGTGAAGTTCTTAAGGACTTCATGAGTGTTGGAACCGGTCATCGGTCTTGACGCCAGTGACTGTGGGTATCTCGATCCCAGATACAGTTTAATAAGTGGAAGTAGTTCGGTGGTTTTCTGTCATGGAGGGGATGGCGACGTTTTTGTGATTTCAAGAGTAAAAATCTTGGTTTCTACCTTGAATTCATGGTGTAACGATCGCAATAATCGCGAAACAATAATAAAACCAAATTCATCTTCGTTTTCAATTCAATAAAAATGCATTTCATTAGTTTCCGTTCATTCTTACATTAATAATAATTTTAAAATTTTCTAAAACTTAACTGCTAGTTAAATTTTGAACATACTATAAAAAGCAAACGAACGTACTAAATTTTTATTTCCAATGCTAATGAACAGACGTCGTTGTTAATCATTACTGAATTTTCGGAGATTGCCCGATTTTGTTTTGACATCATAAGATGGAAAAATCAAAATCACATTTTGCAATTTCATAATTTAAAAAATGATATTTCATTCCATTTTTGCTTTTCAAAAGGATTACAACATCCAATAATCTATTTTAATTTATATAGATCAATGTCATTTGATAGTATTATTTAACCTTGATGTGATAAATCAATAATATTGTAATTCAAAAGTGATGTATTTAATTGCAATCAAGCAAATAAAAAAAGAAGTGTAAACAAAGAAAAATTCCAAGGTCGTTTTGTTTAATTGTTAGAATTGATTTCTAATTTTAATAACTTTTTTTGTGAAAGCATTATTTATTGGCTGTAATTACAATGGAAGATTACACCCCGCTAAGTAGTTTACAGTGATTTGTGTTTTTGTTTGTTCATCAAAAAGCTGATAATTTGGATGACAATTTCAATTATATTTTTTTATTTTATTTCATAGAAGGATAATTGTTGTCATTAATTGTTAAATCTGCTTTATAAATTGTGGCAGTACATGAAGATAAAGTATCCACTGATGTTATCGAAAGTATGAATAGCAAGGATAACAGTGATCGAAGCTATTACCACAGTTAGAGACAATCGTTTGTTTGATGGTTGTTCCGGTTGTTAAAACCGCATGGATTCAAAGGCAGATATATAAATGGGAAGTTAGAAGGTCAAACGCTAGTCAAGGGATATTGGAAAATCAAACAAATAAATTAAAACAACAGAATATTGATGACAGCAATCAACAGTTACAACTAAGGTATTTATTATTAATATTTATGTTAATTTTAATTTAGACATTACTTTTGTAATGTCGAGATAAACTAAGGAAAAAGATAATAAGAGATTCCCAAATCTCGGATTCGAATGGGAACGGTCTGTTCACTCCGAATTCCTTTAAGTACCGTAACATTACTATTAATTTCTTTGTGTGATTATATTAAAGGTCCAAATATAATAAATTTTAGGTGAAAAAGATGATGAACAATATCGTTGAAGCTACAATTTTGAATGGAAAATTCAAAGTGGAAGATGTACTGTTGCTACGTATTTCAATGATCGCAACAGATATGGCATTTGAATTCAAACGTTTAGTTTCCAATGCGACTCGCTTTTGCAATGACCATCAACAACTCAAGACGAGTTTTCTTGAATTTTCTTTCTTATGAGATACCGACAATATGCGACGGGTTATAATGTTAAATAAACAAAAGGTTTACACTATTTGGTGTAAAATAAATAGTTTTTAGAGATTTTTAGAGTGATTAAGCTTAAAGTAATTATTTTAACTCACATGAGTTTTGCAATTTTAAAGCATTTTTTATTTTCTCTCAGAAAAACTTCTTTAAAACAGTTTTTGTGGGTTTCGTGTCGGGAACAAATACAATTTACAATTGTATAATCACAGATGAAGAATTCAATTTAAATAAATATGCGATAATGAAGTTTCAATTTAGAAATTATCTGAACATGAAAATTGAAATATGTTTCGTTGTTGTTTCATCCACTGTGGCTGAGTCTGTAAGATGGCTTTGAACTATGATGTCTCTGATGAGCGTGAGTTCAATCCCGACAATAATTACTTATTATCGGGAATAATACTTTTAATAATTACTTTGAGCAATAATTACTCACAAATTCGCTTAAAAATTAATATTCCATTAATGTTGTCCATATATGGAACATATATGCCAATATATTGACCGTGTGTAAGATATTAGTTTCGCATTGATTTGCAACATTCAATAATAATGACTTTAAAATGACTTAAAATGTTGACTAAATAGAAATATTTCTCATCCTATGAATTCAAATCCTATGAATTCATATACAAAAACTTCCAAATAATTTTGATTTTTTTTGCATCACTTCTTTTATTCCTTTTTTGCATCACTTCTTCTATACCTTCATCGAATGTATTGTCGCTATTCTTACTGCACTTGCTGACCATAAAATCATATACCTATCAAAATTTTTTGCAACGTTTTTAGTAACCTACCGGTAAAGAAAGCGTAGTTTAAACCGCATGAGCACTGTGAAAATTTGTGAATCGATTTTTGTTCCGTATAATGTTCTAAATAGATTACACACCTGAAAACTTATATAATCGCGTATTTTTTATATATTCTTTGTTTTATATATAATACTATTTTTTTATATTTTACTGATCAACTAGAGTGCTGATCCTTTTACATTCATATTAAAAAAAAAAAATAGAAAACCATTTCTCATTACTACTCTTTGAAATTATTGCTACGTCAACAAAATGTATACACACAACTTTATTTATAGGCGTAGCAAAGCACGCCGGGTCCCGCTAGTGTATGTATAATAAAAACGTAAAACAATCAAAATTTTCAAGCCAAAATTAAAAATGCCTTGATATTTTATATTATTAAAATCACCCGGATGAGGACCCGTAAGGTCAAAGTATTGAGCAGATATTTTGAAAATATCAATAGCCCGTAATTAATTTTCAATTATTAATCTAATAAATAATATTTTTCAATAGGATAATAAATGAGCAATAATCTTCTTATATATTAATACGCTAAAAAAAAACTTTGTACAGCCTAAGGCTTTTTTATTCGAATTTTGATTCATTTGAAATTTTCACCGCTAACTGATATTAGTGTAACTTAGATTTTAAAGATTTTTGGGATTTTTCGGATCATAAATAAAAAAGTTATTATATACGAAAAACTTTTTATAATAAAAAAAACAAAGACAAAAAATATAAACTCACATACCATTATCACGTCGAATCAATTCTATCTTCATCTGACAAATTTAACAAACACATGAATTTTAAAATATGTATAAGGAAATATTTTTTTCAAACATATTAGGCTTTTAAATTTATATGTTTGGCATGACAAAAACGACAACTCATATCCAAAGCACCATAAACATACGGTTACCTGGAATGACGTTACCTGGAATGACATTCAAAGCATACTTGAGCGAATCTCTCAAAATTACTAAGGGAATTTCTATTTCATCATTCACCACATTCAATTCTAAATCATCATTCATTTCTTCATTCACAACATTCATTCAAAACATTACCATTCATTTCATCTATCATAAAAAAACAAACAACTCTAACTCTTCGAATACGATAAACTTTAAAAAATGAAATTTAAAAACACCCAAAAATAATACATTTATTACTACCCACTACCAAAGAATATATAAAAAATAAAATATAAAAAATAAAAAAATTTTTTAAGTTTTAAATTTCATTTCGTTTTTGTATGTATGTAAACTTATAATGCATATGTAATTAAAAAGTTTTTCGTATATAATAACTTTTTATTTATGATCCGAAAAATCTTTAAAACCTAAGTTACAGTAATGTCAGTTAGCACTGAAAATTTGAAATTAATCAAAATTCGAATAAAAAAGCCCTAGGCTCCAGAAAGTTTTCTTTTAACGTATTAATATACATATACAAGATAATAAAAAAAAACAAAGAAAAATAATATAAACTCATATACCATTATCACGTCGAATCAATTCTATCTTCATCTGACAAATTTAACAAACACATGAATTTTAAAATATGTATAAGGAAATATACAGATTGATTTTGAATTGTGAAACAAATAACTTGAAAAAAAAACAAAATAACGAACAAAAACTCAAAAAACAAAACTATCACATTTTTGCCATTTTTTCTGAAAAAATCGTCAAAATTCAAAAATAGTACATTATTTAGTTAAATTGTATTAAATTGTAATATTAAATAGTACATTAATAGTACTTTAAATTATAATCAGCGGAATGAAATAAATAAAAAAGAATTTGATATATAGAAAGGAATGAATACAATTATAATAGCTGCGTTTTTTTCATTTGGGTCAGGGTCAAGGTTTGAAAAAAACGATCTAGGTCACGCAAAGAAAAAAAATATTATATTTTAAATTGTTGGGAACACTGAGCTGAGAAGAAAAAAAATTGTGATCTTGTAGCGCCATTTTGAAATTAAAACTCAATATAAAAAAAATTCAAAAAAATTTAATCAGAAACACGTTGAGGACTCCAAAATTGGAGCCGTCAATTTGATCAGCAATGCTTTCACCTCGTGGATCAGTGTTTAGATGTGAGTGCCATAGATCATGGTGCGCGTTCATATCTTCGAGAATTAGACAGTCTTTGGTATAAAATAAATGTCCTATGGACGGCTCATAACCTGTATCACAGCTGCTTACTGGTGGTATATAAATATTGACTATAGTGTTGCAGTGTAGTACTGCAGGTAGTGTGGTTGTACGGTAAATAACGCTTTTGTGAATGATAAAGGCAAGACCAACATCTTTGGCTTTCCCTCTATCCAGCCTTATAATTTTATAATCACAGATACTATCACTAATCTTAGATCTAACATTTAATTTTGTGTCTTGAAGAAACGTGACTAGAATATTGTTATTGCACATATAGTTTATTAGATTGTCGATCTTATTCGTGAGACCGTTGCAATTTAGTTGCATAATTTTTACATCACTCGGAGTTTCCGGTAGCGTGTTCACTCGTAATGTGTTTTGTTGTGGGCTCGTGTTGGTATTTAGACTTGATATTTGACAACATGGCGCTATGTAGTTTTTGGTCCATTGCTTATGTGTGACAAGACCTAAGCAGTTCTTGAGGTGGCACCATTCCTTGCAGGTATTACACTGAATAGATGTTGTGTTTGTTCTTAAGATGTTTTTACAGTATTGTACAGTGCCATGTTTTAGTTGGTCCCGGATTTGTTTCAATACCAGCCATGACGAGGAGTATTTGAAGCAGTGAGGCCAGCGACAGCTGCTTCTTTATCAAAAAAATGGAGCGTCGGATTTGCACCTTCCTTCGAAAATTGTTGTGATGGTCCTTGGTTGGAAGAGTTCCGAGTGCTTCTGGCGCGTAGACCCGTCCATCTTGAGAAGCTGACAAAAGTCATGACAGTCGCTGTCATGACTGCAACTGTCGCGAAAACTGTCATCGTGTCAACGAGGCTTTACTGTCGTAAGCCGAGGCATAAAAATAATATAAACTTTGCCTAAAATTAAATGATTGTCTACCGTAGCAGTTAAAGAAACTTCACGCAATAAAAAATGTGACATAGTTTTATATGATTCGAGTTCTTTCCGTTCTCATGTTAAAACCTAAATCGTGAAACATAACTCTTTTTCTGCTTTGGTTTTCTAATATTGTCGAGATTTAACCACATTTTTTCAAAGAATGCATCACCAGAGTGGAGTTAAGTAATACAAAGAAAGAAAGGAAAACACCATTAAGTTACTTAATTATATTTATTTAACTTGATTCGTCGTCATCTTCACTACTACAATCGTCATTCATATTTCTTTCGTCATCTTCCTCATTTTTATCCCAGTTAGAAAACTTTTTGTTTGTTAAGAAATCATCTTTAAAAATATTCCATGGTTGTTTCGGTATTTGTTTTCCCCCTTTCGCATTTTCATCATAATCATCATCGCTGCTTTCCTCTTTTTTCAAGATTTCATCTTTAACAGGATTATCGACTAATTCCGATTTCGCTCTATTACCACCCATTAAAACATCTAAAAACGTTCGTTTATCTAAATTGTTCAAAACTCGTTCGCGACGATGATCTAATCGACCAGCTTTTTCTAATTTCATTGAAATATCTTTTTGTTGTGTTTTCACTGCATTAAATAACTGTACAACCCCTTTTGTAGCAATCTTTCGGAATACTCTCTCACGATCTTTGTCCAATATTGATGGTTTAACTCGAAGGCCTAATATTTGTTTTTTTGTCTAAAACCAGAATTGAATGATTTTTAACCAGATATTGCATATTAAGTAATAAAATTTGTTTTACCAATTTTCGTTCATTTATTTTTGCTTTTGTAAGAGCTTCATTTAAAGTTTCTTCATCTGGCTTTTCTTCTTTAATTTCTTCCTTTACTTCTCCTTCAATTTGAAATTGATACTCTTTTTTGACAGCAGGTTTTATATCATTTAATTTTTTTGATTTGGATAGTACGACACACTTCTTACGTTTTGGTTTTTGAGAATTTAAAATCTTTGCCATAGAATTAGCCCAACCAGCATTTCCTTGGTCCATGATTTCATCATCTTCTTCAGAACCATCGGTTGTGCTTTCGTCAGATTTGTCAATTTGTTCATCATTATCGGACATGTCGTAATCTTCATCTTCAGATAGTTGATTATTTTGATCTAAATCACTTTCCACGTCCGAGTTATCCATTTTTTTTAAATGCACGTGTGTTTTTGTTTTGATTACAAATTTTGACGTTTATCATATAGGAACTGCCAACCTTAAGATAAAAATACGTTGTGTTGTAAACCGGCCTACCGGTTGACAATCATTTTTTGGGAAATTTTCCAATCGATTCGCTTACTCTATTTGTTGGTTAAATTTGTGAAATTATTTATCCTTAAAAATATGTTGAAAAATAAACTACTTGCATTAAATCATCCTTCTCCTGCCAACATTAATTGTGAAGGTATGTTATCCGAGTTTTCAGTTAAACAAAAACAAATATTTTATTTTTATGTCAGATCCCAAACAATTTCGATGCACCGTGCTTTGGTTGGAAGATCAAAAAATACGGTTCTATAAAATAGAAGATCGTGCAGGATTGAGAAAAGTAGATTCACCATCGGAATGGAACATTGCATATGATAAATTCAAAAAAGATTTAAATTTTCCATCAACTTTAAAAACAACAACTGAGGAAATTTTTTGGTTATTAAATCATGCAATTCGATTAGAATATTTTGATAATACCAATAAATTTCAATCTATGACCTCGGAAGAGTTGTTAAAAGATAAGAAACCAATTGCACCAAGTATAAAATCAACAAATCCGTTTGATATTTTAGATTGTACGTAAATTTCCCTGAATGAATTGAGATTTTTATTATTGACAAAATTCTTTTATTATTTTAGTTAAAAGTCAGGACTTTGAAAACGGAATTCGTAATTTGGCAACAAAATTAGAAATTCCATTTCATCCGGATCATCTTGAAATATTGCGAGCTGTCAGTAAAGTTGTAAAAAATAATTTAGGAACCGAAGCGTTAAAAGAAGCTATTGTTGAAGGCACACCCTTCCCATATGAAGAAGGTGCTGGTTTTAAATTACAAGATCCCGAATTGGAGAAAGCTGCTCGAATTCTGCGATTATTACAGATACAAAGTTTTCGTAAACTACAAACGGGATTTAATGAAACTATTGTTGCTGTACAAAATCTTACAGCAAATCCTAAAACAGATACGAAGCTTGGAAAAGTTGGTTACTAAAATCTCATACTCATAATTTTTTTATTACTAAGAAATATGTAAAACTATAAACATTAATAATTTATATTTTAAAATTAATAAATAAGTGAATTGATATTTGTTTTAAGAATTATCTTTGAAAGGATATAAATTAAACAGACGACAGCATCCAATTAAACATGTAACTATTAAAAAAGAAGAATTTTAATTATTATTCATATTAACATTTAGATTAATGTTGTTACATGTAGCAATTCCCACTATCGTACTTCGCCCGGGTCCAACGGGTCTTCGAGTACCATGTTGCCATACATAAATGCCAATTCCAATTAATCCAATTCCACTTACCCCCCTACATCCAAAACAATCCTTTTGTTTCCTTTTTGCTAACATTGAGCTCGTTTCACTCATTTTAGAATTTACAATTCAAAATTGAATTAAGATTTTAGGTTATGTAATAATAGAATTTGGCTGTGAATACAACAACATGTCAAATTTGACATTATACTTTAACAAAACAAAAAACAAATTTTTAGATTAAAAAAATTTAAACTATGGATTCATCTTTGGATAAAAAACTGTTAGGTTTTAATAAAATAGCTCAAGAGAAATTACAGAATATTTTCTGTCAAATTCCTGGCAAGAAGGATTTAGTTATAGAACCAATTTTAATTAAACCACTGGAACATGTCTGTGGAGTTTCTTGGCTAAAGTAAGTTTCTTGAATTTTACACTTCCGAAATGCTTTTTGTTATCTATTATTTTTAGAGCAAAGGGAGTTGAAAAAATATATAAATTTGATCAAAAGAATCCTCCACAAAAACAACGTCAACTCATATATTTTGTATCATCAAATTTATTAATGTTTAAATTTGTTCTTGATCAAATTCATGGATACGAAAATGATGACCATTCTATTGAAATTAACGAAATCAAAGATTATAATATTGTTCTATTTCCATCGGTGTTAAAGATTTTTGAACAGCTTTTAGAAGAAGAAGGATTATTCAGCATTGTTACCTTACATCGTTTCCAATGGGATTTTCTTACCCTGGATAGTGGTGTATTAAGCTTGGAAATCCCACAATTATTCCGTGAAATTTTCATAAAATATGATTATTCCTTACTTGGGAGTTTAGCACATAGTTTACGATTATTTAATTTAGTTGCTAAAAAACCTAAAATTATATTAAGCTATGGGGATGTATCGGAAAAGCTGCTTGACATGGTTTATCGTATTGAAAATTATTCGAATAAATGTAAAAACGAGATTAGTCAAACTCGTTCCAGTATTGGAGATATACGTGAAAATTCAGATTTTACAGCAATGATAGTTATGGATCGTAATAAGGACTATCCATCATGTTTGATGACGCCGGTTGTTTATGCAGGCTTTCTAGCAGAATTATTTCATTTAAAAACAGGTAAAATATTTTTTATTTGTTTTAGAGCAATATTTTAAAATTCCGGTTCCAAATGCACGATAATTATTTAAAGTTATTTTAATATTTTTAATTACGATAATATCTGTGTAGAAAAGTTGTACCGTAATGAATGCATTTTTTAAAGAAAAAAATTTTTAAGAAAATACCTGGAATACATCTTTCCAAAACACGGCAGCTTATAACCGGATGAAACGATTTTCAAGATAGGAATTGAGTTTAGTACTTATTTATATTGTGTAAGGTCATGAACTTCTGACATTACTCGAGACAAAATATATCAAGTAATCTTTTTAATACAAATATATTATCAATGCGTATAAATGTGATCAAAAATGTTAAGTTACGACATGTTAAAAATGATTGCTAATCGTTCGTTTATTGTTGTTTTTTTTAATGTTTTTAACGGTAACAATATTTATTTAACTAAAGTTAAAGCCCCACGTTGGGCGCCATTTAGTTGTGAAAGCCGTCATAAATGTTGATCAACCGGCTAGGGCAGTGCATATTCATTGACCAGCCTCACTGATCAAAAATGAAATAATAAAACTAAACAAAAACGCACATTAAAATTACGAAAGCTTAATATAAACCAAGGTTAACCCAGCTCGCACATAAATACGCAGCGTTGCCACTCAAAAAAATTAAAATTAAAAAAAAGAGTGTCCAAATGTATCCTTTTTTGAAAAAATGAAACATGATTATTTGATATTGCTAAAGGACTAATTACGATATGTTTAGTACAATTCAGTATCCAGATCACATTTCTTTATAATATACTAACAAAAAAATCACATTAATTCATTTTTATCTGAAGATTTTTATTTGTGAATTATGAATAAATTCGAAATTCCATTAACATTTTTGTCACCTCTAAAAATCTAATCCAGTTTATTGTTTGCTAAAAATGATTGTATTGCATACCCCATACTTATTGCAAGCCAATGGTATATGGTTTTCTACGTTTTCAAGACCTACCTCATTTACATTCCTCAGATTTAGGAAGCAATGAGGGGTTACAAAATTGTTTATCAAAAACGTTTTTCAAAAATTGTTTAAAATCTGTTACACTGTTCGCCAATTTCTGTTACTTTTTCTTTCACTCAAAGAATTTTCACGAACAATGTAACAAATTTTATAAACATTTTCAAAGTTTTTAGAAAACCAACGCAGCTAAAATGCATATTAAAAAAATGTATCCATTTTAGCAGTTTTGGGATTTTTTTGCATCTAGTATCCATTTAATAAATTTTTCAAATAATGTATCCAAATGGATACAAATGTATCCAAGTGGCAACGCTGTAAAATACGCACAGTTAAGATATGTTAAAAATGGCTGCTTTTCGTTCGTTTTGTTCATTTGCTGGCGTAAAGACTTTTGATATATTGATTTTTCAATATATAATTTGATATTTGGCTTGCAAATTATATTTTAAAAAAGGTTTTTTGGTTAAAGCCAATAAATAATTTGTTAATACAACAATTGTTTCGGTTTATATTGAAACCATCCTCAAGGATACAATATATTTAAGAAAAAAATTAATTCTTATACAAAAAATATAAACAAGTTTTGTTCAACAAAAAATTGACATAAAAATAAAAAAAAACCTTTGAAAAACTAACAACTATTTTTTTTTAAATTTTTGAGAAATGAAGTTTAGAAAGGATAGTTTAAAAATTTTGCTTCCATATTTTTTATTCTTTTTTCTATGTTTCAATTTTTGAATTGTACACAATTGTTTGTTTTTCTTATACTATGTTTTATTATAGTTAGCGTTTTTTTTATTGTTAAGTTTTCAAAGCTTTTTTTACATTTATGTCAATTTATTGTTGAACAAAACTTGTTTACATTTTTTGTAAAAGAATTTATTTTTTAATGGTAATAATATTTATTTAACTAAAATTAGAGTCTCACGTTGGGCGCCATTTAGTCATAAAAGCCGTCTTAAATGTCCATCAGGTATCTCTGCATGTTGATTTTAAACCCGTTAGTGCATTGCAGATTCCAGGACCAGCCTCACTGATAAAAATGAACAAGTAAAACTAAACAAAAACGGACTTTAAAATTACGAAAAATAATATAAACCAAGGTTAACCCATCTCGCACATAAATACGTTCAATTACTTGTTAAAAAGGGCTGCTTTTCGTTCTTTTGGTTCAGTTGCTGTCGTAAAGACTTTTATTGTTATTCTTTAATGTTTTTTAACTTTTTTTTTTTTTTTTTTTATTCAATGTTAGGCATGTTTAGTGTTAACCAATGTAGATCAACGTCTCTGAATATCCGAAGATACCATGCTAACTAGGGAACTAGGGTTCGAAAGTATTATTCAATTTTCTTTGAGGAATTTATTAACGTTGATCTTAAAGTTTTGAGGATTAAAATTATCAGGAAAGACCCACGCCGGTAAGGCATTCCAGAGATGAGAAACTCTGTTAAAAAAATCGCGTTGAAAAGCGACAGTTCTACACCTTGTCACTTGAACCGTAAAAGGATGGGCTGCTATTGATGCCCTGGTAGAACGCGCGAAGTTTGCTGGTTCAGGCAAAATCGATTTGATCTCCGTAGACGCCCGTTCGTCCATAATATACTTGTAAAATACCGTCAAATCAGCGACGTCTCTTCTATGTTGCAAGGAATCAAGCTCGTTAGTAAGAGTCGAGTTGCCGATCAATTTAACAGCTCTCCGTTGTATAGAATCAAGACATTTTAAGCTACTTATGTAGGCTCCACCCCATATGTGAGAGCAATACTCCATGCAGGGACGAATAAATGATTTATATATTAAAAGAAGCTGCTCGCTATTAAAAACCTTACGACAACGACCCAAAAATCCTAATTTTTGAACAGCGTTTTTTGCTAGGTTAAAAATATGAGAATTCCATTTCATATTATTTTCAATCTCAACTCCTAGAAGTCTAACAGATTCTTTCTCTTGAAGATCATTTGAATCGAACTTTAATAAAAACGGATTAGGTGTTGATAACCTAGAAAAAAGACAAACTTGAGTTTTACTTGTGTTGAATTCAACACTGTTAGCAACGCCCCAATCTAAGATGGTTTTTAAATCAATATTTAATGACTCTATCAAGTTTGATCTAGCGACATTAAGATTTGATGGTGCATATAAATTTGGCATTTCATGTGACGCATGAAGTGTGCTATCATCAGCAAAACTATGGATGGGATTAACTGTTGCATCTAGCAAGTCATTAATATAGAGAAGAAAAAGAGTAGGTGATAAAGCGGAACCTTGAGGAACACCAGCATTAGTTGAAAAGATATTCGATGAAACACCATCAACATTGACCCGAAATTTGCGCTCGGAAATAAAGCTTTGTAACCAAGAAATAAGTTGTTCATCTAAGCCGTAGCATCTCAATTTGCAAATAAGATTATTGTGCCATACTTTATCAAATGCTTTGGTAATATCAAGAGCAACGCCAAAAGTCTCACCATGGTTTTCAAGCGACTTGTTCCAAATATGCGTGACAAAAGAAAGTAAATCTCCCGTCGCTCTTCCTTTACGGAATCCGTATTGTCTTTCTTTAAGTAATTTTGACGACTCTAAGAAGCTCATAATATTAAAATTAACATATTTCTCAAATACTTTGGAAACAACCGACAAAATTGATATAGGTCTATAGTTTCTTGGATCCGTTTTGGCACCTTTCTTTGGAACTGGTTGTACACTAGCCATTTTCCATATATCAGGAAAAATTCCTTTCTTATATGACAAATAGAAAATTTTAGTTAGGATTGGTGCTAACTCCTTAGCAAAAGTTTTAAGGATAATTGGAGGAATACTATCAGGTCCAGATGCCTTATTAGTATTGATTTGTAAGAGCATTTTCCGAATGACATTTTTACGAAAAATTATCCGCCCCATTTTGTTAGAAACTCTAGGAATTGGTCTAGGTAGGAAATTGGGTTCTACTAATGTAGAATTTAACGAGAAACAGTTACCCAATAAATTAGCTTTTTCTTTAGGGTCAATAACAGGCATTTCGTTATCAATAAGAGGAGGTATAGAAGACTTACAAAAATTTCCTTGAACAGCCTTGACGGCTTTATAAAAATTTCGTGAACCAGTAGGGTGCTCAGCAAATTTATTAGCTTTTTTCCTAATAAATAGATGTTTCTCTGCATCTATTAATTTTCTACATAAATTTCTTTCTATTCGGTATAATCTGAGGTTTTCATCAGATTTGTTTTGAATAAACTTTTGAAAAGCCTTTTTTTTAATTTTAATTGCTTTTTTACATTTACTTGAAAACCATCGATCAACTTTCGGAACAATCAAACTATTTGGAATAAACCTGCGCATACCCATGTATATTATTTCTGAAAAATTGGAAGCAGCGATGTTTGGATCTTGGCTGAAAAGACAGTTGCGTTTCCAGGGAAACCATTTAAAAAAATCTCTAAGTCCCTGCCAATTTGCAGCTTTATAATCCCAAACAAGACGAGGATTAGCTTTAAACTGTTTAGGTACTTGTATATTTAAATGTGTGGAGATCAAATTATGATCTGATCCACCCAAAGGCTCTGATACTTTAAATTGAACCAACGAAGGGTCATTTATCAAAAACAAATCGAGCAAGTTACCACTTTGGCCAGGAATATCAGGAACTCTGGTAGGCTGATCTATTATCTGAGTGAAATTATGATAAAGAGCAAAAAGTTCAGCTTCTTTACCTAATTCATCAGTTTTAGAGCTGTGTGTAAGCCATTCTTTATTATGAACATTGAAATCACCAAGAATTATAATCTTAGCGTTAGGAAGTTAAACAATATTTATTTAATTAAAATTAGAGCCCCACGTTGGGCGCCATTTTATCGTAAAAGTCATAAATATCCATCAGGTGTTTCTGCATGTTGATTAACCCGGTTAGCACATTGCATATTTCAGGACCAGCCTCACTGATAAAAAATGAACAAATTAAACTAAAGAAAACGTACTTAAAAATAACGAAAGCTTAAAATAAACCAAGGTTAACCCAGTTCGCACATAAATACGCACAATTACCAAATGTTAATAATGGCTGCTTTTCATTATTTCGGTTCAGTTGCTGGCGTAAAGACTTTCATTGTTATTTTTTGAATGTTTTTAACGGTTACAATTTAACGGTAATTAAAATTAGAGCCCCACGATGGGCACCTTTTAGTCGTAGAAGGCTTCATAAATGTATCTCTGCATGTTGATTAACCAGCTAGTGCAGTCCATGTTCCAGGACCAGCCTCACTGACAAAAAATAAACAAATAAAACTAAACAAAAACGTACTTTAAAATTACCAAAACTTCGTATAAACCAAGGTTAACCCAGCTCGCACAGTTATAAATATGCACAGTTATGACATGTTAATACTGGCTGTTTTCCTTTCTTTTGATTCGGTTGCTAGCGTAAGACTTTTATTGTTATTTTTAAAACTTTTTTAACGGTAACAATGTGTTCTCCGAATGTTTCTACACGTTGATTAACCCGCTAGCGCAACACTTCATAGATTCTAGCACCAGCCCCACTCACAAAAAAAAAAACTAAACAAAAAACGAACACTTAAATTACCAAAGCTTAAAATAATGTAAACCAAGGTTAGGCCAGCTTACACATAAGTTGCACAACAAGTTACAATCATCCCAATTTACACTAAATTGAAAACATAATTATTTAACTTAGTTCCATTTTCATTGAATCCTCATACTAATAATAAACAACAAATTTACCTTCAATATTCCACATTTCGTTCCGATTTGGTTTCTTTGCCCTAGATCTCCGTGCCCTTGTAGTGGTAAAAGAGTTTGGTTCCAAGATTATTGTCTTTCTTTATCGTCGTCGTTTTTATCTAAATTTTAACTTAACATTTTCTTTGTCAAAATTTCCTTATCATTTTTTTTATCCAAATTATAGCTGACTGTTTTATTCATCGAATTTTTAAATTTTAACATCAATTTTATGAAAAAATTATTTGTGTAATTTCTTCTTTCTTTCTAAGATTGCTCCAAAATAAACATCTCGCAGCTTTTGTTCGCCGATTAGTTTTGAAGAAATCATTTACCAACCCAACTTTATTAGTCCGACGTGTTATCACTTAAACTAAATAAAAAGTATACAAAAATCCGGTTACATGTAAACAGCGTTTTTATGGTGTATTGATGACTTTGTAATTATTTTTAAACTATATAATTAAAAAGTCGGTTTTAATGGCGCCCATTTTTTGGCTCTACTTATGATGTCCCATGGCGGACGCCGACAAGTTTTTCTCATATGTTTTAATTTTACACCAATTCCCTGGTCAAGTTTTACTCGTCTTGATGGTTAAAGTTTACTTAAAAACACTTTGACTTATGTGAAGTGAACCTCAAGTGAGCCAGGTGCTCCGAATTGGGACCCATTAAAAAAAATTACATTTTAATTTTTTTTTCAAAATATATTAATAGATAACCATAACTCACAACAGTTTGTAAAAGATTTCAAGGTCCTTATCGTATTTATTAAATTCTAGGAACCATTCAAGCAGAAATAGAAGCAAATCGTATAAAATCAGGACGCTTAGATTTTTTAGAAATCAATACCGATTCAACTCAATCAGAAGCTAAAAAAGATGTAGGCACTGTAAAACTAAATAGTAATCTCGATAGCATATACAATGATCACAAATATTTGCATTTCTCTGACGTGATATCAAATTTAAGTGCTCAAGCAAAAACATTAGGTGTTGAGGGTAATTTAGCGAAAACAATGAAAATTGATGAAATGAAAGATTTTGTGCAAAATAAATTACAAAAAGTTGCAATTCAGAAGAAGGAACTATTCAAACATTTAATATTATGTGAAACAATAATGACGGAGATGGGTGGAAATTTTGAAAAGATTCAGGATATGCAAGAAAATATGTTGAACAACAAAAATCGTAAACAAATATTGTCGTATATCGACGAATGTTTAAGTACAGGAGCGCATAAATATAACACCATTCGATTAATGTGTTTATTACATATCACTATGGGTGGCTTGACAGTAGATGAATGTAATAATTTTATTAAAAATTATTGTAATGCATTTGGTTATAAATATTTATCAATTTTTGTTAATTTATCAAATGGAAAATTGTTTCCGGATACACTTAATTTAAACAAAACAAATATATTGCTATCATCAATAAACAATTTAGCATCATCAGCAATACCTATTCAATTAGCGACAAAATGGCAAAATCAATTTCAAATGGATTTAAGTAAATTGAAATTAATACCAATTGAAGATAATAGTAATAACAGCCATAATGTTACATCATCCACACAATCTTTATCTCAAGTAAATCATAAAAATTCGTTATGTCCAAGTTATGTGTTCAATGGCGTTTTTATTCCATTAGTCGCCCAACTAGCGAATATTTTATTGAAAGCACAAAGTTTTGATGAGTTGAATACAAAATTGGGTTACATGGAACAATTGAAAATAAGCGGAAAATTTTATTCAACATCCAATCAATTGTTTTGTTCAATAAAAGAAATTTTATTAGGAATAAAAAAATCAGAAATTTCTGATATATTTCCATTACGACCACGTACTGTATTTATATTTATTGTTGGTGGAATGACGTATGCTGAGATAGCAGCATGTAATTTAATTGAAAAATTAACAAGTTCTAAAATTGTTATATCATCGAATTGTATTTTATCGGGAGGTGATGTTATCTCAGCAGGATTTTAACGTTAAATCGTTATCAACTTGTTTAATAGTTTTTTTTATGAACAATTAAATTGTAATATATTTTTGTATTAGTTAGAAATAAATTTTATAATCTGAGTTAATTGAATTATTTTTCGGTTGAAGGATAACACGTACCGGCTCATTTTCGCAGTTCATTCATTAAAAAAACTTAATAAAATATAAGAATTTAACAAAAATAAAATACAAAGGTTCATGTAAACGTAATTATGGTGCATTGATGACTATAGAATATAGATATTTTTAAAATATATATATAATTAAAAATAGTCGTTTTTATGGCGCCTATTTTTGGCTCTACTCAAGTTCCACGGCGTACGTCGTTAAGTTTGTTTCCTTTGATTTAATTTTACAATTTTATCAATTACTTCGTCGAATTTTGCTTGTCTTGATTGTTGTTAAAGTTTCACTTAAATACTTTTACCTGACTGGAGTGAAACCGGGTGCTCCGAATTGGTGGCGCCCATAGAACAATTATTTTCAACATCAGTGAAACACTTTATAAACGAGATAACCCAATTCGAAAAAAAGATAACATTGGTCACAGCAGTGGGATTTTCAGAACATCGATCTGATCTGATGCCATTGTCAAATGAAAAAAAAACAATCATGTAAATTAAATAATAATAATAAAAAAATTATTTTTATTTTCATTTCTATTAATAGCAAACATTCCTGTACCATTTTGTTTCTATGAATCAATATTTTCTTTTTCATTAAATCTTTTGTTTCTCAAGATATTTTTTTTTAATTTATCAAGCGTGGCTTCACTTACAAAGTAAATAAATATATGCATATGTATATTTAATCTTAACACTAATAATTATTTTTAATAGGTTTTTAAGTCATAAACTATTTATTTTATCTTACATTTTATTTTGTAAAAAATTTTTTTTATTTATTTACATGTATGAACTTTTTTGTTATATAAGAATAAGAATAGAAAAAAAAATTTATAAATCAAAAATTAATAATCAACCAACTTTAAATATGATCAACCGTAAATTTTACGAGTTTTTTCCAAGAGTTTCCGTAAAAATCAAATACGTCAAATATAACTCAAATACAAGCCATCAAATTAGAAATTCGCTTTAAAATATAAGGAAAAATTAAAGTAATTAATCTACTCGTTAATGAGCAAAATTTTCGAAAATATGCCGAATAAGATTGCAATTTTGAGTTTAATTTTTTGAGAACCAGAATAATTATGATTTAAAAAACAGTTATGTATCTTTTTGCTTGCCAGCATTCTAAATAAATATAATCATTATTACAATTGTTAAATTATCCTTTTTCAAATCGCGCATTGTTTTTGGTTCCAAAATTCACCAGTAGCGGCAATTACGAGTTTATGGAAGGTTGGCGTCAAAGCGCTTCTTTAACATCAGGAATTATGAAATTGAATCGGTAGCTAACGAACACACAATAACGATTTTTTTTAAAATAAAATGTGTTATGTAGTAGGAATTACAATAAGTGTCACATCACAACAACACATAAAAACCTTTTAAGACCAAGGTCCCTCGACAACATGTACGGTCGAAGGTGTTTCTTTTTTTTTGTTTTTTTATATTTTTTGCTAGAGAATGGATAAATAAACAATAAATCTTATCACTGACAAAGTATGACATAGGCCAATATTTTATGATAGAATAGAGAATTAAAAAGTAAACAGCAAATTTTTACAAAAATTTGCTGAAACAAAACAAAAATGTAGTTGCCAATAGGATGGATAACTCCGGTGGCATATTCCTTGATCCTGTGACGCACTGTCTTTCTTAATGATTAAAGTCCACACATAGTTATATGAAGGCTCGTTTCTTCGAGGAAGCAATAGCGTCTCATAATCAAGGATTATTTCACAGCTAAGATTGAGGGTGTTACAGTTGACTGAATACAGTTCATCCGCCACCACCCATAAGATGTCACCTTGGCTAGTGATATATCACTGCTATTGAGAGTGGTATGTGATATCTCACGCTAACTCGTATGTCAATAGCAGGGCTGGTGTACGCAGGGTTGTCACACCCGTAGATCAAAAATAAAAAAAAATTACAAAACAATAAAAACTGATCCCTCCATGCGGACATGTGAACCCTCAAACAACCAACATCATAACCTGATATATACGCGTCCCTTTTTCATGCGTCACACGTGACTGAAGAAAAATTAACAAGTGAGCGGTGCCAGTCAAAATTTTTTATAGAAATAAAAACAACTTTAAAGGGGTATTCTGGTCTAGAAATTTGAAAAAAAAAAAACGATATTTTTTTTGCATATCTTTAAAGTTTGGACCTTTAAGAATATGTCCTCAAAAGAATTTTTCAAAACAAAAATTATTTTCAGAGTTATAGCGGCTTTTTTATGCGGCATTAAACCGGTCGGGCAGAGAGAATCAAGCAATAGACGACAGACATTGTCCGACCACTGGAGCACGTGTCCCCTTGGGAATTTTTTCGTACTCCATATATACTTCGACATCTATAATCCGAAGGCCATTATAACGTATTTTGTTGTAATTATTTCATGTTGATTGTTCAGTTCAGTTTTATTATTATTTTAACGTATTTTTTTCGAAACAACTTTTTTCGAGATGGTTGTAATGATACAGATATCTCAAGTTCTACTCGAACGATTCATTTGAAATTTGGTGGTAATCTTCTTTGTAGGGATGGCAAAACCGGTTTCAATAACATAAGAAAACCGGTTTTCCTTGTGTTACGAAACCGGTTTTGCCATCCCTACTTCTTTGTATATTCCTCTATAGTTTAAAAAAATTTTTTAATATATTTAAAAAATTTCAACTGGCATCAAAAATCGTCGCTATTTTGTGATTTTTTTTCCAAGGGCTGAACCATCTTTTCTATTGATGAAGTTAATAATAATATTAATTAATTAAGTATTTATTAAGTTGAAGTTTTTGTTACGGCTAATTTTTTTTTTTAATAAATGAACCCCTAGATATAAAAAAGTCCAGCGGCAGGTATATCCGCTAGAAATTGGTAGATTTCGGGGTCAGACAGTTTAAATAAAATTAGATGTGTCAGATTAGTTTAAAGTTAAATAAAAAATTTAAATAGAAACAGAATGAGTGGGTGGACTCTCGCACCCTTGGTGCGAAATTCCTCTCTTAAGATGGAATCTCGCACCCAGTGCGAAATTCCACCTTGTTATTTCGAGTTTCTGGGGGTGCGAAATTCCACTAGTGCGAGCGTTTCACAAAGGATTTTAAGTGCGAGTTTCCACCGGTGCGAGATTCTACTAATGAAGTGACTTTCGCACCGGAGCGAGTTTCTACCCTTAAAGTAGAATTTCGCACCGGGTGCGAGATTCCATCTTAAGAGAGGAATTTCGCACCAAGGGTGCGAGAGTCCACCCAATCAAAGGAATCTCGCACCGGTGCGAAATTCCACTTTAAGAGTGGAATCTCGCACCGGTGCGAAATTCCTTTCCTCCACACAGAATAATTCAAAAAAATTATGAAACCAAATTAAATACATTATCCGAAACAACTTTATCAATGCAATTTCGGAACAGTTTATATTTAAGTTGGTTAAAACTACTTTTAATAGCATATTAAATCCACCAAAGATCAAATAAACGTTCAACAAAGATCAAATGAACTACGTCACAACTACAATTATACCATCACACATAATTTATAATCAAACATTATCAAACAATTTTAATTCAAAATCATCTTTGTTGTTTACTTTTTTGTTCTTATTTAATCTTTTTTCAAACGGTTTACTTAGTGAAAAAATACAAACAAAAGATAATTTGATAATTTTCCTATGGTATTAAATGGCTTGAGATTTGTCTTGCGATAGTGTTAGAAAGCTGAAATTTGTTGACGCTATAGTTTAAAAATTTGCTTAAAAGTTAAGATAAATTAAAATAACATAAACTCAAAAATGATTAAAGCATTGCCTTTTGCGTTTGTTTTCATTTCAAAAGCCTCAGGGTCTCAACCTCTGAACTTAAACAATTTGTTTTTTAAGTTTTGGATAGATTTATGTTGGTAGGTAAATACGTGTGCAAAAGTTTGTTTTCATTTTTGAGCTTGGTCATTTTCATCTAGATTTAGGACAACAAAGTTTAGTAAATTTTTAAGACAGCTGATTTTTCAAGAACCTGGAACGCCAAGGTTGTCATTTGGAAAAAAATGATAGAAATATATTCAAATATTCAATATTTATAAATTTTATTAAAAAATTATGAAACAAACAGAAGTTATAGCGCCCTAGATTATTCGACTTTTTAGACTCTAGCCGTTTAACCGGTACCCGGATATGGCCAGTTCGCGAACTTGTCCAAGAGATTATTTGCCGCAACATACAGTTTTTTTGGTGTAGGTAAAAAATTGCGACCGTGAGAGTGCCACTAAATTCCGTTATATCTCATATCGTTATATCTTATATATAATTTTTGTTTTTCCGTCTCCGCTTATAATATATATTCCATCCTGCATCCACAATTACGCGAGCAGACAGAACCACTCGTACCCATACTCGCTTCCTTCGTACTGTGGCACAATCATATCTGTATCGTCTCATCTCGATGGCATTAAGGGGGAAGTGTTGTGGTCAAAATTTTGAAATTCAAATCTAGCATGCGATGTTTGTTTCGTAAAAATTAAGTCAAATTAGTTTGGATGGTATATAGTGTTAATTAACAGCTATAGATTTGCTACAAAACATTTTTTAATAAATTGATATAAAAGCTACAAAATATTTTTGATAGATGGGGACTACTATGTCGTGATTACTTTACGGCTTCTTGTGCCGTCGTAAATTTAAACGCAATGATCTAACAGTTTCACCTTAGTGAGAATCGATCCCGAGTTCTCCGAGTCAAAATCTAGTTACTTCAACATTACACTATTGTGTTGAGCAATAATTTTCAGTTAATTAAAATGGATCTAGTGTTTTAGTAGGAATAGGTTAATAAACTTTACTCAATATGATACTTACCCAACGCTTTGAATTGTTCTTGTATCTTGAAATAAACACAATGATTTTTCTGTCGGTTTCGAAAAGACAGACGAACACCGCAACGGAATGATTCAGCATCGGATGATGATCATCATCATCAATGATTATAAAACGCATTTAATTATAGTTTTTCTTAGAAAGGTCAAAAATAATTTTTTTTGGATTTGTTTTCTATAACCTTTTTTAATGTTAGCTCATGTGTATCTCATTATTAGTTATTTTGTTTTATGGAACATTCCCGATAAAAGAAGGATAGAATAATGATTTTTCTAGATTTTACGGAATAGTATTTAAGCAGGTATTTTTAGGCAGAATAAATTAATTGTAAACGAAACGCTATATCGTGAAAATAAAACCGTGTAAATAGAAGAAGTTATTTTCATATTAATTGTGATTAAAGTTTAAAGTGTTATTAAGTAGAAATAATTTGTGTATTATTTTGGAAGCTGTGAACTGGAAATTTCTACAATCAACCGTTGAAGTTTCGAAGCTGTTGGAAGAATATTCTAGATAGACTGTATTGTTTTCCTGTTATTGTGGAACAATTAAGGAGTTGAATACTTAATAAAACCTAGTGTTTGCGCTTACTAATCCAGGAAGAAAGAGACTTGAGAATTCCGTTGATCTAATTGAAAAACGTAACAATATTTTATTTTGTTTTTTAATAAAAGCTAATGCAAGGGGTTTGCGATGACTGCTAAGGATCACCATGAGTGGTTGAATCAAATAGTTCACTTTTAATGGAGCCGTTTGAACTCTTTTGTGATACATTTTAGGTATCACATACGGACAGTTGCGACCTGCTTCCGTCGGTCTGCTGCTTACAGATAAAAAATCGAAAAATCATAATTCCCCAATGCTTACATCCAAAAACCAACTGCTATCAGCATAACACGACCCGCATAATATCGAACATCAGGTAAGCGAGAGCAGTCAAGGCGACATGTGGCGATCTACGCCAATCATAATATCTACTAACGACGGTCACTAATGGGTCGCTAATGTTAACTGAAAAACTTTTACAATACGACATTCTTTTTATTTTCCTTTATGATACTCATGAAAAAAAAAATAAAAACAAAAACTTAAAAAAAAAAATAGAACCGACTTCAGAAAAAACAAGAGGCACAAAAAAGTGAAAAATAACTCAATTGTTGCTTTTAGAAACAAAAATACGTTACATTTTGATTAATTTAATTTAATTACACCTTACTATAGACAAAAAAACTACGCTATTAAACAAAGTTACTATATTAAAATAGTTACTTTTTACTATAATTATTATAGTTATTATAGTTGTTATAATAGTTATTATATTTTAAAAGTTATTTGTAGTACAAAACTGTTGGAAATCGGTGCCCAGCCTGAGACATATTAGTCGGTTTTTCGTCAATGTGGCACCGACTAATTATAATTATAATAAAAAGTAACTATTTTAATACAGTAACTTTGTTTAATAGCGTAATTTTTTGTCTATAGTAAGGTATAATTAAATTAAATTAATCAAAATGGAACGTATTTTTGTTTCTAAAAGCAACAATTGAGTTATTTTTAACTTTTTTGTGCCTCTTTTGTTTTTTATGAAGTCGGTTCTATGTTTTTTTTTTTAAGTTTTTTTATTTTTTTATTTTTATTGTAGTCATAAAGCAAATGTCGGCTAGAAAGCGTTCTAAAACTAATAACTACAAATGCCGGAAAAACTTTCATCAGTCTATTGATTATGGTTTTGCGATTTTTGGCACAAACGGCATACATATTTCCCGTCATAGAAAATTATTTACGATAACCTCGACAAGTATAGCAATATAATACTGCCCACAACACCCAAACAGAATAATATGTTTTTACGACATCAACGAAAATGCATAAAAAATATGGTTTTTTCCAATTTTCTGAATAACCGTATTTTTCACATCATAAACAAAATTATGGGACCCTCTCGGAATAAACTTTAATAGATTACAATTTAAATCATCCAAATCAAACGAGCCGTTTTTGAGAAATCGGTGAACATAAATAAAAAAAAAACCCACAATGAAACACAGAACCTCCTTTTTTGAAGTCGGTTAAAATAAAGTTCATCGAATTCAAATTTTCCAGATATGAAATTTATAAGATAGATATTTTTTAACCCAAATTTTTTTAACGGTAAATTATATATCTCGGCAGCCGTTTGGTTAACCATCCCTTATTGTTTTATTCAAAATTAAGGTATATAATAAATACATTCAAAAAAAATAAATTTTAAACCAAGACAAGTGGCTATAGGACACTTATATATTAGTTAAAGTTTGTTAATAAAACAAATTAAAATGTGTAAATTAAACCGCGTTTACATTATTAATTAAACCGTTATCTTCACTTCAGGATTCAACTTTTGCAAAAAAAAATTTGAGTAAAAAGTTTTTTTATTTTTTCTACTTTCTAGAAAAAACTATTAAAATTATATGTAGTTATAAATGCTAATAAAATAAAAATGTCCTATAATTTTTAAAACATTATTATAAATTAATAGACAAATTTATTTGTTCTTTTTCTTTTCTAAATTAAACAAACATAATTTTGTTAACGATAATTATAATCATCGAAGTTGTATTTTTTTTATCGTAAAATGCAATATCATATTTTAATGGCATTTTTATTTTAGTTTTAATAATAATATAAATGTAAATAGTTATAATCATAATATAATAAATGATATTTACAATGTTTTCTAATAGTTTCGATTATATAATAATTAAAATTATTTTTTTGTTATTAGCAAATTTTACATCTTTCTATTTTAATATGGTGTCTTCTTATTATTAGTGGGGTTTGTGTGATTTGCTTTTTCTTCAAATTTGTTTGTTTTTCTTGTTCCTTTTTAATATATATTAATAATCAATAATTTAATTACAATTATAAATAAGATATTAAAAATGTTCGTTTATTTTTAAATATATATATATATATTTTTTTTAATTTAAATTGATATCTAAGCGATATTTATAGTTTTTATTTATTTTTTGTCATTGTTGTAGGCCTTTTTTTTATTTTAACCATATTATTATTTTTTTATTTGTTTCATATCCTAAGCCCTAAGTTTTGTTTTCATTATTATTATTTATTTAATATAGTAATCTTCAGTTGCCTATAACTACGTTAATCGGTATATTAAATTAAATTAAAAAAAAAATGGGGAAAACATTTAAAATTAAATTGCATTTGAGATTGATAAGCCGTTCTTTTATTATAAAATAAAAGTAGGAAATAAAATATCTTATTCTGTTGGTGACTAAACTTTTTTTGTTAATTACTAAATTAAATCTGTGTTTTGTTTTAATGAAATTACACTGTAAAAAACAAAGAAAATAGCTAAATTAAAAATTGGTTAATTTTATATAAATCTAATTAAATAGAATCTCTTCAAGACTTCTTTACATTGCCAATATGAATTGCAAACGTCAAGCAAATGTGAAATGAAAATCTATTAAATCCGTTCGAAAAGTATTAATGACATAGGGGTCACCAATGATGTAACTAAGGTAAGGTTTTTTAGGCTATAATTAAAGATGTTAACAATTACAATTACACTAACACATCTCTTCTTACATTAATTAATTGTTCTACATAGCTGTACTGTATTTTATTTGTGTTAAATGATTTAAATTGTTGTACGACAATATCGTAGTTGACAAACAATTTTTTGTTTGTTCCATCGTGGAACTAGTTTCAATAAAAGTAAAAGTATTTTCTGTGGTATGTTAACAGCTTAAACTATTTACACTTTTTCCAGATGCAACGGTCACATTCGCTTGATATAGCACAAGCATTTGCCGGTTTTGAGTCTCCGTATCATTTGTAACGGTTTCAATAAATTTCGAACAAAGAACTAAAATCCAAAGTTAAATGAAAAAAATAAAACATATCTTTTTATTAAGTGTTTTCCTGTTCAATGTATATACTTTCGTATGTACATTGAAGATGATCTCTTCGATAAAATCGTATCACCGTCTGCGTTTATTATTGGTGGTTTCTGCCCACAAATAAAAATGCCAAGCTATATATCACAATTCAATTTTATTTAAATATTTCGTTCCTTATTTGGGACCCTCCTCAGTAAAGTTTATGTTAAAACTTATTATGAACTATTCTGAACATAATTCTGGAATTAAGTTCAGAATAGTTCATAATAAGTTTTAACATAAACTTTACTAAGGAGGGTCCCAAATAAGGACCGAAATATTTAAGTAAAATTGAATTGTGATCTATAGCTTTGGCATTTTTATTTGTGGTCAGAAACCACCAATAATAAACGCAGATGGTGATACGATATCTTTTTATCTTCGGAATTCTGACGAAATTACTGGTAGGGGAGTATTTGTACACTGTACAATAATGGGTAGTAGTAATGCAATGATTTTATTACACACTAGTGCGTCACGATAACGCATAAAAATGTTTATTTCAGCAACTAAAAAGTTTGGTTCACTCCATACCAGTTTTTAAAGAAAAAACAATCCCCTTATATGGTTTTCTTTTTTGGATTTCATTCAAATTATTTAAAATGATTTGTTTTATTATTTAAACATTTAATAATTAAAACACTGATTGAATTTAAAATAAAAGCAAGCACAAGTTTATGTACGAAAATCAAACTAACCATGGAACTCTTCTAATCCAAATAAATTTTAATCGCATTTGGGTTTATCTACAAATTAATCTGATCTGTCTCAAATGCGCTCATACTGGTTAATTTGGGGACGTTCATTCTCGTTTCCACATAACTGGCGCTAGTTGGAATATAAAATCTCTAAGCGCGCAGTCCTCCGATTGCTTCCTGTTGGTATTCTTACCAACCGGATCGGTCTCTATTACAAATTTGGCTTGTTGCACAAAATATTACTAGATCGAAAATTGAATCAAGACGCCGATGATGTGAACCCGACCATTTTCCGATTTAATTGAAACTTCGGTAATCGTTAGTCTAATAAACAAATATGTTTTTTATTTTTTTCACTAGTTTTGACACGGAGGATGGTTAAAATTCAGAGACAAGCAAAGAATGAAGTTAAATTGTGTTCGAACGGGTTGACCGATTTGATTAGTTTTGTTTGAATTGTACTTATTGAGGCTTTATAAAAATACACAAATGAATATCTAGGCTTTAAACACTGAGGAAGACAGTGTGCCACATGATCAAGGAATATGCTACTAGCTGGATTATTGGGAAACACCGTTTTTGTTTTCTTCATGCAAATTTTTAAAACAAATTTCCGTTTTACCTCTTTTTACTTCGGTTTGAAAGACCTAAGTATTACAATCTCGATCAAAAAGTGAAAATTTACCCCCACCATTTTTGGCATTCCTAGACATTTTAGCTCATAAATATATATTTACTTAAAAAACGGCGATTTTACGTGATAATGAGTAGTAAGTAACATTGAATGTGGAGAAATCTAGATGGTCGGCATCTGTATGTGAGACTAAAACCTTGATTATTGTATTATAAGTGTGTCAAAAAATACCGTTAAGTGTGTCAAAACATACATTTTCTTGACAAACAAAAAATGGGAAACATTTTCGATTAGCAACATTTTACAAATTTTTATTTGTTTGACATAGAGTTGAGTCCAGTTTCCGCTACTCCCAACTGATAGAAACAGTTGGAAAATATGAAGTTGTTGCAGAATAAATGTCGTTTTATTTTTTAAATTTAATTACTATGGAAATATTTCTTTAGTAATTTTGTGTGTGATTCCAGATGCCACGGCTTCTGAATAACAGGAACAGTTGGAAAATAAGTTTGAATATTGTTATAATTTTTTTCGAATTTTGAAAATATTTTAGAATAGATTTAGAATATTTTTAGAATTTTGAAAAAGTTTAAATTTTTGATTTTATTATAATTTTTGGAATTTTGAAAAAAGTTTGTATTTTTGATTTTGTTATAATTTTTGCAATATTTTTAGAATTTTGAAAAAAGTTTCAATCTTTGATTTTGTAATAATTTTTGAAATATTTTTAGAATTTTGAAAAGAAGTTTAAATCTTTGTATTTATTAAAATTTTAGAATATTTTTGGAATTTTGGAAAAAGTTTAAATTTTTGATTTAGTTATATTCTCTTGAATATTTTTGGAATTTTGAAGAAAGTTAGAATTTTCGGAATCTAAGAAAAAGTTTGGAGTTTTTGATTTTGTTATAATTCTTTGATATCAATTCAATATCAACATCAATATCAAAGAAGAAAAAAAATTTTTTATTTGTATGACATGACATGTAATTGAACATGAAATTGGTAGATAATGGATTGTTTGTTTTGGAAAAGTTGAAATTGCTTTTTGAGTAGTTTGCTGAGTTTATTAACTTTTTACTAAATTACGTTAATTTATGATCTGTTATAATTTTCCGACAACGTATTGATTTTTCGTGTTAGTTTTGTAATAAACTTATAAAGTTTTGTAATAAACTAATAAAATTTTCAAATATATTTTTCTCGAAAACAAAAAATAACGCTTGTCTGTAATTTTAGCATGTTTAAGGCATCAAAGGTACTTTTTGAAATCGCTATGTTTGAAAAATTAAAATTAAAAAAAATCATCCAAAAATGTAAATATTTTTGGCAGCACCATTTTTATAAAACCTCACTAAAGCCGCAATTAGACTATTGCAGAACAGAACTCTGCAATATTTTTGTAATAGTAGTGTGTAAAATATTCATTGCAGAAAAGTTTGGCAATGAACTCATTGTAAATCATTGCAATGCTTTGCAATGAGTTCATTGCCAAACTTTTCTGCAATGAATATTTTACATACTACCATTGCAGAAATATTGCGTTCTTGTTGCGGCTTAAGCAGCTTTCAATCAAAAAAATCAAAATCGAATCAATCAACCCGTTCGAGCATAATCTTTGCTCCTCTCTGAATTTCCTAACAAATTTCGAGCCACCCTGTTTCAAAACTAGTGAAAAATAAAAATAAATATAAATAAACACAAATACATATTAATTCTTCTTATTACACAAACGATTACCGAAGTTTGAATTAAATCGGAAAAGGTCGAGTTCAAATTTTTTATTTTATTGGCGTCTTGATACGAATTCCCATCTCTAGTGACATGTAATGATTGAAACTTGATCTAAACTTTGTTATCGGTATTAAGTAAAATAAATCACGTTAAAATAGTCGATACATGCCGAGAATATGAATTACTTAAACATAAAAACAAGTATGAGTTTTCCTTACCTTATCGTTTTAGTAAACTTAAATATCTGTAAATACTTAATATCTGTGAATAAATCTATTGAATAAAATTAATCAATTCCTACTGCATTGAAGTCAGCCCGGCCGATCCCGAGCTTATATGTGATGATGTGCCTAATGTAGATGCTAAATCTTGATAACTAAATTGAGGGAAATGTGGTTCTTCTTGAATAGCACCTAAGGGACCGGCTGAATCCGGCGGTGTTAATTCGACACTTTCTCCTGTAAACTCTGAATCGAAGTACCTTGTATCTGTATCTGATGTTACTTGGGGTTTAAAAGGTGGGGCGACCTGGGGCGATAAACGAATAAAAAATTAATTATATTGATTAAAGCTTAAATATTTGTTTTAATTATTCAACATACTCTTTTCTGTACTAAATCTGTCCAATTTATACATGAAAAGAAAGGATGCTGTTGAATTTCTTTAACATCTTCAGGACCACCACCTAAACGTTGTGCTGGTGTTTTTACTAGTAAGCCACTCAATAAATTACGTGCTTCTACAGTTATATTTCTAGGGAACTTAACCTCTTCTACTAAAATTAATGTAAATAATATATCATGATCACGGTTATAAAATGGTAATCGGCCACAAATCTGTAAATAGAACAACAACAAATAATTGACATTGTAACACTCGAGTTTTATTAACGAAATGCTTACCATTTCATACATTACAACGCCAGTACCCCACCAATCCACCGCTCTACCATAATCATTATCTTCTAAAACTTCTGGTGCTAAATATTCAGGTGTACCACAAAATGTTTTTGTTGTTCTTCCATATGTTATATCTTCCTTACATAAACCAAAATCAGCTATTTTTATATGTCCATCTTTATCCAATAGTAAATTCTCTAACTTCAAATCACGGTAAATAATACCTATTGAATGAAGGTAACTAAAATTAAAATACAGATTAGTAAGAAGAATATAAATTCAATACAAAAAAGTAAATGTATACCCAAGAGCTGAAATAATTTCTGCACCATAAAATCTTGTTCTCTCTTCTGAAAATACACGTTCTCTGCTTAGATGAAAAAATAATTCACCACCATTGACATATTCCATAACAAAACATAATCTATCAGCTGTTTGGAATGAATACTTAAGCGACTAAAATTAAAAACAAACAAGTTATATAATTGTAAGTCTAAATATATAATTTTTTTATTTACTATCAAGAATGGATGATTTGTTGTTCTTAAAACACGATTTTCTGTTAATGTATGAGCAACTTCATCTTTTTGTATAATTACTTCTTTCTTTAAAATTTTGATTGCAAATAGTTTGGCGGTTGCTTTTTCCCTGCATAAAATTACTTTTCCAAACGTACCTTTTCCAAGAACTTTTAAAAACTCAAAGTTTTCTAAGGTCTGTAATTAAAATGAAAGGAAAATTGTTGCAATTTTAAAAATTTAATAGTATTATTTTTAAATGTAAACTGGAACGGAAAAGTTAGTTATAGGGAACATCAAGGTTGAAACAAATAACCTGTGACAAATCATCAAACATCGGTTGCGAAACAGGTAACATTTAAAAATCGTCGGTAGAACTCTGATAATTGAAAGGAAGAAATGTACTAGAGATTTTAATCGACAGTTTCCTGCTAATCTAAAATCACTGGATAAAGCATACGAGAACATACAAAGCGACAGTCACCTGCTATCACCTGAAGACTCCATACATCGCTCTGAACAAAAGTTGCAAGATACAGAGTGAGATGAAGAGCTGTGTGGCGATGGTTATTTATTTATTTGGGTTTGTTTTAAATTTGAACCAAAAATCATCGTCAAAGAACAACTTTTCGTTAAAATGGTTGCGAATAGGTAATAGATTACGATAGTCGTTGGTCGGAACTGAGTTTCCAGTGCTCTTGGGTAAACTTGCCACCTTTTACGCCACAATTTACAAAACAGGACACGATTGTTATCAGCAAATTGAGTAAAAAGCTCGATTTCTTTTTCTAAGTTTGCCCTACCCCGAGTGAAATTAGTTAGTTTTTTAACAAAAACAGTAAAAATTCAAAAATAAGTTGTGTAATACCGTATTCAGAACAAGTAAAAAGAGGAAAATGATAAGATTTTGGGGTCTGTCCGAAATGGCGAAATCCCAGATTGGCCATTAAAGTGATTGACTGGCACTTAAGAAAGTCAAAATTGGATCAAGAAATTTGGACCTCTATAAAAAGTTGAAAATCTCATGGTAAAATCTGAAAGGTATTTTGGTGTCATGTGAAAGGTTAATTTCCTTAGTAAGAGATCTATTTTTATTAATATTTGAGTCCTTAAGTTTGAAATTTTTTTTTTTGAAAATGTATGTTACCTTTCTGAGCCTCTGTGGACCTAGTTATCCTATCTTTGGAATGGTTACCCTGTTTTTATCCTGTGTTTGAGAGGAAAACGATATTTTTTGAATCCGTTCGAATGCGGTTTATTTAAAAGGTTGACACTGTTTTAAAAGATTACCACATTTGATATATTAAGAGTAATGAGTTTTTCAAACGTAATCAATGAAAAAACTTGAAAGTCGCTAGATCATAAATTTATATCCGGTCAAGCGAGGTGTCATATGAGCATACTTTATGAGTTACATCGTAGTTTGGTAATAATTTTTTAGATTCTAAGATTTTGATACATACTCGAAAATGTGCTTGACAGTACTCGCCGCTACCATTTACAAAAACTAAATTGACTTTTACTATAAATAAATGTAAATTTGTGAGGGTTATGGACATCGAGGATGTTGAACTATTAGATGAATCCTTGATATTAATTTGTTTGAAACAGAAACTGTTGTATGTTGTATGCTAAAATATACTGATCCGTTCTTATACCTCAACTAATACAAATTTATTTAAACTTAAACCACCAACTTAAAGACTTGACAAACACGAATCGGTTTCATTCATTATTATAAATCAGCTCTGTGGACTTACCTGAGACCCGAACCGTCGAACATTGAGCGAATACGTAACTGAAACAATCGAATGCGTTTACACACCTCTACATTAGCGAACAACACCTTAACATAAAACGGATTTTATTAATTCAAAAGTTTTAACAAAACTCCGCCCATTTGCCTAAGATTATGACGTTTTGGAGTGAAAACATAGAATTTCTTTCATTTCATTTCAAATTTAGTTGGACAAAAGTACTATTTCGTTGAACAAAAGTACTTTGTTTCTAATTATACCTTTCAAACAATTAGAATTGCAACAACACATTCAGATTTTTTTCAGCCAATCTGAATTAGTTTTACATAATTTTTCAGGTAAGTATTAGTTGTTTCATTTTGTTCTGATGAAGATCTAGCGTTTAGTTGGACAGTTCATACAGGAAAAGATAGTGTTATAAAAATTACAGCATCCTTAGTAGATACAAGTTACAAAATATTATAGTTTTTGGTTTTAAACTAAAACCAATCTTTAACAAATTGGTGGAGTGGAGTTTATTTGTAACTTTAGAAAAAGGGCAACATGATGTTGCTAACATGATCCATTGCAAGATCCAGCTACAAGATTTTCTTAGGCATGTTTTTTTCTGAATTATAATTTAAGAGAAGGTCTTTTGGGCAAGTATGGGCCTTGGCCTGTTTGCCATCATCCTTGAATAAATAAAATATTATTTAAAAGGCATTCCACCATTTTTTTAGAATCGTCGAGAAGCTTAACAGTTCATAGTATATCAGGACAGAAATCGTAACAAAGATTCTTAAAAGATGCTTAATGATCGAAAGTTGTAGCGTGCGAAAATATCCCCTGTTAAGTTGCTCAATACATCCTAAAAGTAAATCATTGCGTTTGCATTACTGAAACGGCGAACTGAATGGATTTTGGCACGAAAGAATGAATCCGGAATGCGATACTTTGTAGAATTTTTTGGATATAGAACACTCGTCGGTCTGGTTTGGGCTTTATGAGGAAAAATTAAGATTTATTTCAGTATATCCTATTTCCTTTTAAAAAAAAATTTCCGATGGAGTCCGTACCATCAACATATTTGTAAAATTTAGCGCGATCCTTAGGATGTGGAATATAATTCAATTTGTGTAGAGGTTTTTCTACATTTTGTTATATGAACGGGCTGGAGGGGGATGGGCCAAGGCTGATACTCTAGTGGAACGAGAAAAATAGCGGGTTTATGTAGTATCGATTTTGTCTTCTCTGAAAAGTACTCGTTTATAAGGCATTTATTTGTAGAATATCGTCAAATCAGCGACATTTTTTTCAAAAATGTGCAACGAATCAAGCTTGTTAATAAAATTTGATTTGCCGATCAATTTAATTGCTTTCTGTTGGACAGCGTCAGAGGCGAATAAATGATTACTATATTTAAAGTCACTCTTCTCTATTAAAAAACTTACGGCAACGCACTAAATATCCTAAGTTTTGAGCCGCGATCTTTGCAAGATTGAAAATGTGAGTATTCCACTTCATATCATGTTCAACCTCGACTCCCAAAAGTTTGCTAATTATTTTCTTTTTCAGATCGTTAAAATAAAATTTTAATAGAAATGGGTTTGATGTAGATAATCTTGAAAAGTGGCAAACCTGCGTTTTACTTTACTTTACTTTTGTCTAATTTTTGTTTTGGATTTTGTCCTACTCCTTCAATTTCTTCTGAGCTTGAATCGAGCCATTTGTAAAATTTATTGGAATCCGTTTCTTGTAGAGCATGATTTATTTGGTTGGATTTTGGTGTATTATAGATGCAAAGGTTGCTTTTAGTTTGAATCTACTTCAAAAACCAAATTTCTATTGAACATTTATAAAGTTTAACACACATATACCGTTAAATGTGGCACACTGGCCCAAATAGAAGAAACAAGCAAATTTTGGTCTCGTTTTCAATATTTTTTGCAAATTATCTTGCAATCTTAGATGGAACGAAATCGTCTAAAAATATTCAATTTTGGTTAAATCATGCGAACCTTATTCTAGTTTTGTAAATTTTATGCACCACGAAATTCAATTTGTGTTTAACTAAGAACGTCTGAGCATTTCTAATATTTAGCGCAATACGTTAGATGTACAGCATGAGTCGGATTAACCGAAGTTCTTGCAAGAAGTTTATTTAAAATGTTATTAAATTTTACGGGGGTTTGTGCATTAAATAAATTTCTTGCCATAACTTTGTGTGAATTCAAAGGATGAAAATATTTCTATTATAATCAACATCCAAAGTCAAGAGGAAACATTATGAGAATAAGAATTATTAGAGATTTTTGTGAGTAATTAAAGTAAATATGTAATTTGAATTTTTTCAATTCGAAGGTATATTTGGATTTTTCTCAGCGAAAATATATCCAAAACCGCACACTCTGTGCGTAGAAAAAACAAACCCAAATATGACTTTGCTATTTTTTATTTTACGTATTGTTAATTATAAGTACCACCTTTAAAATAACTGAAATACAAAATTTTTTTTATTTTATTTGCGCATTAGCAAGTGTTTTTCGTTATGTTATTCATAAAATTGCGTCAACTGCCAATTTGGGATTTGCAATTACTTAAAGAATTATATTAATCGATTACTTTTTTCGAATTTATAACGAGATCAGACTTTATACTCTTATTTTGATTAGCAGCAATCATCGTTGACCACTCACCTGGTCATTGTTATTATGGATTTCCTGGAACTTTTTAATTACAAATTACAGATAAGTGAAATAATATCTAAATTTCTTACAAAGGAAAAAATGAAATATTGTTTTTTGACGAAATATAAATGACCAGCTCCAATAATTTCTTTAAATTTACGCATAACTTGAAATAGGAAGCTATAGATAACCTAAAAGAGGATCAGAAATTTTTAAAATAAACAAAATACTTACAACTTTCCTTCGTCCACTTATTCTTCCAGTAGACGTTCCTTGAACTGCAAAAGCTTGTGATAACTCTCCGCCAGCCATAACAATCATGTCAATATCACTCATATCATCCGTGCCTGATGTTGATTGTGAACTTTCACCCAACTCACTTAGCCGACTAGCAACATACCTAATAGCATCCATCCATTCTTGTCTTTCTTGATCACTTTCAACATGAAAAGTTCGTTCAATAACTGTTGTTAATTGTAATCCTCTTATTATAAATGTAAAAGGTTTAGGCCGATCAACGGGCATAATTTGACAATCTCTTACAGTAAAATTATTTATTGGTTCTGCTGGTGTATTTGAATCTGGACGTGATTTATATCCCATTAATGTTCCATCATCACGTAAAATAAAATATCTTGCGCGCCAATTTTTTATATGTTCTCCTCTTTTAAAAAGCCAACCCTCTTTTACAATTGTTGCTTGAGGATTTGTTATGCCCTCGGACGACATGTCGTCTAAGCTTTTGCGGTACTTAAAAATCTTAACAGTTTATCGCTCCGCAGTTCTCAAGTTATTGATGAAAGTTTGTACACTGGAAATAAAAAAATATATGAGTTAGAGTAAAATCAGTCTGTTCCAGATTATTATAAAAGAAAAAAATAATTGAAGCTTTACAGCTTAAATTGAGATGTACCTTAACTAAGTAAACGTTGTCAGAGATTAATCGTTCTAAAATTTGTCGGTACCACAGTAAATTTTAGTAGCCAGGACCAATTTTTTGTTGTCTTGTGTTTTTAGAATGGTATTTGTAGTTAAACATATAACCCTCTACAGGTCATTAGGATGAGCAAGCGAAAGTTTTAGAATGGACACCCAAATTAGTTTCGCAATGGTTGTTAGAACTCGTTTGCAAATCTATTATTTAACATATAAAAACAATATAAATATATATCCAAAACCAGATTATTTCACATCCGGTTTAATAATCTGTTGTTTTATAGTCTAACAAGAAAACTATTTCGGTTTCACCAAACAACAAGTGTATGCAGTGATTTATGATGATCACCTCCTACAACATGTAAAATCTACCTAAAAGTGTTACTTTTATATGCAAATTTGGTAAACAAAAATTAATTTTCTTTTATTAATAAAAAAAACAACTCAATGTCAATATGTATTATCAAAAATTATAATCAATTTATTTTACATAAAATAGTTATATAGTGAAATCATAACTATTTGTTTATGTAGAAAAGTTGAGGTTATATAACATAATTGCGTCTTATCACTAATAATTTAACAATTAAGGAGGCGTTATTATTATACTGATTTTGTCTAAAATTATAACATGTTAATTAATTAACTGAAAACAAATGAAAACTTTTTCAATATTATTGAATTAAAAATACATACATACATACATATAGTGTTTTCAACATTTTGATTTGTGTTGAATGAAAACAACAAATCGTATTATATTCATTCATAATTTTTATATGATGCAATAGTTTTTGTGATTGATTTTACAGTTTTTTAAAATATTATTTTTATAAATTACTAGACATTCTTAGTCTATGGTTCAGAAACTAGAATTACAGATCAGAACAAGAAGTTGTTTTTTGTTTTTGTTGATTTATTTGACATTATTAAGGTATATTCACATTCGGCATTGTTTGCGTAATTTTTTATTTTGTTGTTTTTTGTTTGTAAATAGTTCCGACCTTATCTTTATGTAAACTTTTTATTATCATTATTTTGTATTTTGCGTCAGTATTTTTTTTCTCCAACCGGGGTTGTGATATATAATTATTTAATGCAGTTTGCATTTTTTAAGCTTTTTTATATCTTTTATTAGAGCGGCAGTAAAAGATAATTTTCACTACCGCCAACCCTTAAAACACCTTTAGTTTTATCTTTTTGTCTATGTACAAAAGTACTTTTGACTGAATTAATGGGGTGACAAGTCCTGCTATTGACAGACGAGCTAACGTGAGATATCACATACCACTGGCAATATCAGTGAGATATCACTAGCCAAGGTGACATCTTAGGGGTGGTGGCGGATGAACTGTATTCAGTCAACGGTACCACCCTCAATCTTAGCTGTTAAATAATCCTTGATGATGAGACGCTATTGCTTCCTTGAAGAAACAAGCCTTCATATAATTATGTGTGGGTTTTAATCTTTAAGAAAGACAGTGCGTCACAGGATCAAGAAATATGCAACCGGCTGGATTATTGGCAACTACATTTTTGTTTTGTTTCAGCAAATTTTTGTAAAAATTTGCTATTTACTTTTTTATTTTCTCTATTCTATCATAAAATATTGGCCTATGTCATATTTTGTCAGTGATAGGATTTTTTAGTTTAGTTATCCATTCTTTAAAAAAACAAAATAAAAAAAAAAAAAAGAATGATTTGCGTCCATCAACACCTTTGACCGTATGTTGTTGTGGGACCTTGGTCTTAAAATGTTTTTATGTGTTATTGTATTGACACATATTGTAATTCCTACACAACACATTTTATTAAAAAAAAATGTCTACTATGATTATTTATTTAATTGTAATTCTTCTAAATGATGGTAATAAGCCTATAGTAATAAAAAAGTATTTAAATAATTAATTGATTATGAAGCTAGAGAAGAAATAGTATGGTTTATTTGGAACTAACGGTTATTTTTGTGATTTTTGTTCGTTCGCCAAACCTACTCACACCCAAAAAAAATATCGACAGAGGTACATCGATTTAACAAAGTAAAAAATTGCATATAAAATTGAGGAAATTGCCCTTAAATTAACAAAAATAAGAAAATGCTGCATTAAGTTACTTTTGATTTTGAATTTTAAATCAATATATAAAATACTTGAATTGAATACGTTTTTGTTGACTTTAATAATCATATCAAAAGTACTGCAGTTAATTCTACAAAAGAGCAGTATGCTTGATATTCTAGATGTTTATAGCAACAGCATTGACTGTCAAAATAACATTAAGTTTATTCATTTGACAGTTAAAGTTTTGTGCATTTGTATTCAAAGTAGCGATACAATCGATTTAACTAAATAAAACGTCGGAGCCAAAACAATGTCATTTTATTCAAATTTACCTGCAGTTTTGTCGGATCTACCACGATTATTTTTTTGGGTGCATCACACAAAGAGTAATATTTTTGCCTTATAAAACAATCATTACAACATTATGTTTGTTAAAATGTCCTATTTTTTCCAATGTGTCATAACACATAAATATCTTGTAAGACCTAGGTCCGACAACTACTCTTTAAAACCATAGTGAATTGAAGGAAATTGATATAGTTAAATTCGGTAAATCTTTCCATTTATGTAAATACAGTTTAGTCAAAGCTTGGCTGTTTAAGATTGACATGTAAAATGGTGATTATGCTTTGTTCTCTTAATTTGCCTTGTTAGTATATTACACAAAATTTAAAAACCCATTCGACATCATTTCAAACTAGACACTTAAGTATATAACATTGGCAGTCAAGAACTGCCAGTTCTGTTGCAAAGTAAAAATTTCCCATTTTCACTTGTAGACAGCAATCATGAATAATAATGATTATCTTAATCCTAATTATCTGCACAACTCCTTAGTACTGTTAGTTTTTCAAAAGTATCTCGAACATTAATTAGATTTTCAGAAAACGGATAATTTGTTTGGCAAAATAATCAACCTAGTCAGAATTTCTATTTCGGGGTTCGCTATGTTTGCCCCGCGACGAGGTTGAAATATCCTCATTTTGATTGGAAATAGAACATGTATTTATCAGTGTGAGTAATGACAATTACAGATAAACTGATGTGACTATGCAAGATTTTTAAAGTTAATGGTAGGGTGATGGTATTTCAACCAAACCATTTTGTTGTCATTTTCAACCGAAGTAAAGCTGCAATTAGTTCGACTTCTTAATTCATTTGAGACTTGGCTAACAATAACAACCGACTAGAGCCCAAATAGCTCATACTCTTCTTCAGATGTCTCACTTGCCAGCATGTCACTAATGCCAATCGCTGAATGGAGAACTGAAATTGCATTGGGATCAGACCATGTGCCGATCATAATCATCTTAAGCCGTTCCTTAAACGAAATGAAATCTGAGAAGACATATATTAATTTTAACAAAGCTGACTGGGATAAGTTTACCAATTTTACTGAAATGGAATTCAGTAAGCAATTTTTACCAATTGACGCCCTCTCTGGGGAAAGAAAATTCAGAGAAATTTTTAACAAAGCTAGATCTCACTTCATTCTAGCCGGCAGAATACAAAATATTAAACCAAACTTCCCACAAGAAGCTTGTGTACTTTCCTTCCAAAGAGATGACATCCTTAAGACAGATCCAACTGATTGTAGAATTCCGGGCCTGAACAAGCAGATAAATAAGCTAGTAATTGAATACAAACGTAACAAATGCAAAGATTTAGTGAGTAAGTCAAACTTTGGCACAAATAAAAGTCTGTGGAAGGTGATTAATGCGTTTAACACATCCGCGTCAAACAGGTAACAACTGCATGATCTCCTTCGATGATATCCCAAGCGAAAATCATAGAAAAAGTGCAACAAAATTCAACACGCAGTTTACAGAAAAGCAAAGTAGACATGAAAAAGAAACCAGGTCAGTATTAAGACATATGCGCAAAATTAATACTGAAAATTTCGAGGATATCACATTTGCCAAAAAAAAGGTCGAAAACGCAATAAAAAAATCCCAACCATCTAAAGCTATTGGACCAGATGGCATCTCAGCCATCATGCTGAAACACATTGGACCCAAAGGGTTGAACTTTCTCACTACCATACTCAACACATCTCTAAATACGGTCCAGATACCAAATATCTGGAAAATGTCTACAATAAGTTCCATTTTGAAACCTAGCATGCCTGAGAAAAAGAGAGAATCCTATAGACTGATCTCTATCCTATCATCGGTTGCAAAATTGATAGAAACACTGCTGCTACCTCGGTTAACTGAATTTGGCAAATTGGCGTCACATCAACATGGCTTTAGGAAAGCACATAGTACTACCACCGCTCTTCATACAATCTAAAACCAAATCAGCGATGGTCTAAACCAAAAACAACCCTGTGCTAATCAATTTTAGTTGCACTTGACCTGTTAAAAGCTTTTGACACAGTGTCACATGTGGTACTACTGAACGACATATTCAATACTAATCTGCCAGGTTTAATAAAGCGCTGGTTGTGCAACTACCTAAGAGGCCGTCAAACATACGTTGAGTGCCGTAACTTTAGATCTAAGATGAGAGTGCTCAGACAAGGAGTTCCACCAGGTCACCTTCATTTTTCAACCTTTACCACCTTAATTTTTCAACCTTTACCTAAGTAGTTTACCGGCACCACCGGAAGGAATAACCAACACGTCATATGCAGATGACTGAACGGTGCTTGCAACAGAAAACAACCTGGAACAACTCACTAATGGCCTAAACACCTAACTAACATCTTGAATGAATGGTTTAAAATCAAAAAATTGAAACTGTCCTCTGAAAAGTCCACACTTTTCCCCACATGGACGAAGGAGGTAAACACAACATTTAACATCTGCATTGACAACGTACTAATTTCCATAGTGAAAAACCCAAAACTGCTGGGGGCAACGTTCGATCCACTACTTAAATTCAACGCTCATGCTCAACAAGTGAACACAAATCTTAAAAACAGGAACAACGCACTGAAGTTCGTGGGGTAAGGATAAAAACACAATAATAACAGCATATAAAGCAATAGGAAGGTCTTTCATAAATTATGCTGCTCCCATATGGACACCCCCCAAGTCGCTTACACCCACTTAACAAATAATACAGAACGCAGCCTTGCGTACAGCAACCAGATGTCATTTGGTGGCCCACCGAGATCACATACACGAGGAATGAAACATATTGCCGCTCCGTGAACATAACGAAATGCTTACCAAACAATATCTTTGGGCCTGTCATAAAATGCACCATCCCTGCAATGACAACTTATTCATGACAATACTACGTAGAGACATAAGAGGACTGCAAAATGCTTCCTAAAAGATGTTAAAAACAATCAAGTCATCGGTAACATCGACGAGCCTACGTATAAGACGGGCTTAAAAAATAAACATACCAAAGCTGTTGAAGACATAATAAAGAACTACGCCCCGAATCGAGTTCTTAATAGCAAGCCACCAAAACTCGCTGCCGAAGAAGTTAAACTACCACACAGCACCAGAACCATCCTAGCGCAGTTAAGATCCGGTTGGTCACGCATCTTAAATAACTACATGAGTAGAATTGACCAGGAAATTGTTGACAAGTGTCCCACAAGTGAGGGCGCGTCACATGATGCTAACCACCTTTTCAATTGTCCAGATAAACCAACCGAACTGACGAAGGAAGATCCGTGGTACCGCCCAAGGGCAGTAGCAGAGTTCCTGAATCTGGACTTGGAGCCGGAAGAATAGCACCATATCTCGTCGCTACAACAACAACAACTAGAGCCCAGTTAACAGTCAGCTGAATGTTCGGCTACAACCTATATTTTATGGATTAGTTGCACATATTTAGCACACTAAATTTGAAATATTTAAAAAAATGGAGAGAATATACCTATAATGTGGCTTGTTTTTTATAATCCTGTGCGGCGAATTCTTCTGCAAAAGCAAGACGGAGTGTTCCATAGCCACTGTATAAAACTAATTGTTTTGGCTGGACGCTGTTTTACAACCGGATATTTGTGCAACAAACGAATGGGATAGCTCTGAATTTCGTGTTCGTCGATTATATTGCGAGCAAGGTGAAATAATATTCTAGGTTGGTCGACGAATCATTAAAGTTGTATTAACAAAAGTTCGACCAGCTTTATGTAAGGACTTTTATAGAAATCAACCGGATTCGGATTTCCGTACCGCTTCCGAAGGGATCGGATCAGGTACCCTTATCATTAACTAGTATTGGATTGTAACAGTTTCTTAGCCACTATTATCATTATTAGTTCGAATATAGTTGGTAGTTGATTTGATATTGCTAGGTTTTAATATTTTCCTTCGTATTGGCCTTACTTTCAATTTGATAAACATATTTCCCAAATCTCCTTCTGGAGTAGATCACTGATAAGTAAGCAAAAACACCAGGTTTTATTTAGCACTATATCTAACACCGCTATTGTTTCACAAAACAGGAAAACAACATTCCTTAACTAGAATATTCAATACATTTAAAAATTGCAACGGTTGATTGTAGAAATTTCCAATCCAGAGGGTCCAAAATAACATACAAAATATTTCTATTAAATAACACTTAAGTTAAATTTTATTCACAATTAAAAATTAACTTAAAATCTATTTACACGGTTTTATGTTCAACATATAGCGTTTGGTTTACAATTAATTTTCACTTAACATAATCCCATTCCACTTAAACTGTTTTTGCAAGATGAATTCCTTAAACATTAATCTGCTTAATTTCTCAAATATTCTAGGTGAATTCCAAATTTCTATACAAAGAAAACTCGAGAAATTCTGGTAAAATCGACGTCATTATTTTGGATGTATTTTATTATAAGTTTTTGTTTTATCTTTGACCCTCTTTCTTGGAAATAGTTGATTTTGGTTTTGTTAGTGAAATTTTATGAAGGTGAAAATGAGGTTGAATACATTTTTGTTTTGCATTTCGTTGTGATTATGTGGAATCGTAACAATATATGTTAAATTAATTTAAATGGAAAATTAATATTTTATATTTTCTTGTATTTTTCTATTAATTTTCTTTTTAAAGAACTCAAACAGCATTTTGCTGAGGCAAACAGTCTTCCCACCAACTAGGGTATCAAATAAATGCCCTATTTGAACTGATCCGACACTGCTTCAACGCTGTTTGATCCGGCGTGAATTGTTTGAGGCGTTACATTACTGACCAAAGTCTGATCCGGTCCCCATCAGTCTTAAGAAAAGCCGGCTCCAGCCCGAAACTAAGATCTAGTTCATAATGCTGGTCAGGTAGCCAAATCTTACAAAAGATCTAAAAAAATTAAAACTAATAAAATAAAATAGATACAGGACAGATATGAGATCACAATTGAGATTGTTAATTCAGTCATATTTGTTCGAGATTGATAAGTTTAACAGATTCAACTGCATGCAATTCTTAATGGTTTATTTTAATGGAAAAATGTGCATGCTACTGCATCCGAAATAAATTAATATTGGTCGGGTTAAATTCTCTATCCCGTTATACGTTCTAGATCTTTGTTGACAACTATTTGTTGCAGCCACTCCTAGAGAGATCAAAATTTAGGATATGTATGGGCGGCGCGGCAATTGCTTGTCAGCATTTCTTTTGAAAATTTAGGATATAATTATATTTAGAAAATTCGAGGAAAACGATGAGTTTTTTGTAGAGTTTACAATTTATTTTATTCGAGCACTAAAGAGCAAAATTGTAAGTTTTTTCGATTTCACTCCTTTGTAGTTTTTATTTTATTTTTATTTTCTTTCATCTCATTTTAAAAGAACAAAATGAGTACCTTTTTGTCATCCTTTTTATATATTTTTATAACAATACTTGCAAAATTGAACAAAATATTTACAAGAATTATTTATTTTTTGCGTTGGAAAGCATCAACTTTGACGTAAAAATTAAATCAGTGAGCATTTGAAAGAAAATATTTATTTCAATTTAGTAGGAGAAGAACGATATTTTATTATTTTCACTCCTGTATTTGGGAGTGTTATATTTTTTTAAGTTGCTCACTCTAGAAGAGCGGCGTAAAGGAGTAATCTAAGGAGCGTTTTAAACTCTGGTTTCTGGCATCTATTACAAAAATGTAACGAGTGTTAACTTGTTAACCGGGAAACGTTTTTTGCTTTTTTATAGGTAATACAACTTGCAGGATTTTTTTAAATAAACATTAACTTATATTTGCAACATCCTAAACAAATCTATCCTCTACTTGACTAAACTTAATATTTATATACTACAATCTAAGTGCCTCAAACTAGAACGAACTTCTTAAGCTCATTATAAAATTTATATTATTTGCTAAATTTAAGAAACCTTATTTGATGTTTGATATAAATTAATTTTGTCAAAATTAAAATTTGAAAAATGGTACTCGAGTATTAACAATTAATATTTTTTGTTATCGAGCCACTATAGCAAATGTTTTAGTGTTATCACATAGTCGCTTAAAATAAAATAAGGAATAGGATTGAATAAACATAATAAAAATAAATTTCAGATAAAAGTGTAAAAACGACAAAAGATGAATTTCATAAAACTAACAATATTACTAAGAAGAGTTAACTAGAATAGCCAGCAAAGTTATTGGTTTGCTCAAACCAGTTTAGGTTAAAAAAAATACATATGGATTTAACATGTTATTGATTTATTTTTTTAAACAAATAAAAATTATACATTTCCAATTCTATGTAAGAATGTTTAATTGTTTTTTTTATTAAATAAGTTGAAAATTAACATTGTTTATTAGCGAGAAGATCTGTATGTATATGTACTCTGAAGCATCCAATTGATTTTATTGCAAAAATTAATGATCAAACAAAAGAAAAACAAAGATCAATGCATTATTCTGTTAGTTCCTCTAGTTAATAACAAGTGAAAATCATAACCTTGCCACACGATAAAGTAAAATCCATTCAACTTATTAACATTTTAATAAACAACAACTCATAATGTTCATTCACGTGTCTGATGGATGTTCATCATAATTCATAATATTCAATAATTATAAAGTATGAATATGTTAATTGATATAACTATTATTTGTACTACAAATAATATCTAAAACAAAATACAATATTTTTCCTAGTAAACAATAAATGAAAATAAAAACGCATTTTTTTCTGTAGAAACTAAAATTATTATTTATAAATATTTTTGTCATTCTAGAGCGACAACAAAATAATTATAAAAATTAGTAAATAATAAAATTAATTGCTTATTTCAATAAACACTATATGCATTAAGTTTGAAAATGGTTTTACAAATTATGCATAGTAAAATTATGAACTTATTTTAAAAATGATAAAACTTTAGGTCGGAAAAGTTCCTAGGGATGGAGTAAGAAATTAAATATTACGAGATAATGAGTAAATCATGATCAATCATCACTAAATGATGTACAGACAACAATTGTAATTTGATTTAAATTTTTAATAAATAGTAAAACTGATATTTTCCTGTTGTTTTTAAATGAAATACAACACGTCAATTTTATTTTAAATATAACATTTTTATTTTCAGCAAACAAGTAAAACATGACATTCATATATGAAAACATGGAAAAAAACTATATGCTCCTCTAATAAATTTCAAAATCAACATGAGAAAAGTCAACAGTTGTATGTTGGAATTCGCCGCCATTTTCCTCACCCTAAAAATTGATCCTTATCTTCTCACGTTAATTGGATACCTTTTTCATTATTGTAGGCTATGGTGTAAGATAAAGACAATGAAAAAAATTTAAAAAAAAAAGGAAATGCAAAACCGGAAGTTGGGATGTAGAGCTATGGTGAACCATAATAAATACTTTTGTACCAAGTTTCATGCTCGGGAGATCATTCCTCCCTCATTTAGTTCAATATCCCTCAAAAACTAATCACCTCCTTTCTATACATATTGGCATCTTTTACCAAAGTGTCATCAAAATTAATTCGCGAGCAAATGTTGTATGCTCCCGACAAACATTAAAAACATAGTAAAACAAATCACCTGTTGTATGGTGGATCTGCCAGCCCTATGTCCAATGTACGCCAAGAGCTAGTAAAATCTTTCTTATAATGATTGAAACCTTTTTCCAAAGCTTCATTGAAATCGATTAGTAGGCTATTTAGGAATTAACACTTGGAACCAGTATTAAAACCTTATGTACCAAGCCTCAATATGATTCAAAGCCAGGATTAGAAGTTATTCAAGATTGAAATAAACAGGTGTTCGGGAGACCCATCACCATTTTGCCCAATTTTGAATCGAATCCAGATCTCCTATTTTCAAGTGGGCCCTTTCTAAGAAAAAAAAATTCAGAGCAATTCTTAATAAACCTATAGTTCGCTATATCCTATCCCGTAGAAAACAAAATGTTAAACCAAACTTTCCATAGGAAGCATGTATATTTGCCACCCAAAGATATGACATCCGCCATACAGATCCACATAATTCAACTAAATTTAAATTTCACACAAACAAAACGTGCGGTTGCCTCAATTACACCGTTCACCTGTACAGCTGTTGCCGAGGCTGCTTACGACAAGGTTGGAACAACCGCATTTCGATTGGAAATAGAACATATTTTTTTCATTGTAGACCACTTCTTCAAATGTCTAAAAAAGTCCAACCAACATGACGAAGGAAGATTTGTAGTACCGCCCAAGACCAGTGGCTGAGTTCCAGAATTTATTATTCTTTATTATTTTATTTATTTATTATTTCAATATATTAATACATGATTAAGGACGAGCCTTTTAAGTTACATACATAGATGGCTAACATATTTATTGAGTTCGTAACTTATCATAATTTATTTAATAAAGATCTCAAAATTAATTTATTTTAATTTTTAGTTATAGGGCGAGAGCCAAGGCCGTATTCATCTCAAAGACATATGAAATGATATCACTTTTAAGTTTTATTTATTTACTAGAAGATTGTTCAGTGCAAATAATTCATGCCGGAGTTAGCCGAAATTTTTAATTTCAAATTGCAGACGGAAGATTAGCACCGCACCCGTTGCTACAACAACAAAATTTAATTTCTTTTTGGTCACAAAAAATTTACTTTTTTTCAATGAGGTTTGATAACATTTTGGAGAGTAAAAGTATATAATTCAAGTTTCTTATTCTATACGTTAGTATGTTAGGCGTATATGTAAGATCAGCGACTGATGAAACAAAAGAAGTTTGTAAGCTCGAACAAAAATGATTTGATCACATTGTACATAATATTAGTCAAGTTACGTGAAGTCAAATAATTTAATAAAGATCATTTTGTCTGTTCTGTAATATTTGACGCTTTTTTGCTCTTAGATCACTTTTTTTGTTAAAAAAAAAACGACACAAAAAACACAAAATAAACGAATGGGAGTAGATTGTAACCGGTCACGCCAGGAATTTCCCGTTAAGCTAAAAATTATGTATGTGTGCGTAAAAACAAATCATCAATAATAATAATTATCTTAATCTGAATATACTTATCCCCAATCTTAATTGTATTCATAATCCCTAAATAATTTTAGTATTGTAAGTCGTTCAAACGTAGCCCGAACATTATTGAGATTTCCAGAAAATTGATTTCATATTAAGGAAAATAACCATATTCAGACAAAAAAAAACATTATAACACTAGATTTTGCTTTAGATTTTTACTTAATTATTATTGCTTATTTTAGAATAATTACAGTAAAAGTACAACGACAATTATTTTATTCAAGAGCTGAAATGCAGAATTATTATTAGTCTTCTAAAGAAACCTGAAGACTACAAAAGATAAAAACAAACGGATGTTTGATAGACCTGGGCTACTTTGTTTGTTAAAACACGAGAAAGCTAATCATTTCTTTTTTGTGCAGATCCAAAACACGGGTCAAAAGTTTATTAAAATCCTGCTATGTACAAGGCATAGTAAGTCAACAAACATTTTGTTGTGGAATATAAAAAGTCAAAAAATTGTATAATTTGAAGCTGCAAACCGAAAGTGGGTTGACAGAACTCTTTTAATTTTTCTCAAGAAGTTGGGTTAAAGTTTTTGAAGTGTTAAATGAATTCTTTCTCAGTAGATCTTCACCACATTTTCAACTACGAAAAATATTCAGTTACTTGCTATACAAATCTCCACCTTAATTTTTCATCAAAATTGATTCATTAAGAAAGGGTGTAATGTCGCCCAAACGATTTACTATGGTGTTATCAAAATTGCTTTTTAACTGTAGGATGTTGTGTAGACAAAGACCTTAAAAAAACACCGAAAATTTTAACCGGAAGTTGGTATGAAAAATAATAACAAACATTACAAAACCTGATATACCAAGTTTTAGCTAAGTTTAATCTTACAAACAAATTATTTTTGAAGTTTCAAATGAACAGTTGTTCAAAAGATATATCCATCCCTCGTCCCCCTTCCAATACTTAAGGGAACCCGGATGCGTTTGAGGATAATGGTAGGTAGGTCAATAACCTTGATAGTATTATTCATTCTCATAATATTTGCAAGAGATGATTTTGTTTTTTGTAAACCACTAAAAAAACAAATGAGCCGAGTTCAGTAGAAAAGAACAGAATTCATTGATTATGACCATTTTCGTTGGAAACGTTAGATAAACTTTCGTTCATATACAACGATAAACACACATATATACTGCCTGAGGCCAGCTAAAAATAGCCTAAACAGCTTCAGGAGTTCTTGGAACATGAAGATTCGTTGAAAATAGCTTTTAGAAATCCCATAAACTTAAAATAAATTTCAGAAGAAACTGTTTCGTTAATATTAATTCCATGAAATGTTGTCAAAAACAATATAAAATAATAAATTAAAATTTCATTAACCTCGTCTTACTGTTAAATTATTTGAGTTACGTTGAATGTTTAGAAAGGTAACTATTATAATAAAGGCTTATTTATACTTATGTGAGACACAAACATACACATTACCAATTGATCACCTGGTTTTGAATAATACTATCACAGCCTATGGGATACATCCAAACTTATTTACAACAACGAAACTAAATCTATTTAAATCCATGTAAATTTTAAAAGACGAACAAAACCCAAAGACTAATGACACTGTTTGATGTGGTATGGTGGGTTAGTAATTTTTCTTAGAAATTCCTTGTTTTGATTTTCTAATGATTTTTTTTTGTTATTTAAAATTTTTTTGGTTTGCACAAAATAAAAAATTAAATATTATATTTTGCATTTTATTTTGTTTATTTATCAAAAATAAACCAATGAATCAGATGACTTTCCATAGTTTTATTTTGAAATCGTCGTGTGTTACTATTTTTAATGTTTTTCTTGTTTTAACGCGAATTATGAAAGATCGATCAAGTTACAATCTGCAGACGAAATTAAAGTAATAATAAAAAAAAAGATGTGTTTGGCTAGCCTACGACAAAAGGTAATACCCGGATAAAAACAGTGTGTCAATAACCTGTATAGTATTTGTTGGAGTGGTTGTCAATGTTTATAAAAGGAAATTAATTATTGCAGTATATTACTGTATATGATGGATTGTTGTTCCCTTTCCTTTAAACTCCGACATTCTAGCTATACATGGGAGTTTTTCCTATCAGCATCTTAATCTTGGTTAATTCCAAGCTTTGAATTTATGATTTATCCAACATATAGTGGATTAATGTGAGTTCCTAACAAACAAAACATCACGTCACTTTTCTTTCATGTTTCATGAAAATAACGCTAAAAAATTTTATTTCCAAAATCAAAATTCAACGTATATGAAGAGAACTTAATCTACTTCAGATGACACATTGATAATTCGTTTAGTTTGCTTTTATGTCAATGTTTTGTTATTTGAGTATTTATCGATTGAGTGATTCATGCTAAAGTAACGCATAAGTGATTACACCCATGCGTTTATTCCTATCAATTACGTTAGTTATCCAAAGTGTTTCAAAAGAAATTCACACAATCACAAGTGTTTTAAAGAGATATCTATATATTTACTGATTAGATTAAAACTGCCACAAACAATTCTAATAAATACTCTTAATATTGGGTTTATGTTTTATATTGCTAATTCTAATTTTATCTAATCACCAAACTCGCAAATACTCAGACGCTAAATGACCTCAATTCAAAAAAAAATTTTTGTTTAATTTTTTACAGCATAAATAAAATCACATAATTCATATATTTAACCGAAAAACAGATCACGTGCTCCACGTGCTAAACCTTTCATAATTATTTTTTATATGTATCAACAAGGCATTATTTCTGTTTTGTTTTTTTTCAATACTAATCATATATTTAAAAAAAGTTGTTATTGCAAAAATTATTAAATTTATTTGAAATAAACTATTATAAAATTAATCATATATGTATTGTTATTTGTTATTCTTACCAATTGGATAGGCGCTATTTGAAAATGAACCATATATAAAATATTTGTAATTTTGTTTTAAGGAAAAGTAAAACACATTTTTTTTAAAATTCGCAAATTTTAGTTTTATTTATTAAATAACGTAAAAATACAAAAATAATATTGAAAGACACGTGCCGAAAGACAAAGAATTTAAAAAAAAAATTACGAAAATAACACAGACTGCAAATACACCTCCACAATAAATTCTCATTTTACGAAGGAAATTGAATGGGGCGAAAATGAGGCATTCACAAATCAACACAAATTGGTTATTAAAGCGTTTTACGGAAAATGTTTAAGGGTGCGTTTATGCTTAAACGGTAATAAAGTGGATACTAAGTATTTTGCTGTGTTGATATTAGGATTCTCCCATTTTAATTAACTACATAAACTTAAACATAAGAAATTTCCTTTAGCGATGTTCGACTTGATGTGTTTGATTTTTTTATCGATGCTCCAACATAAACGTACATGTTTTTAAAATGTAATATTTCTTCTGGCCATACTCGTAGTTAGAATTCTAAAGGATCGACACTGAATAGTTTAATCATTTCATATATTTATCAATGTGACACAAACGAACTCCCTTCTTATTCAACTGATGGATACTTTTGTTTTTTCTGAAGAAAAAAACACTTGATAATCCTATCCGGTCCTTCAAACCAAAATCCATCTTCATATAACCAAACAACAAAAAATAAATAGATGAGTTAATTTCATTCTATCTAACTACTTACTAACAATTATGACTAACAAAATCGCTATTTATGACGATTTCCTCCATCATAAAAGAAGATTGTATTTTTGTTTAATAATTAAAAGCGCGTCATGTAGGTACGAAAATTTCGTTTACTGTTAAAAATAAACTTTTCAGACAAATGAAATAATACTAAAATTTTAGCTATCCTGAAGTATTTGTTGACACGGTTAAATGCGTGTACATAGATTAAACCACAATCACACGTTGAATACATATGCGCACACAAGTATAGAATGTTGGGTTTTGTATTGCGTGCGTGTAAGGATTTTAATTCAATTAGACCTTATCTTGTACTATATAACAACCTAATACGCCGACATATGGAATTCGCATCCCTGATTTGGTTTCCACACCATTTTAAATACATTATGATGCTAGAAAGAATACAACAAAAATTTGTCAAACATTTATTCCAACGTGGATTTTAGTATAACATCTCGTATAAACTTAACTATCATGTAAGTAGTCTAGGTTACTTGGAACTTGAACCAATAACTGAAAGAAGAAAGCGGTTAGATCTAATTTTTGGCAAAAACAAATAAGTAAAAACTTTTGTTTATTTTTTATGTATTATTTACATCCGTCGTGTGAAGTATATTTGTGGTAAATTTTATTTATATAAAATTAGACATGTTTCGATAACTTACTTGAGCCTACCTTTGAGTTTAGTTGTTCGCGGATTTTTGTTTACACTGAGGATGATAATTTAAGTTATCGAAACATGTTTAATTTTATATAAATAAAATTTACCACAAATATACTACACACGACGGATGTAAATAATACATAAATAAATAAACAAAAGTTTTTACTTATTTGTTTTTGCTAAATATTGTGAAGTGGGTGAAAATATTTCACACAAAATACAAAAAGTTTTTCTTTCATTATGAATCTAATATTTGTATACAACATTTGCAACTCGCTTTGACTGCTCTGAAATTCTTTCCAAATTAAATTTTAATGTTCCACGTCGTTCAAACAGATTTCAAATCGGCTAATGAGGAACTTTAACATTTTAGAAAAGCTAAATTCTGTTCTTCCCCTCTTTTAGAAAGGCTAATTTCTTTATATCTACAATGTTCCTTCTCTGCGAAGGTTTAAAAATTTGTATTGGAATGAAACTCATAAATAAATAGATTTTCCTATAAAGTTTTCCTTTCTTTTAAGAGTTATTGTTTTGATTTTTTGTTAAATTTCTCTTTTGCAATTATAAAATTAAAAATTTACTGATATAAATAATGAAATAAAATTACATAAAATAAATGAAATTAATAAGATAAATAAAATAAATAAGATAAATAAAATAAATAATATAAATAAAATAACATAAAATGAAATTTAATTAAATTAATTTAAATAAATAAAAAAAGTAAATTAAAATAAAAACAAATAAAATAAAATAATGGTAAATTAATTTAAATGAAATATAATTAACTATTTATGTATTGGAATTGTCTCCTGTTTTATTTGTCTTTTGTTTTATTGATATAAATCCCGGGAATCAGGATTAGTTAAACTAGCTGATTTCCCGAAAAATCCTGGGATGAATTGACCATAATTAAAAAACTAAACCAATAGCGACTTGACATATGGATAACTCTTTTACAAACCGAACACCTTTCTGACCGACACATTTTTGATTTGGCTGAAAATTTTTTATGGGTTTTATACCGAAAGAAGATATACGGGTACGACATACACAATGACTACAGATCGATTAGAACATTTAATTTGTTTATAACAATAGCAGATTGTTAATAACTTTTTTAATTTTAGTTTTTTTTTGTAAACTACATAGACTAAGAGCCCGCGACGGCCAGACCTTCGTTATTTTAAGGTGAAAGTTTCTCTGCGCATACCTCCTACTCAGGTAGGAACGATTAGCGACATATGAAGTTTGGGTCATAGTGGCTTTGGCAGGGAGCAGGTAACAAAGGGGCCTCCAAAGTTTCGTGAAAGTATAAAAGCTAATTTTTTTATATATTCTTCGGGATAGTATTAGAAGTCACGTCACCCATTGCCAGACACTTACTATCGTGGAAACCCCCTGCCAGACATCCTTAAACTTTAAATTTTAAGGGTGTCTGGCAGGGGGTTGTCACGATAGTAAGTGTCTGGCAATGGGTGACGTTACTTCTAATACTATCCCGAAGAATATATAAAAAAAATTGGCTTTTATACTTTCACGAAACTTTGGAGGCCCCTTTGTTACCTGCTCCCTGCCAAAGCCACTATGATCCAAACATCATTTGTCGCTTATCGTTCCTACCTGAGTAGGGGGTATGCGCAGAGAAACTTTCAGCTTTTATAAAATAACGAAGGTCTGGCCGTCGCGGGCTCTTGTTCTAACACTCTTTTAACTTTAAAATAAAACAAACAAGAGGTTTCTATCTTTTATAAAACCAAAGTTATGAATATTTGAAAATAACTCGTCAAGCCAAAAATCACGAAATTTAGAACCGCTATATTTTCGAAAAAAAAAAAAAAATATCGTCGAACACGTTTATCTTTTTTTTCGATATAAAACCTGTAAAAAAAATTTCAGCTCAAAAATGTGTCGGTCAGATTTTGTCCAAATTTGTTCAGTTTTTAAAAGAATTACCCGCAGATATCATTAGAGATCCTGTTTATTTTTATATTGCCATTAGTTCACGAGCAGAAATTTGTTATGGCTCAAGTAAGGCCCTGATCAGGTTTGCCCTAACACGGATCAGGCATTGGTAGGGCTGCCTTATTGGGCGCTGATCATGAGTGTAACGCTTTTGCCCTATCAGGTCCTGATTGGGATTACCGGATCAGACCCTGATTCGTATAATCGGATCAGGCCCAGATAGGGATATCCTGACCAGACCCTGATATATATTTATATATTATATACATAAATTAATCAAATTAAAATAAAAACATTACAATGGAAAAAATTAAAACATACATACCACCTTAATGACTATTATTATAGTCGTTCAGCTGAAAAGCTACAACTATATATATTTTAGTCAAATACGAAAGACCTGATCAGGTCAAATACGAAAAACCTGATCAGGGCCGGATATATTCAAATAAGGTTAACCCTAAAAGGGTATTCTAAATCAGGCCCGGAACAGGCCCACATCAGATTGTCCTAATAGGGATTGCCCCTGTAGTACTGACCAGGCCCTGATCACGCCCTGACTGTATTCAGGTTTTCCCTAACTAATTTCTGCTCGGGTTGGAGTCATTCCATATGAAATCATCAAATTTTTTAGCCAGCCAGCAAATTTTAAATTTTGCTCAAACTTTGTGGGAACATTCCCACAAAGGGGACCACTTTAGGGTTCCAAAGACCGAAATCCATAAGGAATCAATTTTAACACGCGCCACGTCCGGTCCACATAAAATAAAGCAATTAGAGATATCTACTTGACCAAAGTGGCATTATGAAGAGGAAAGGTAGTTGGTAGTTTCTATTTCCTAAGACAAAAATAAAAATAATTCAAATATACCTGAAAAATAAAAGGGTGTTGAAAATAAGTGTGTTTTATTGATTTCTTGTGATTTACAATTTACACCAAGGTCTGAACTGTTGAATATAAAACTCTAATCATTCTCACATATCAAAGTGCACATATCGTAAGAGAATAACAAATTAAAATCGACTCATTCAGTCAACTCATAACGAAAAGTCTTTGCTTGAAATTTTAGCAGTTTGCATATTTCAGGCAACAATTTGAAAGTGTTTGATAAGAGACAAAAATTTGAAATTAGCAGGATACTTAGTTCTTTCTTACCTTTAACTTAAAAAAAAACTTCAAGGTTCGTTTTGTTATTTCCTCGATTCCACTCCATTATTCCTAGTCCCATTATTCCTTTTCTCAATATTCCTAATTCCCAAAAATCCTAAAAATATAATTTTATACCAAAAATCCTAAAATTACTTTTGTAATGTAAAAAAGTATAATAAAAGTACTTTTGTAATTACTCTTGGAATTGATTCCAATGGGTTTTCAATCACTTGAGTCTTCAGGGCTACGGTTCGTTATATGGGATCCGCCCCCTGGGGGTGGGCATGGGTTTGTTGAACAGCTTAGGCTGGAGGGGTGGGGTTTAGATTATTTGAAATGAAATATTTTAAGATATAATATTTTTTGATATTTTATTTTTCACTCGCTTCTGCAACCCTGCAGACCTTTGATCAATAGAAAAAATTCGAGTCAGCCTTCATGTCAAAACTCCCATATGTGAGATCAGAAACGATAGAATTAGTTGGTATTGTCACGCGAAAAGAAGACCAAAAGATAATCCAGTTCAAATGGAAATAGCATTTCACATCGACCCAGCATATGTCAAGAAAGGAAGAAAGAAGAACACTTGGCTAGCACAAATGTAAAAACAGCAGCAACAAATTGACCTCAGCGTTGAAATGATTTAGAACCGAAACACCTGTAGAATGACGCTGAGAAGAAACCGCTAACCGCTCATTGCTGAAGCAGCAGCGAAACTAAATAGTGAGATTTTTAATATAATATTAGTTCCATTATATTAAATAAAGGGCAAGGAAGAAGAAGACGTCGATTATTGCCAGAATTTCTCAAGTTTTGTAAAAAAATTGATCTCGAGAAATTCGAAGAAGATAGCAGCAACACGTGATAACCTGTATGATACTCCTTCTTTGATAGTCAAACGTTAGATAGTAATCGGTATTGAAAATTACAGCTACTATTTCAATCAAATAACTAACAATCTAATATATTTATATTAGCTATATCAACAAATTTATTTGACGTGCTTCTTGTAAATAGCTCAATATTTATTACTACTTTGAAATTTAATTCAACTGATTTCGGTTTACAGAAACACCTGAACGTTAATTTTTTTTTAGAAGTTTATAAAAACATCCAGCTTGTTTTAATTTTTTATAAAAATAGACTCATTTGGAGGGGTTAAAGGTTAACCTCGCACAATATGTATACTGTCTTGTGTTCTCTTTCGTTCCCATTACTTGCATTAAAAATAGAGATGGAAAGAGAATACAAGACAGTATACATATATACATTATAGACCAGTTTTATGGTACACTGAAAAAAATAATTTGGTATATTCTACAAAACGGATTGAACCAAATTTATTTTGTACAATCAACTAAAATTTAGTACAATCGACCATACGTTTTTAAAATTTGACAATGCTTTGTCAAACGTTCAAATCGTATGGTCAATTCCACTAAATTTTAGTTGACGCTACAAAATTAATTTGGTTGAATCCGTTTTGTAGAATATACCAAATTATTTTTTTCAGTGTACATATTTTACAAATTTATATCATAAACAACACACCTACACTCTCACAATATGTTTTATTCTAATACTAAATAAAACAAACACTTAAATGAATTTAAATTTAATTTATTTAAACAAAATTTCTATTTAATTTTTATTACAATTTAAATTCTGGTTTTTTTAAACAAATGTTGTTCGACCGAGAGCAGACCAGAGTGAGTGCAATTATAATTTATTTTAATTACAATGATTATATTTTATTGAAGCGAATTCAGAGTGTTGTCGTTGTTGTTTAATTTGAAATTGCATTATTTCAGAGTTTTGCCACTACATATACTCCCCCACCAGATTAAAAATTAAGAATTTTAGATCGGTAGAAAATGTACATGTTTGTGTTGCTTTTGTGTACTTTTATCTTTCGACAGGATGTTGTTGGCTGGTTTAACCTGTCGACGCCGATCGTCGTGTTCTTTCTGTGAACATCTACGACGAAAAATTTACGCAGCTTGCGTACAACTGAAAACGGCCCTTCGTAACGTGTACTAAGGGGTCCATTTACTTTGTCAACTTGGACAAAAACGTGTGTGCAGTTGTTGAGATCTTTGGGGTTGAAGATTTCGGTCTGATTGGGTTGCCTAGCAGAAGTAGGAATTAAGGTCTACATATTTTTCCACAATTTCTTAATAAACTCAGATGTGTCAGAGGTGTGGGCTGTAGGAGGGTCGACAAAGAATTCGCCGGAAACTTTTAAAGTTTGATCATACACTAGATCTGCGGGTGTGCAGTTAAGGTCTTCCCTGAAAGATGTTCTTATGCCAAGTAATACTATTGGGAGTTCTGTGCTCCACCTGTTTTATCTTTTTGTTTCGCCGAGTGTTGTCGTTGTTGTTTAATTTGAAATTGCATTCTTTCAGAGTTTTGCCACTACACATTTACGTTTTATTATTTATTTTTTTTATATTTACATTTATAAATTTCAATGTAGCTATAATATTTTTATTCTCTTTATTTCTGGGTTAATTGATTAATAAATAATATTTTTGCCGTTAATTTCTTTTTTTGTAACAAAGAATTGAAAAACTGAATCTCATTTTTAATAATGCGACAGTATTCTTTGTTAAAAAAGCACACGAATTCTATTTGCCGCTCTTAATATATTGCGCTCAGCATTCGAATTTGTTTTGTTAGTTTTCATCGGTGAGTTAGAGTATATAAAGTGAATTCAAGTAGAGTATATAAAGTGAAATAAAGTGAATTCAAGACAAATTGCTTCGGTCTGACAAGATGTAATTTCTCTAACGTTATTTCAATGAGTATGTGTGACGAATAAATAGAATATGAAAGCATTCGTTTATTGGGTTGGGCGTCACAATTTTTAACGAAAAACTCTTAAACGATCATATAATGGCGATGGCAAAGAGCAGTCAAGAAAACTCAGCCTCCTCAATAGATGTAAAAAATATTTTACTTCTTATCAAGACTTTTGTTCGTCCCTGTATGGAGCATTGTTGTCAAGTTAGAGGCGCAGCATCTGTTTTCATCCTAGCTCTTTTGGAGTCTGTTCAAAAGCGTGCTATAGGAATTGTGAGCGATCGAAATTTCACAGCTCGAATAGGTCAATTTCAAAAGCGTAAAATGGACCTGGGCCGTAAATTCAAAGATATACATATATGGGTCGTCAAGACACAATTTTTACGTAAGACATAAGATCATAAGAGTTATTCCTACTAAATCAAAGTCATGCAAAAAACAAATCTCATATAATAGATTTTAAATACACATTTTCAGATCCAATTACAAATTTTTCTATAATTACCCCAAAACCATGAAAAACAAACAAAATAAACAAATCAAAACAAAAACTGCACTTGTTTATGGATATTTATCTGTTATGCCACCTACATATTATTAACTGTTAACAAATATAGAAATTGATAATAATAAAATGTCAAACACAATATTTGTAACTAATTGAAGAGAAAAAAGTTTTATTCATATCGAAACATATTTTGTTGGTTGTTTTGTTAATATACGACAGCATATTGTTCTCTTACTAAAATATTTGACTATAAAGACGTCATTCAAGTAACAACGTAATCTCATTTCTTAATCATTTTGTTATTTTTTGGTATGTATCAAAGGTTGAAAATCTATACATAAAAAAAATTTAGATTTTGAATTTCATAATAGATAGGAGAAAATAAGCAAAATATTATTATTAAATAATTAGTTGAAATAATAGTTTTGATTTTTCATTGTAATAGATTTAGATATTTGCAGTAAATATGTTATATTAAAGTCATTTTCTCGAGTCTTCGCATGGCTTGAATGAATCAAAATTTTGAAAGATGCGACATTCCAATGAATCACATAGTAAACAAAATCAGTCAGTATAGCAATCAAACTCAATTCACACTACTTGTTCTAACTTAATAACCACTCAATTGGTTTTCCATGAAGTAGTATAAGTTTGAAAAGACGGTAGTTTAGCCAATTATACCGTATTTT
>OY856188.1:40728876-41016501 GCA_963693315.1 Diogma glabrata
ATTATACCGTATTTTTGGGCATTAAACTTTTTTGAGTAAATTTTTTCTGAGTAAACCCTTTATCGCCGAGATAAACACAAAATTCAGTTAACAGCCCTTATCAAATATAAGTATAAAGTATAAAGTCCAGTTATGAATAAAATTATAAAATAAAGTTTATAAAGGTTTAAAATCACATAAATATTGACATAAAAAAGACTATTTTATTGAATATAAATTTAAACGACTTGAAAATTTGACTTGTATTCTTTTTGTGTAATAGTTTCAACATTGAGTCGTATGCCTAGTAACGACAGGTTTTTTAAGTGTTTGCTAGTTTTATAATGAATAAAAACCTAGTTACTAGGTTTTATGCATATACGACCCATTACACTAGTTTTTCTTCGGTGATGGATTCGATTTCATCTGAGGGCAATAGGGACGAATACATAACTGACAATCGACAGTTGTGTTTTGGTAGAATTCAAAATGTTTAGATTTTGGAAAACATTTTGCAAAGAGTTTGAGTTTTACTTTACACTAAAGTGGTTTCTCACTGTACAAGTTCGGATTGATGCAGAATGCAGATTGTACCACCCACTTTGAGGCGAAAACTAATCACTTGCGACTGTAGTTAATCTACAGTACAGTTAACCTACAGGACAGCGTTTCTATCAAAGTTTCAAAACTGTTGGTGGTAGATCTTATTTGTGTACAAAATGTTGAAATTAAAGATTTATGGTGCAGTATTCTATTAAGAAATTGTAATTATAAAAAATAAAATACTTAATAAAACAGAAATAAGCTTTATCAGTTAACAAGTAGAATTTTATTATTCGTATATAAAAAAATTGAATTAAATTATAAATGAAGAACACAAAAAGCAAAATATGACAAGCCATTTTGCTGGTTAATATGTGATTAAAATTTAAAAAAATAAATAAACAACGTAACAAACAAATTCTCCCTATTTTTTTAAGTCAGTTAAACAGTTAAAATGAGGATCGAATAGTAAATTGATGCTAAATTATTCAATGGTTAAAAAGAGTCAAATAAAAAAATTTATATTTTTGCTTACCGTAAAATATTTTTTGTCGGTTTATTAAGCAAGCTATCACGAGTTTCACTTCTAAAAACTCCTAATGTTTTATTCCGTATTTTCATTCTTTGTTTTGCTTTCTTTGCAATAATTGTAACTTGAATTATTAACCAACAAAAACCAACAATTTTCTAGTGTTTAAAAGTACATACTAAAAAATTAATATACATACTAATTCAACTTTTTAAAAAAATAAAAATTCAAGGACCAAAAAAACTTTAATAATATCGTCTCTAAGACGACGAAACGTGTAAACCTGCTAAATCCATTTTTATCATTATTACGTTTTTTATGCTATTCAAAAACTGTAAAAAAAGATACACAATCCAGAATAAATTTCACTGACAGTTTTTTTTTTTGAACCGTCAAAAACGCGTGATGAGTAAAACTGTCAAATCCATGACTTCAAAACGTTGACTGCTAACTCCATGTTAACCGTCATTTTGAACCGAGCTTTTGGTACCGGCACGAGAGCCAGGAGCTATATTTACTTATTTCTGTGATAATAGTGTAAATGAAGATTAAGACTTAAAAACTACAAAGGTATGTTTTTGCATTGTTACCTATTATTTTTTTTTGTGTATCATAATATCATATAGGGCTATTATTTTGAAATTTGAAAACGCACATTTTTTTGTCGATTTTTAAATTTTTGATTTTTTAAAATCTGAATTTTTGATATATTGTTGGTATTGACGAAAGAAAAAGTGATTTCTGAATTTTTTTTTTTGAGTACTCTGAATCGGAGTTATGTGCGTGTGAATTTTTACGCCTTTTTCACGATGCTTTGTTATGGTGTCCAATGTTTTGCTTATAGATCCTACAAATCTCATGCGATTTAAGTATATTTTTGCAATTAAAGAGAAAATAGTTGAATATCCAAATATGTAAGTTAGAAATTAATAATTTTTCTCTTTTCCGCTAGGCGGCGCGTTAAACCTTGGTTTACTTCAAAGCTCATATCTCAAAAATCGTCGTTTTTTTTTGTTTTCACAAATTTTAAAGTAAATACATGCAGCTTTTAAATTATGAATTTTTAATATATTGACCGATTTGTGTATTAAATCTTCTACAAATTCATCCCTTTTTCCACGGGTTCTAATGAATATCTATCTTGCATTAACAATTGCTCATATTGTATTTTTTGTAACATTCAAGAGATTTGAAAATATTTTCTGTGTAAGCTTCTATGATATTTTTACGATCATTGCATGTATTTGTTGCTTAATATACTGTATCATTAGAACAACTTAGTCTCTTAAGCAGACCTTTTTCATTTTTTGTTTAAATTTAAGAGTGGTTTCCACATCAAACGTGCATTTTTTTTGTATCATGCATATACAGTTACAGACATGGTGTGTTCCAGTATATCCGTTTAATATACATTCCCTCGGTCGCAACTTGGTGAACTTTGAGAAGCTGATTTGGACATTAGGGCTTTCTTCCAAGAACATTTCTTAGATGTCGGTGAGAGTCCATAACACCAACCGCTTTGATTTCTTGATTCTTGTAACAACATCTTTAAGACCAGGCATTGTTCTACTAATTTGAATTGCTTGTTTCGGCAATGGCCCAATAAAAATAGCCAAGTCCTTTTTACCATGCTTGACAATTCAAGGGTAACTTCATACTGGCTCTTTTCTGTAAATCATAGATATGCCGATGAATGTTTCTAGTACTGGCCAAATAACAATAGCTAAGTACTGTTAACCATTAATGGCCCAATGCTTGGTTGCATTTCTAAGTCCAGTAAACCCTGCTTGGATATTCACCGGAGTACATTACACCCGATAAAATAATTGTTAAATGTTCTTCTTTTCCGATAATCAGAAATATTACAATTTAAAGGCAAATTAAAATATATAAAGAATTTTTTAATGTATTTGTTTGTAATATTGATACTAATTCATTAAATTTTGATTTTTATAGAAAAAGTATTTATTTTTAATAGCCTTATTCTTATCTTAGTGTTAAGTATATTAAAATATTCGATGGTTGGGATCTCCAATTCTTATTATCAATAAAAACCATGTTTTTCAATGAGCAATGCGCAGCATATGTTTCAAATTTAACACGGATGTTAAAATATAAAATTTTCAATATATTTGATTCACATTTAGTAATTAATTAAACTCATAAAAAACACATGTGAGTTTTTCATAAACTAAAATTAAAAAAATAGTATAAAAAAATCCATATGGAATCTCTTACTTTTCTTGTAAGTTCATAGCTTATAGTTCATAGCAAAAAAAAGGTGATTTTTGAGATATGAGCTTTGAAGTAAACTAAGGTTTAACTAAGGTGCCACCTAGCGGAAAAAAGAAACATTACTAAGTTCCACCTCACACATTTCAATTATTCAACTATTTTTCTCTTTACTTGCAAAAATATACATACATAAATCGCATGAAATTTGTAGGATCTTAAGAAAACATTGAACATCATAGCAAAACATCGTGAAAAAGCCAGAGACTCAAAAAAAATTCAGTAATTATTTTTTTCCTTCGTCAATGCCAACAATATATCAAAATTTCAGATTTCTTAAAAATAGTTGATTTTTTTCGATTTACGTTTTCAAATAAAATAGCCCAATGATAATAATTTTGATAATTTTTGTTTACGAAAAACCTGCTAAGTTCTATATTAAAAATTGAATTTGATTAGAAAAACCGGAACATTCCTAGTTTATCCCCCCAAATAGATTTGCGTTTTTTTTTCAGATAAATAGAAAGATTAGGTCCTCTGCATCCTAATTATGAAAAAAAAAATTTGCGGAAATGAGGGGGTCAAAAGTTATAAAGGATCAAACTTTCAATTTTACCTTGGTCCCTCTTTGGTTTTTTAGAAGTTAACTTGATTTGATTTTTGATTTTTTTTTGACTCAATTCTGCAATCTTGCACAATTTCGATAGCACCGCCCCCCATCCCTTACGCCCTTCTTCCTCGCGCGTCCGCGGCGCAGGGGACGCGGAAAAACACGTGGGGGGGGCGCGGGCGGGCGCGACGCGTTGGAAGGGGCGGTGCTATCTCTGATCGAAATTATGCAAGATCGCAGAATTGAGTCAAAAAAAAATCAAAAATCAAATCAAGTTACTTCTAATAAATAATAAATAAAAAAAAAAGAAACCAAAGGGGGGACCAAGGTAAAATTGAAAGTTTGATCCTTTATAACTTTTGACCCCCTCATTTAGCCTAATTTTTTTTTCATAATTAGGATGCAGAGGACCTAATCTTTCTATTTATCTGAAAAAAAAACGCAAATCTATTTGGGGGGATAAACTAGGATTGTACCGAAAAACCTGTTAAGTCACAAAAGTGGTTATAAAAAAATAAATACTGAATTAAATAACCTTTTTTTTATTTTATATTGTAAAGAATACAAATAAATGTTCAAAAATGTAAAAACCTTTTAATAAAATATATTCAATTTTTTAAAAAATGTATTTTGTCTCTCCTGATAATTTACTTAGTATGCTGTTAGCAGTTAGCAGGTTTACACTCTAAGCCGACGATATTACATAAATAAAAACAATTTCCTTACATTTTCGAATCTGATTTAAGAAATAGGATTTTAGAAAACATAATTCGCCAACTGATTTATCGTTAAACCTGTTTCTTAATTTGGAAATAATATTTCCGGAAGCTGAAAAAGCCCGATCCAACTTAACACTTCTTAGTGGAATGGTCAATAAAGTATTATACATACACTGCAAATGGGATCCTCTTCGACGGGGCTTAGGCATTAAGCGTGCATTAATACTGCGTTGCAGTATTATCTTACTAATTGTTTTTCTCTACTAAATCGAATGGAACCACATTCTCAGTTACATTTTCGTCGTAATCTGCGCTCGATGATGTAGCAGTATGAGTAGTTTGATCACCAGTTTCACATTCCATGACCGCTCCTTCATGTAACGTTAAATAATCTTTAATAATTTCCGCATGGAGGGATCAGTTTTTATTGTTTTGAAATTTTTTTTATTTTTGATCTACGGGTGTGACAACCCCGCGTACTCCAGTCCCTGCTATTGACATACGAGTTAACGTGAGATATCACATACCACTGGCAATAGCAGTGATATATCACTAGCCAAGGTGACATCTTAGGGGTGGTGGCGGATGAACTGTATTCAGTCAACGGTAGCACCCTCAATCTTAACTGTGAAACAATCCTTGATGATGAGACGCTATTGGTTCCTCGAAGAAACGAGCCTTCATTTAACTATGTGTGGGCTTTAATCATTAAGAAAGTGCGTCACAGGATCAAGGAATATGCAACCGGCTGGATTATTGGCAACTACATTTTTGTTTTGTTTCAGCAAATTTTTGTAAAAATTTGCTATTTACTTTTTAATTTACTTTTATTTTGTCTATTCTATCATAAAATATTGGCCTATTTCAATTTTTTGTCAGTGATAGTGATGATCATAAAATATTGGCCTATTTCAATTTTTTGTCAGTGATAGGTTTTTTTGTTTAGTTATCCATTCTTTAACAAAACATATAAAAAAAACTAAAAAAGGAAGATTTACGTCCAACAACACCTTTGAACGTATGTTGTTGTGGGACCTTGGTCTTAAAAGGTTTTTAAGTGTTATTGTGACACTTATTGTAATTTCTTCTACACAACACATTTTAGTAAAAAAAAAAATTAATGGCTAGCCCGATGGCATAGATTTCGCGTAGTTTCAATTACAAAAACATTAAAGAAAGCTCTAGCATCCCAACAGACATAAATTCTGTTGTAGGAATAGAAAAAGTAAACAAAATTTTTAGCGGAAGTGACAACCCGGAAGTTACAAATCATACTCTAAACAAACATACTAAGTTTAATCAAATATGTATTCGAAAATGATATTACTGAAGTTTCAAATAAACAGGCGCTCTGGAGGCCCCCACCCCTTATCCCAATATCGTCCGAAAACTAATCAGTTTTTTCTCATTCAAATCTCCATCTTTTTGAAAGTGTCATCAAAATTGATTAATGAACGAAGTCTGTATGCTCCCAACACACTTTAAAAACAAAGTGTGAAAAGTCAGCAGTTGTATTATGGACCCCACCACTTTAATCAATTTGTCCCAAAAGTTGATCGTTATCTTCTCTCACTAATTGAAACCTTTTTCATAAGTTTCATCATAATCGATTTATTATTGTAGGCTGTAATGTCAATAAAGACACTGAAAAAAATTGCCAAAAATTTTTTTTTATTTTATTCTTTATCGGAAGTGGAAAAACCGGTAGTTGGGATGCAGAACAGCTTTGAACCGTACTAAATGCTTATGTACCAAGTTTTATCCAGTTCGATTATCAGGTACAGATGTTATTGAGCTTTAAAAACCCTAGGTTCTCGGGAAACCCTCCACTACTTTGTGGATGCCATACATATTTGCATCTTTGCATATACATGTGGATGCCATACATATATATGTGGATGCCATACATATTTGCACCCTGCCATACATATTTGCATCTTTTTCTAAAGTGTCATCAAAATTCTTTTTCAAACGAATATTGTATGCTCCCAACATACATTGAAAACAGTGAAAAAACACATGTTGTATGGTGGACCCCAACCCTTTGGGCAATGTACTCCAAAAGCTAATACAATTTTTCTAATATTAATTGAAACTTTTTACCAAAGATTCATGAAAATCAATTTGAAACTGTAGGCTAAAGTTGTTATGCAGAAATATTGGAAAGAGTACTAAAATCTTATATACCAAGCCTCAGTATGGTTAAAAGCCAGGATTAGAAGTTATTGAAGAATAAAACTTACAGGTGAGGAGACCTGCCGCCATTTTGTCCAATTTTGAAATGAATCTCGTTCTTCCTTTTTCAAGTGAACCTGGATCATATACCAAGGTTTCATTAAGATGCTATGCGGTGTTGTCTCCCACCCATCCATCCCACTCACCTACAGGCATACAACATTTCTTTTTTGGCTATAGAGGATCATCCATAGATAGAGGATCATCAAAAACAAAAGATAAAATAGAATTTCGGGTATGTAAGATTTTTTTTTCTTCGATAGAATTGCATTACTTATATTAATTTAAAATTGTGGTGAAGTAAATATAGAAAATGTATTCGACTGTCAGACTATATGGAAAAACTTTGAAATTAAAATTTTTTAAATAAATTTATTAAAACCCTGAGCTATGCTACTTGACTCAGTACAAGAACGATCTCTTAGTACAACTCTATCAAAAAATGAATTCAATGTTATTTGTTTTGAACCTCTTCTCCTTTTGAACTCCTTGTGTAGGAACACGAGTTTTACACTCATCAGTCGGCTTCAGTACACTGACAGTCGGATAGATACGCCAATCTCATTAAGAGTTCTTTAATAAAAATACATAAAAGTGACTTAATGAAGTGATATACAAAAGAATAAACCATTTAAATTGTTAAGCCATATTTCAAAAATAATGAATATAATTGGAATGGAAATCATTTCAATTCAAAAACTCAGGAATATTGGATCAATCAGTAAACTTAGAAATTTTGGTCGGTCCTTCGACAAGTCGTTCAACCCAAAATATCAAATCAGTTCGTAAGTGTTGGTGAAAGTTTAGTAATAACAACTTGACACCGTTGTCAAGAATCGGATCTTACGAGATTAATTTCCCGGAAGAGTTGGAATAATTTTTTGAGATTATTTTTTCCATATACCTATATGGTTGAAGTTAATCGATGTGAAAAAAACTAATGTTAGTGTTATATCTTATATCTTAAACGGTTCAGAAAATCAAATTTTTTGTTACATTGATGTGGACTGTGGTGATAGTATTAAGAACGTGCAGTTAAAAATTTGTAAAATGTACCCAGGTGCGACTATGCGGGTTGAACTATACAAACAAACCAGTTTTTATGTATTCTTATTTTGTATTATATACATTCATAGACCCTTCTGAAATAGTTTTGCAATATAATTGTTACGATCGGTCGTATTTTGATTCATGCTATAAATTTAGAATCAAAACCATCTAAAAAACAACTCCATAATAGTACTTTGTGTATCTAGTTGCACAAAGTTGATTTTTTCCGCACGCGTCACAATTTCGTCCAACGAGGCGAGTTCGATTTTTTTTTGATATGGTTGCCAATATCGAAATACGTTGAATTGTGATTCGGAATTGTAAAAAAACAATTCGTTATCATATTTCAATTCTTGCTATTTATCAAAATAAAAAAAATCAAAGGCGAAAACAAACAGGCCTAAACAAAACAAGAAAATCCGAAATTAAAATTGTAATTTTCCAATTTATTTTTTTTTTGTACCTACATATCTCAATAATAATAATTAGGCCATACAAACGACATATCAAAGAGAGTATCTGCCACATTTATCAAAGTGGTCAATGAAAATAAGTTAGCGGTAGTTGAAAATTTATTACATGTAAAATTTTGGTGTTGTATTTCGTGTGCTCTACCAATGCATATAAAAAAAGAAACAGATATAGAAAATTCTCGTAAATAAAACAAATTTTTATCAAAAAGACCAAATTGTTATTAGCTGTGCCACAGGTGTTTTAATGTACATTGTTTAACTAATAATTTGTTCAAATTAAGTTTGTAAAATTAATTTATTTTCGAAATTAGTGAAGTTTTCGTGGCATTTTATTAAGTTTTGTGTGTTAATATTTTAGCTTGGATGTTGAAACTAGTTGAAACTATCGACTAACAACAATATCTTGTCAATAAACTCAGTTCAGATGATCGCTTACGCTGATGATGTTGCCATCCTCGGCCGAAGTGAAGCTGTTATGAGTGAGTCGCTTGATAGTAGTGCTAGAAAAATTGGTCTGCCATTTAACTACGATAAAACCAAACATATGAATGTTTCAAGGGAGGCTGAGAAGATTTGATGTGCGCCGATGAACGAATTGAGGGTGTTCAATCTTTTAAATATTTGGGATCAATGCTTGATTCAAACAACAGCATACTTACAGATATACAAGCTCGAATCGCTGCAGGCAATCGAACTTTCTACTCAAATAAACCTCTTCTTGGGTCACCGTATGTATCAACTAACACCAATCTCAACTTATACAAGAAGTTGATTAGACCAGTGGTTATTGGACCCTTCGCAAAATGACGAATCAAATTTATCTTTATTTGAGCGTAAGATCCTACGCTACATTTTTGGTACACTTAAGACAGACGATGTAGAGTACAGAACCCTATAAAATTTTGAGATTAGAGACGTTCTTGACGGTCCCGATATAATAGGTTGTATTCGGTACAATAATATTGCTTGGTGCTTGGTTTGTTGTACAGTCTGGAATGATTAAAAAAATGTACGTTACTACCTCAAGGAGTGGGTTACCGCGAGGTAGACCACGACTGCAATGGGAGACGAACGTTGTAAACAACCTTACAAAAATCGGTTGCCATGGTAATTATTTCACTGTTGCGAATAACCGTGGTGAATATTCAAACCGGATTAATTATCAAGCTGCTTGGCAACGCTCCTACTGGAGCATGAACGCCAAAAAATCTGCTAACATTACTGATAAAAATCTATGGTTCCTGTCGATCTAAATCTTTCGGAATTTTATTTTTAAATAAATTGTTTATGGAATAAACCACAAATTGACATTAGATTACAAAATTTGTCTTCTAGAAAAAGCTTCAACGTTGAAAAATAGGCGATTTTTTAACTTTGTTTTTATAAATAGAATCAATTTACAAATTTTCGTGCATTTGGTTAACTGATGGTTTACTCCCTACGTTCAAGTATCTTCTTTAATTTAAATTTTATTTTTTGTTGATATCTTCAACCGGAGCAGAGCTAGAGTGGCAGAAATGCGAATTAAGTAATCATAATTCGATTTAATCATTTTGACGCATGCATATGAACGCAAAAAAAATCCGAAAGTTGGAAATATGTCTTTTCATGATCAATAAACAATTATTAAAAAAATGAAGTGTGTAATGTTTAACACGCGGTTGAAGTAAAACTTCTTTGGCTACTCTGGCAGTAATTACTAAAAAGATTAAATTTATAATAAATATGTCATATTGAAATTTAGAGTAACATTTATTGATAATATAATTTACAACATGTGTAATAAAAAATCATATTTACATAATGTACACTCAGAAAAATAAATCCTATTAAATAGTTAAAAAGACGACTATTAATTTTAAAAGACAGAAATTAATATGAAAATACTTTAAAAGTAATAGTTTTTGCTGAAATTAAGGTATAGAATTAAAATGATTGTTCCTATTACATATTTAATAGTACATACTATTGTTCTAATTACAAAACCTATTATTTTTTTCTGTTTATAGTTTCAAATTTAAAAGAGAGTCCTCGCACATTTAATACTGGCACATTTTTATTTTATAATAGTTCTTACCACATTAATCTAAGTCTGAAATAAAGGGATTTCCTTTTAATTTTGTTTTTGGTTATATGATTTTAATATTAATTTAATAGTAAGTGGAACATTAAATTTTTATTTCGTGCAATATTTTCAAAATAATACTTCTTAATTATTGCTTTTATAGGATTCGCACATTAAAATCGAAAATTAAAAACGATTTATCAGGAAAAAACATCGTATGTGATCTACCGTTATGTTTTCTGCTTCGTGATTAGTCGCCTCTAAATGTAATAGATCCATAAATTTAGAAAAATCATTTCATTGTGCGTGCGTTTTGCAAATGTTGAAGTTGTTTTAAGTGTTTATAAAAGTGATTGAAAAATAAATTTATTAAAAAAAGACTTTTTTAAACTATAACTAAAGTGTGAATTTCAATTAAGGTGAGTTTAATTTTTTATTTATCTGTAAATAGTTATGATTATTCGTGAAAAATGTTTGAACAATTATTTGTTTTAGTAATTTTTATACGTGCAAGTTTTTTAGTTTTAAAATGGACGCCCAATTGATCTCCGTTTTGTAATGTTTTCTTTTTTTTTTGAATCACATTAAAATTTTCGAACGGCAACGAATGATTTTTCTCTCGAAAATCTTTAGACTTTCAGATAACTTCTGTAGCATGGATCTAAATAGTAGCGATTAAAGTTCAACTTTTTGTACCATAAATAATCCGAAAAATGTCGTTTTAGATATCAGTATGAAATAAAAATAGTTATTTAAACAAAACCAAAATTATGTATTGGTTTTTTTTTATATATTTATTGATATTATCCTAAATATTACTGTCGTAAAAATAAGCACCATTGTCATGGTTTATTTGTCTTTCACTCCCTAGGGAGTAAAAGATGCAATCCTCTCCCGAAAATAAGGGTATCAATTAATCACCAACTGAACCCATAAAATTGTTTTTCCCCTTTTAGTATTTTTCATTAGTTGCAGAAAGTTCAAAGAAGAATGTTGAAAAAATTTTAGAAGTGGAGTCCAGTAACAGCCAGGAAACGTTTCTTTGGTTAGCCCATAACAAAGAACCGTGGGCTGAAGTTGAAAAGAAGTGGACATCTCTATTAAATAAACGTCAAAAAGATATTGAATCAGATCATTCAGAAATTCAGAATAGGGGGCCTTTATTAAAGCAAAGTAATGCTTATACATTGGTAATACAAGTGGATAATCCGTTTTTCTTCTAATTATTTTTGTATTTTTTTATTCATAGATCGACATTGACTACAAACTATTGTTTCCGGGCAAACTATTTGAGAAATGGCCGTCGTTTATATCTCATATTCTTCTTTATATGAAAAAACATTAAAGATCGGCCCTCAATTTGTCAACTTAACGAGATAGACGAGACTATAGAAGAAAATAGTCTCAGCTGTATTATTTTTTTGTTGATGCACGCCATTTTAAAACAAACAATTGTAACATAATCACGAAACAACAAAAAAAAAAAACAAGTGGAGGCCCACAATTGTTGATGATCAACAATCAACCGTGTTACGTTGTATAACACTCAATGATTTGGACAGAAAACTTGAAAAATTGAAAGAAAGGTATTTAAAAAAAGGCGTTACCTTACAACCAGTAATTGTAGTAATTGGGGAAGATTTAAAAACTTTGAAAAATTTTTATACATATTATAATGGAATTACTTACAAATTTCTAACTTTTCTTAAATGCCTTGATATGACGTTTAAACTAATTCACGTCTTAAGTTTTGAATATCCTTTTGAGGGAAGGATTATTTATAGTTTTGTAGAACATAATTTTTTTAATTTTAAATTAAATTCTAATTCTAATTTGAACAAACTAGTAGAGCATCTACATTTTAAAAATGTTTAATTGTTTTTTATGTCAGGAAATATTTTCGTCTTTTCGTCTTCGAAAATGTTTGAGTTAAAAAAATCAAAACTAATTGTTTTAATTTTAGAAAACTTAATATACTTAAGCTTAAAAATTAAAATTATTGATTAAAATTGAAGTTATTTTAGGTTATAAACAATAAACAACAATGTATAAACCAAAATAAATAAATTTTTTTTATTATTTATATCAATTTTAAACAGTTTATTATTTAATTTAATTACATTTTTATCAGTAGCCCAATGATGGGCCACATTGAATTTATCTACATTGCAAAACGATCTAGTTTTACAAGCTTAATTGATCTTTTTTGCTTCACGGAAATGCAAAAAACATAATGCAATTAAGAAAAAATCCAGCGGTTTGAGAACATCTCAACCGCTTAATACTGCAATGAATTGAAAACTTTTAATCATAAAATAAAATATTAAAAAAAAAGATAATAATATAAAGTAAAATACGAATTCTTAACTAAGTGAGAAATTGCATTTTGGGGTGAATTAAACGTTACTTATCATTTCATCGTTTCACAGGATAATTCAGATGTTCAGGTCTGCTATAAAGTTTTACCATATCTTTAGCTTTTAAAGCAATTTGGGGTATTATTAAGGCTACTAGGCTCTCTTATTGTTTATATAAGATGTACCTATTAAAATAATGTAAGTATCTATTAAAAATCAATAGTGTTCATCCTATGAATGTAATATTGCATCACATAGATATAATATGATTCCTCATTTCATTTTTATACTAAATTCCTATTAATTTTATTCTAATTTAACTTTTTAAATTAATGAGTGATATTATTGATTTAATGTGACACCGAGTTCTTTTTTTAAATGACTTGTCTTATATAATTAATAATGCATCCTATTAAAAATTAATGTTATGGAACATTAATTTAAAATGAAGTCACTTTTGATACAATAGTAGTAGAGTACTATTAAAATAACAATAACGAAATTTTTATAATAACAGGACATACCACATTGACTAATTTTAATAGTAAAAACCTATTAAAAAACTATTGATTTTAAAGGATTTTTTTCTGAGTGTATTACAAAGTCTTACAAATTAAATTTATACATGTCCATTTAATTCAACAACAAGAGTTGGTGTTGGTACAACAACTAATGCTGTTTTTCAAGAAATTTAGCATATTTGCAAAGTAACGTTTATGTTTTTCACTTTAGTTATCAGTTTATGATCTAATTTCATATTTCAATTATGATAATAATTGAATTGACTTTACAGTATAATGTATACAGTTAATACAGTATGTAAATATGACATTTTGTTACACATGTTGTAATTTATATTACCAATAAATGCTACTCTAAATTTCAAATTTCAATATGACATTTATTTTACATTTAATCCTTTTAGTAATACCTGCCACAGTAGCCAAAGAAGTTTTACTTAAACCGCGTGTAAAGATTGCACGCACTTTTTTATTGTTTGAATGAAAAATAAATAAATTTAAAAATTAACGAAACTCAATAATTAAGGAACTAAAATCGACACGTCTTACTCATATAATATTTAACGCGAGAAAGAATAAAAAAAAATATAATAACAATTAACATTAACAAATGATAAACTATTAATATTTCATTCCAAAAAATAATGACATATAATCGAATTGTATCGTATACTTGCCGAAAATAATATTTGTTTGCAATTATTATTTTATTTTTTTTTATTAATTAGTTGGACATGTTTAGCACACTGTCATATTCATTATTTAGACTCCTTGAATATCCGAAGATACCATGTCAACTAGGAAAGAATGAGGGATGGGAAAAGAGAAAAGGAAGGAATGAGGATAGAAAAATAGCTAGGTAAGTTGTTTTAAATAACGATGGACATTTTCTTTAAATGTCTGATGGGTGAATTCGTCAGGGAAAACTGAGGGGGGCAATAAGTTCCACTTTTTGGTTACCCTATTGAAATAATCGTTCTGGAAGGAAACTGTTCTACAACAGAATATCTGAACAGCAAATAGGTGGGATATTTCTGAAGTTCGTGTTTGTCGGTTGTACTGCACACACGATGGGAGGATGTTTTGGATTTCTCTAAAGGATGAATCATAGAAATTGTATTTATAATGATTGACAGTTCGGTAACATTTCTTCGGTGTTGGAGTGAATCAAGTTGATCAGTTAACATATGATTATCAATCAGCCGTATTTCCTTTCTCTGCACAGAGGTTAGACATTTTATTGTTGACCGACAGGCACCTCTCTATACAGGACAACAACATTCCATACATGGGCGGATAAATGACTTATAAATTAATAAAAGTTGCTCAGAGTTAAAAAACTTCTTACATCGGCTCAAGAATCCTAATTTTTGCATTGCAGTTTCTGCTAGACTAAACACATGTTTATTCCATTTCATGTTACTTTCAATGACAACTCCGAGAAGTTTAATCGATCTAACCTCATGCAATTTCTCGTGGTTTATCATAATGGGGAAGTTTTTATGTCGTTCCATCCGTGAAAGGCGACATAACTTGGTTTTGGCAGGGTTAACTCACCAAGATTGGTCTCTCCCCATTGCATTATACACTCAAGGTCTTCGTTGATAGAATTAATTAACAATTACTAACGATAGGTAGCTGCTACACGAGATCTACTTTTTAGAGATGCATGAGAGGCATGCAATGTGCTATCGTCAGCAAAACTGTGAATTGGATGCACTGTAGAGCTAAGTAAATCATTTATATATAAAAGAAACAAGGTTGGTCAAAGTGCAGAGCCTTTGGGCACACCAGCATTCGTTGTGAAAACATTGGATGTAATGCCATCTAAATTGACATGAAATTGGCGACCTGTAAGGAAACTATGAATCCATGATACAGTAGATCATCTATGTCATAAGATTTTAATTTAGCTATAAGATTTCTATCCCACACTCACTTTATCATTTTTTTTTTAAGGCGTTCATGCTCCATGTAGGAGCGTTGCCAGGCTAATCAGCTTTGAAAATTCACCACGGTCATTCGCAACAGCGACATAATTACTATAGCAGCCGATTTTTTTAGGGTCGTTTTTTACGTCAATCTCCCATTGTAGTCGTGGTCTTCCTCGCGGTCTACCACTCCCCGGAATACTAACGTACATTTTTCTAATCATTCCAGACTGTGAATCGGCTCGTAGAACATGCCCTAACCAAGCAATCCTATTAGAACGGATACAACCTATTATATCAGGACCCTCAAGAAGGTCTCTGATCTCAAAGTTATACCGGGTTCTATACTCTCCATCGTCTGTCGTAGGCCTGCCTGAAATCAATTAAAAGTTGGTGCACAGGTATGTTGAACTCTCGACACTTTTCCAAAATCATCCTTATTGAGAAAAGTGCATCGGTGGTACCTCGGCCCCGCTGGAAACCACACTGATATTCTCCAAACAGTTGTTCAGCAAAAGGATTGATTTTGGTTAGCAAAATGTAGGAAAAGTTCTTATATGCTGTGCAGAGGAGAGCGATTCCTCTGTAGTTTGCACATTGTAGGCGATTACCTTTTTTATGGATTGGTATCAGCATAGCTGTGTTCCAGTCCTGTGGCATTGTTTCAGTCCTCCAGATCATTTGAACAAGTTCAAACAATCTTGAGGATAGAGTTTCGCCACCATGTACAATCATTTCGGATGTTATATCGTTGATACCAGGTGCTTTATAGCATTTTAATTTTGACAGCGCCGCATCGAATTCCTCTTTGGTGGGTTCGTCTACATGTACCTTTGACACACGAATAAGCGTCGCCCGACTTGTTGCTGGTCACTTAAGTTGAGAAGATTCTCAAAATAAGCGGCCCAAGTATCTAAAATATTTTTAAGGTCTACTTGTAGCTCCCCATCTTCATTTTGAATAGCAGTCGATCTAGTTTGAGGGCCCTTCTTTAAGGTTTTAACCTGTTGAAAGAAGTTACGCGATTGATGTTCCTTATTGAAGCTTTCAATCTCCTCACACTGTCTCTTCCACCATTCTCTCTTCGTTCGTCTACATAGCTTTGTAACGGCTTGTCTTGCCAGTTTATAGTTCTCCTTCGTGGACCTGGTGTTGCGTCCATGTAGACACTTCAGATAGCAATCTCTTTTGTATTTAATAGCGTCAAGGCATGCTTGATCCATCCATGGTTTCTGGGAGTGGTTCTGTGGTCGTCCAAGTATTCCCTCAGCAGCGCTTAAAACAGCATCTTTGAGCAAATACCATGACTTATCGACGTCTCCATTAATGGTTTCTGATTTATCCAATGTTTCGGCAATATGGATTTGATATCTCTCTTCTGTTTCAGCATTCTTTAATGATGAGATGTTAAAACGTTTCCGTTGATTGAATTTAGGAATGCCTGGATTCGGGAAGTGGAACCTTATCGTTGCACATACAAGGAAGTGGTCACTTCCAATGTATGCACCTCTAAAGGATCGCAAATCCCGAACGCTCGAAAAGAAACGTGCTGTTACTAGAACGTGATCAATTTGATTTCGAGTGTTTCCATTCGGTGAGACCCAAGTCTGTTTATGAATCGATCGATGCGGAAAGAACGTACTAACAATTCTCAAATTATTTGATAATGCAAACTCAGTCATTCTCTCACCATTATCATTCGAATTCAAATAAAGGCTGTTGGGACCCACTACATTTCCATAAGAGATATCTCTTCCAACCTGTCCATTAAAGTCACCAAGAACCATAATGAAGTCGCGTGTGGGTATTTGTTTCATAACCTCTTCTAGTGCTATGTAGAAATTATCCTTCTCGTCGACGGTCTTAGCTTCAGTAGGTGCATGCACGGCAATAAGAGAAATATTGTTATATGTACCACGTACACGTAGGTAGCAGATTCTCTTACTGACCGGGATGAATTTCATCACGGCTTCTTGTATGCGTGCACCAACAAGAATGCCAGTACCAAATTCTCTTCGAGAAGAATGACCACTACAGTATATAGAGAGTGACTATCCAAAACTTGTTTTCCGATTATCGGCTGTCTAATTTCTTGTAGAGCAATAATATCCATCCTATACCTCTCACTCTGTTTCCAGACTTATAAGAGCATCAGGAGCACTCAGGCTGCGCACGTTCCGATTCGGTAGTCTGGTCCTTTTTCACGTCCAGGTAAAATTCTGTTTTTTTTTGTCCGGGTCTGTTATTCTCTTTCTGATAATCAAATTTAACATATTAGTTTTTTTTCCGGGGTTAGGGTGTTAATCAAGCGGCTCGCTATATAAACGTGTAAAAAGATTGTTTCTGGTGACCTTAAAATGCAGAACGGACCCATTCACGACAATTTGGGTTGGGCCTAATTGTTGTGAATGGGTCCGTTCTGCATATTAAGGTCACCAGAAACAACCTTTTTACACGTTTATATAGCGAGCTGCTTGATTCAAGAGACGCCCGCTCCAAGCCGCCCCTGACATGGAGAACAAACGCTTGAGTCGCATTGGTGGTAAGGCGCCAATTCGCCGTGATGTAGCGTCATTGACTAACCAGTTTTACTCTGCTTGTCTCCAATACACCAACCTAATTCTGTCAGCATTACCCAGGCAGCAAGGCATTACCCAACCCAAATTGTCGTGAATGGGTCCGTTCTGCATATTAAGGTCACCAGAAACAACCTTTTTACACGTTTATATAGCGAGCCGCTTGGTTCAAGACAGACGCCCGCTCCAAGCCGCCCCTGACATGGAGAACAGACGCTTGAATTCGCCGTGATGTAGCGTCATTGACTAAGCAGTTTTACTCTGCTTGTCTCCAATACACCAACCTAATTCTGTCAGCATTACTCAGGCAGCACGGCGTGGACGTCGAATTTCGGCTACCCCATTTTGGTTTCAGCTGGTGGAATGAGGGTAGGAGAATGAAGAGGTTCAGTTATGTTATAGTGTATTCTTTTCGACTGTAATGAACAAGTTTCAACACCGAATTATCGAAATTTGTATTCTTTTAGGTTGCACCAACACAGAATTATGATTTCGATCGTATTCTTTTGGAAACAGAATTGTTATTTTGTCCACACCGAGTAGCATCGTAGAATCGGTGGTATATTTACATCGTGAAAAAATAGTATCGTAGAAATTGGCGGTGTAGAAGTTGTACTGAATTTTTTTTGTGATTTTTGTTTGTTTATCATATTCGGGATGTTTTTTTTAGTATAACAGGTATGATATTATGAAAATGCTATTTTTTATTCGCCTACATATTTGCTGCCGTAAATTGTCACTTTTTAACCATATATTTTGTTGTCATAGTTACGTCCAAAAAAGTAAAAAACGTTTGTATTTGTTTAAATTCTATAAAAATAGAAATTTTTATCAAAGCAACCTTTAAATTCAAAATCTCACAATCCAATTAAAATTATTGTTAATATTTTGTTGTCATAGTTATACAATTATTTTGAAAAAAATAACAATGTACTATTGTGAATAAAAAATCAACCAATCACAATCAATCTGGGTTAATATTTGTGATGAAAAAATGGAACAGAATCCAAGTGATCTTTTTAACTTGTAATTGTACTGATTTTTTTTGTTCTGTGTGGGGACAATTTAAAAATTCTGATTTTTTGTTTATACTCGGTACAGCCGAAAAGAATACACTATTAGAGTTTCTTGCGAAAATGCGACCCAAAAGATCCGGCTTTTCCTTTGAGTCACTCACTGGAATGTCATTGAATACTAAGGTTGGGATAGATGATCGAGTGAAATTGCACTGCACTGATTTAAGAGCCTGAAAGAAATTACGAGAGCCAGATGGATATTCAGCGAATTTGTTTGCTTTGCCTTTGATAAATGTGTTTTTGTCTGAATCTATTTTGAATTTACTCAAATTTCTTGCTTTTTTATACGCACTAAGGGTTTCTGGAGTTTTATTTGAGTTATACGCCTGAAATGCTTTCCGTTTATTTCTCACCGCCTCATCAACATCCCGCGTGAACCAAGGTTCAGTTTTGGGAGTAATTAATCGATTTGGAATAAACCGCCGCATTCCATATTTTATAAATTCAGTGAATCTTAGTGCTCGTGATATTAACAGATGGTTCGATGATCCGAGGGGTCGATCAACATTTGTATGCGTTGTTTCTTGCTCGTTTGTCAAAAACAAGTCCAACCAATTTTTGAACAAATTTTTGTTATGATTTGTATTATCTGGTATTCTCGTTCGTTGTTTGAATTTCTTCTTTATTTTATTTTTTATTATTGTTTGATGCAATTGTGTGAATGTATGTGTTTAAAATGAGAGATGAATATATATGGTTTCATCATAGTTTATTTTACTGAACATCATTTCCGTTAGAAAACGTTACTTCCGTTCGAAAAAAGATTTGAGTTACTTGTCATCGCGCCTAAAGAAGTTTTACTTAAAAAAAAGTTGTTTCTCGTAAATCGGGAAACTCCCTTAATTAATTAATAATGCATTTTTGGTTGTTGACGTATTTATAATTAAAGTAAAAAAAGTTGGTCGTTCGATGTGATTTGACTTCCCATAACCTTGACGTAGTGCTAAGGAATAAATGTGAAAGGAAAGTAGTAGTAGACAAGTTACTATTGCACATTTAGCCTAAATGGCATTGTTAGTGTTATTGGCTTCTTTTATTATACCCTTGTTGCCGGAGAAACACACGCCCACTTCCAGCAAAAAGAGCGTGACCGAAGTTCAACCAAGGAATAATTCTATGGAATTTTATAACGCAATATCTTCTATCATCTGAGCCAGGGCTAAAGTTTACTTCTATTGATCTCAGCCAAAAAAAACACTGTGCTAGAAATTCTGTCTTTAGGAGTAAAAAATGGACAGTTTTAGTCTAGTCAATAAAGTTTTATGATGGACATATTTTTGTAGTTACATTTATATTTAGTTTTTTTAAATTCTCAGTTCTCAATATTTTGATTTTTTTTTAAAGGGAACCTAAAACAAGCATGAGTTCAAACTGACCGGCTGAATAATTTGCTTTGTAACCTTACAATTTCAATACTTTGCCTAGTGTACATCAAACGATCACTTATCGTATCGATGTCTTTATTTATATTCATTACTGTAAAAACAAATCCATTAACAAAAATTAAAACAAAATAAAAATATTGCAATCGTTTATAATTCTCACAACAACGAAATTTATTTAAGAAATTATTTTCTACCACAATATTTCTTAACAAAACCCACTTTTCTAGAGATTTAAAAAAATCAATAAAAATTCCAATGAAAAATTTAGTCATTCAAAAACATAAAAACACGCTAAAACTGCACAATCATATTGCGATTACTGTGCATGTCTAGTCATTCATCTTATTATTACCACCATTCATAAATATTTTGCAGACATTTCTTTTAACTAATAAAACAGAAAAATATATATATTTCTTTAAATATAATTTATATTAATGAAATAAATTTTCTTTAAAAATAAAAACTCCAAAGTTAAACGAAACCAACACAAAAAAAAATCATAGACGACGATTGACAAAAACGTAAAAGAAATTAAAGTAGCCATGCGACAGCCACGTGATATTTCAATATTTCTTTTAACAAAATCCTCAAACCTATTATTTTTTCTATAATTCGCATATTTCTTCTACTATTGTCATATATTTGTTATCAATATTTCCCTTCATTGATAACTAAAACGAAATAATTTGATTCAAAATTGAAAATATAAAAACAACAAATATGACCAAAATCGAATATTTTATTTTTTTTGTAAGACGAAAACAAAAACAACAAAAATATAAACAAACCTTTTTGTCTTCAATTTTTTCGTTTGTAATAAAACCTTATTTTTACTATTATAGTAATTATAACTACAGCGAAAAAGTTTGTAAATTGTATTTTAATTTAAATCGTATTTCATTAGTTTTTCACATTAATAACAAAATAATAATTTTTTTTTATAATTGACACAATAATTTTTTTTATAATCAATTCAATCTTTGGTTCACGTTTATAATAGAACCACTTTTATTTGAACACATATTTGAGTTTTTAAAATTCAAATCAATTAAACTTGAATATGATATATTAAACACAGCAAATTATTTTAATATTTATTTATTTAATCGCTATTTTTGCTTACGGACGTTTTCTTACAATTTTAATGTTTTGAAGATAAATTCACCATATTTGTGTTTGTTTCTCGTTTTAACTCGATTTCTTTTTGTACTTTATTATTCTCGAAATATATCGATTGGTTGCATTTCGTTTTGGAAGCGTATAGTTTCAATTTTATATAAATGGCATATATTGCTAATTATGCTGAATTTTTCTGTTTAAATATGTTATTTTAGAAATAAATATATTTTGTTATAGATTTTTAGTGAAAATTTTCTTTTATCACAAATGTGTTTGGATTTTTAATTTTAATATTTAGTCCGCCAAAAATTTTAGAAGTTATAAAATGATCAAAAGTATGGTAGTGATGAAACCGAGAACTACGTTTGAAAATTTTCAAAATGTCTGTTGCTTAAATTATTCGATTTTTATTTTATCGTTTTACGACAGGAGAATATTTTAAAAAAATATTTGAAAATGTGCACTGATATTAAGTGTTGTGAATTAAAATAAAGAGATATATTTAAACTTTCGTAAATTCTGTAGTTTTTATATTCAAATTTTATATATCGTCGCTTTAATAATGAAATAACGTATGAAATATATACGTTGTTATTATATAATGGGTGCGCTGCATTCCCCATAAGGATGTCTATAAAGTGACATTTTAATATTTTCCAATTTTTTTATAACTGGGGGTGAAAATTAATATATTGTTAATTAACGTACATGCAAATTTGAATTTGGTTAAATATTGAAACAGCGTAAATGCATGTACAATATTTCAATTCTTACAGAATAATAACTTGGGTAAAATCAGCGTCGTATACTTTACATACATTACGATCGCCACACGAAATGGTAAATCTAAAATATTGTAGAAGCATCATTCATTACTACATGATATGCCGGTTCATATAAATAAAAAATTGTAAGAATATTATGCGTTAATTCAATAATGATTAGTTTTAGGTTAATCGTACTTCCATGCAAAATGAAATAACGTATATGAAATATGAAATAACGTATAAGGTACCTGATTGACTTTTCACCTCTTTTTAGGTAGAAAAGCCAGCAGATACCAATGTGAAATTTTAATATGCTATGGGGAAATTAGTCAAGATTAATTGGCAGAAATTTTTTTTCCAATATCTTTATTCATTCAATAGTGCTGCCGAGTTTACGAAAATCAGAAAATCGAAAAATCTTTAAACCCAATTATCTCGAAACTACACTTTTGCGAATACGTTGTTTCATTATTAAAGCGACGATATAGGAGAAACGAAATGGAAGTTTACAATTTAAATTTTTAGGGCGATGATACATCTAAAAGAAATATCTTTCAGACATAAAAAATTTGGCATCTAATTGGTTGATGGGCGGGCGGCAACAATTTTTAAATTTTACAAAAATATTTTTGACTGAAAGACAGAAAAAATATCTTTAAGACATAAAAACATAACCAAAAAAGATATTTTTTGCTTGACAATTAAAACTGATTAACTGAAAAATGGATTTTAAAAGCAAGTTTTACCAATAATCAATTACATTTAACTTAATTTGATTATTTAATTACCATTAAAATAATTTGTTTACTTATTCATATATATTTAGGCGATAATTGCAACAAAAAATAAAAATTTGTTCTAATGTGAAAATGTCTAAATCTATATGAATAAGTAAACAAATTATTTTAATTGTAATTAAATAATCAAATTAATTTAATTGTAATTGATTATTGGTAAAACTTACTTTTAAAATCCATTTTTTAGTTAATCAGTTTTAATTGTCAAGCAAAAAATATCTTTTTTGGTTATGTTTTTATGTCTTAAAGATATTATTTCTGTCTGTCAGTCAAAAATGTTTTTGTAAAACTTAAAAATTGTTGCCGCCCATCAACCAATTAGATACCAAATTTTTTATGTCTGAAAGATATTTCTTTTACATGTATCATCGCCCTTACACAACTCTAAAATTTTAAATTTGACATGTACAGTCCTATTCCGGTAATTCCCGGGGATTAGAAATTTTAATTTTTGTAGCAGTTTTATTTTGTTTTCTCCAATGTGTATTCTGAAGCTGGGTTTTAAAATATGCGAGCTGTGGACATGGATGGTGTTATTAACCAATGAAAGCGAATTTTAACATGCGAACTGTGAAATATTTTATTAACCAATCATAGAAGAGAATTTTATATACACCACAAAATTCTTATTTTTGATTGGATAATAACACCATCCACAGTTCACAGTTTGCATCTTAATACCCAGTTTCAGAAATACGATATTTCATATTCACCACATCCGCAGATGAAAGTCCGAGAATTAGCTTACTTCGGTAATTCTCGGGAATAACAAATTTTAATTTTTTGTAACAGTTTTATCCTGTTTTCTCCAATGCGTATTCTGAAGCTGGGTGGATGATCAAGTTATTAACCAATGTGGACTATGACTGCGGAAGTTATTAACCAATCGAAAATGAGAATTTTGTGGTGAATATAAAATTCGCTTCTTTGATTGGTTAATAAAAAATTTCACAGCTCGCTGGTTATTTACGTGAGTAAACATTTGTTCACGAGACGCGCTAGAGTCGAGTGAGTCATGTTTACGAACGAAAAACGTTTTCATCTCGCGTAGGAAATGCAATTCTTTCCATGATAGTATATATATAATTGATATTTACTATAAATTATAAAATTAGAAATCGACAACATAACATTAAATATTCATATTCTATTTTTTCACGGTTGCGTTGCTTAAAAAACTTTGTAAAATTTTATGAAAAACCATAGCAACTACAGTTTGTTATTCTTTTTACACTAGTGGAAAAAGAACTCATTTTCACAGGACATTAAGCGTGATGAATGTAGACTTTTCATATGCTATCATAGAAAAAAGAATTTTTTTTTCAAAATAGAATCAAAACAATTTATATTGTTATATCGTGTTAAAAAAACGCATACGAAAACAATTTTTTAGTAGCAACAAAATAAAATGAAACAAATAAAATACAAAACTTTGTGTGCGTGACAAAAAACTCGCATATGAAATTTAGTGCACAATCCGCAGTTGTTGTTGTTGTAGCGATGCTACTCTTCCGACTCCATGTTGAGATTCAGGAATTTGTTACTGCCCTTGGGCGGTACCACAAATCTCCCTTTGCCAGGTTGGTGGATTTTTCTGGACAATTGAATAGGTGTTCTACATCATGCGGTGTGCCCTCACATGAGGGACACTTGAAAACAATGTTCTCGTTGAATTTATTCATGCAATCCTGCAGTCTGCAGTTCACAGTCCACAGTCCTTGACGTTTGGAAAATATGTCCTATTGGGAAACAATTATTTTGTACAAAATACCTGTAGATGGAATATTATATTAGCTGAAACATGCTGTGTAATTAGTAAAGTCAAGGAAAGTGTAGTCAGTGTAGTGTCAAGTGTAATTAATAAAGTAAAGGACCTAGTCATGGAAAAATTATTATTCTTATTTTAATCATAGCAGTACAAACCGTGTTCCGTCCATAGTAACGTCGGGACACGGTACATTCAGCTCTAAAACTGGTATGTTCCGTTAAAAATGGAACGGTTGGCAAGTCTTGGTGCTACCGTTGAATGAGTACTGTTTACCCGCCTGCACCCTAAGATATCATCTTGGCTCGTGGAAGCTCATTCCTATTACCAGTGGTATGTGACATCTCACGTTAATACGTATGTTAATAGCAGAGATGGGAGTACGCGAGTCTATCACATCTGTAGATCAAAATAAAAAAAAAACTAATATCGAAAAAATTGTAAATCAACAAAAACCGATCTATCCATGTGAGTATTTCATCAGGTAATACCATGATGCTAAACGTTTACATATGTGGCGATCAATTAAATAAACAAATATGAATTAAACTTCAAAAAAACTTAAAATAAACTAAAAAACTTAAGTAAAACAAACACGAAAAGGTACTAACATTTATATAACCACAAATGACCACACACAGAGGACTCTAACTTCAATTGAATTTTTTGGTTGACAACGGTTTTAAGTTTATATATTTTTAAATTTATTTATATATATAAACATTTTTGCTGTCTACAATTTGTAAAAGTTATATTACTTAAAACAATAATTTTTGATATGCAAAGCAATGAAAAAGTTTCGTTATGATAATCATGCTTATGATGCATACAACAGGAACAGAAACAGAAACAGAATTTCATACAAATTTGACAGCAAAAAATTCGGTTTCTGTTTTATGTAATTTTCAGCCTTTAGAGAATGCAAGAAAATGGCGTTGCGTAAAAAATCGGCTTGTGCCATATCATCAAAAAATCATGCCATCGAAAACTGTTACATCGAAAAGTATCAATAAAAAATCAAACAACCGAAAATCGAAACATAGAAAATCATAATAACACCAAAAGTTCATCGAAAGATCGTAGCAACGAAATATTTTTGTTGTACTGGGCAAATCGTATCATCGAAAAGCAGATGATCGAAATTCATAAAATAGAATAAAAAATCATATTATCGAAATATCATAATATCGAAAATATTCGATATAATGAAAATTACATCGAAAAATCTTTTAATTGATAAATCGAAATTCATAAAATAGAATAAAAAATTATTCTATTTTATGAGTTTCGATTATCTGATTTTTTGATTTATTGAATTAAATTTTCGATTATACGATTTTCGGTGATGTGATGTTGTGAAGCGACTTTTCGACGAAATGAATTTTCAGTGATATGAAATTTCGAGTTAATTATTTTTCAATTTCAAAACCTTTTGATGATACGAAATACGGTGAAATAAACTTCCGATCTACTGATTTTCGGTTCTAAAACATAATGCAATGAATTGATTTTTCGATGTTGTGATGCGGATTTAAAAATACTAGTAATTGTTAAAAGATTTGAATTTAACCTCTTAAAACGCGATTACAATAATTAAAATAGAGATCGCTATCTGAGATAATCGCGATTATGTTTGTGTCTGTCATTGCCCAATGGTATACCATTGAACACAAGACGTAAATATGACATCACACAGAGGTGATGTGGTGATATATATATATATATATATATATATATATATATATATATATATATATATATATATATATATATATATATATGTGATGTAGTTGTTACGTAAATTTGATATAAAACACACTCGTCATGACTATAACCTGGTATCATTTATATGATGCTTTCATGACATCACACTGATCTTAAATTTGACTTTGATATGATGTCATAATTTGGACTTAAATATAACCTAATTATGATTTTGTTAAATTTCACTAGAGGTATATCCAATTTAATTGTAAATAGTTTGAAAATTTTGCGTATAGTTAGTTATTGCTTCCTAGCAGGCTGTAGAATAGGGGGTAAGTACTGAGCAATGAATGACTGACGGGTAAGTGTTTATTATATTTTGTTTTTTAAGTAAAAAAGAATACGTCACAAAAATTTTTTTATATTACTATGATATCAACCTTACATCATAACAACATCAAAAATATCTCTATAGACATCACATTTATGTCATAGTTATGTCATTATTGTCATGTCATGTTCTTACGTAAATAAGTGTGAAATAATGACATACATATGACTTAGATATGACCCAGATCTTACATAAGATGTGACTTAGCGTGATGTCATTTTGATGTCATAATGACGTAAATGTGTTTGATAGGATAGGAAAATTATTTTATAAATTTTAATAATTATGTAATATTAAAAGTCGAAATGAAATATAACTATTTAATTCTTTTTCATGTATTATTTTGCTAATTTGAAATATTTAAATAGATTTAGGTAATTATATAAAATAAATTAATTGTGTTTGTTAATGAATGTAGGGAATAGAATTTATTCCCCTTTTTACGAGCTGAATATTGTTGTTGATGTTTCAACATATCATATACACCAGCTTCAACACATATTAATGCCTCCAGGCAGTTTGCTGAAAATTCAACCTGTTTCGACAGTAAGAAACAGATTAACTACGGCATACAGATTCAAATAAACGCATACCAACCTTTTTAATAGCACACCAACAAGATGTGCGCCAACAAATAGGATAAACAGTTTACTTCACATTCAAACACACATAGGATTAAGCGTATATCAACACACTAGGAAGAATTCAACTAGGATAAACTGTGCGCCAACAACTAGGATAAACAGTTTACTACACATTCAAACACACATAGGATTAAGTGTATATCAACACACTAGGAAGAATGCACAATCTGTCACGAATGAATTTCATGAAGATAATGTCAGTTGAACAATGAATTCCATGAAGTTATCCTGTGGATAAGAACGTCCGTCATTAAATTTTCTAAAAAATTTAGCTTTTAAGAATATTATACATTAATAATTTATTTTGAACACAAAACCATAATACCGTAATTAAATTAATAATTTTAATTAAATTTTATTTTCACCGATAATGGTATTACAAAAATATAAATTAAAAATAATTTATTTCACACAATGCATTTCAATATGTTCACATATCATTATCAAGTGTATACTAGATAAAGAAGAAGGAAAAACATACAACTTTAAACAAAAAAGGAAAACTAGATTTTAACAATAAAAGAAAAACAAAAAGAAAGAAAAACAATATCAAAAATTTAAGTTATGAAACTAAATAAAAATGAATGAATTGGTTCCGCTTCAATATTCATTAAAATATTTTTATATTTGTTTATGAAGTAACATTCCCATCCATCTAACTCCATATTGTTGTTAATTTGTTGTAAAATCTTCAAATCAATATTAGAGCGGCCTGTTTCGATGACATGATGAGCCACTGCAGAACTATTGGGTCTGTCGTATTCAATATGAGCTATGTGTTCTTTGAATCTTATATCAATAGCTCTTTTTGTTTGACCTACGTAAATTTTATCACATTCATTGCATAATACTTGATAAATGCCAGATTTTTTAATATCAACTAATTTGTCTTTTGGGTTGCCGAATAAATTACTTAATTTATTTTGATTCGAGTAAACCAAATCTATATCATATTTTTTAAAAATTGTTTTTAATTTATTACTTAATTTTTAATGATACTGCGTTGAGGCGATGTAATATTATTTATATAGAGAATTACATTTTAAATTTAACACGAAAAATAAGAACTTAAAACTATTTGGAAAAAACAGAAAAATCTTTTTGAAAAATCCGAATAATAATAATATATATTTTGTTTTTTTAATAAATGTTAACGAAATCATCGCCTGCTAAACTTTAAATTTTTTTGAGAAATGCGATTTTAGTTTTGATGTTCGCCACATATTTCCCTGCATATTTGAATGATAAAAATCGAAAGGAATTATTATTTTTGCTTTTTTTTTGCCGGTAAAGTTTAGTTAAACTATGCAATTTCAATTTTTTTGAATGTTTATTAATTAAATTGTCTATTATATGAGGATTAATGCCATTGACATAAGCTAAATTCTTAATATACTGTTTTTCATTTTCAAAATTATTAATAGAAAGTGAAATTCTACACATTCCAAAGGTGCGTTCGATTTGACTGAAACAACTGAAAAAACAACAACAATTGCATTAAATTTTTCAGTTGATTCAGTTGCTTCAGTCAAATCGAACACGGCTCATATACCATACTATGATAAACACACATTTTTGTAGAATCAGATGTAAATGAATCATTTGTAATATTTTCCGTTCACTGCACAAAGTCTATTATAACAATTTAATTAATAAACATTCAAAAAAATTGAAATTGCATAGTTTAACTACACATTACCGGCAAAATCAAAGCAAAAATAATAATTCCTTTCGATATTCATCATTCAAATATGCAGGGAAATTAAGTAATAAATTAAAAACAATTTTTAAAAAATATAATATAGATTCGGTTTATTCGAATCAAAATAAATTAAGTAATTTACTCGGCAACCCAAAAGACAAATTAATTGATATTAAAAAATCTGGCATTTATCAAGTATTATGCAATGAATGTGATAAAATTTACGTAGGTCAAACAAAAAGAGCTATTGATATAAGATTCAAAGAACACATAGCTCACATTAAATACAACAGACCCAATAGTTCTGCAGTGGCTCATCATGTCATCGAAACAGGCCGCTCTAATATTGATTTGAAGATTTTACAACAAATTAACAACAATATGGAGTTAGATGGATGGGAATGTTACTTCATAAACAAATATAAAAATATTTTAATGAATATTGAAATATGAATATGAATGAATATTGGAACCAATTCATTCATTTTTATTTAGTTTCATAACTTAAATTTTTGATATTGTTTTTCTATCTTTTTGTTTTTCTTTTATTATTAAAATCTAGTTTTCCTTTTTTGTTAAAAGTTGTATGTTTTTCCTTCTTCTTTATTTAGTATACACTTGATATTAATATGTGAACATATTGAAATGCATTGTGTAAAATAAATTATTTTTAATTTATATTTTTGTAATACGATTATCTGTGAAAATAAAATTTAATTAAAGTTATTAATTAGGAGCCAGTTATACCTTCAAATGTTCGAACTTGTGTGACTTTATACCATTACTAAAACTAAGCCAATCGATTAACCAATACGAATCATGCAAACTGCTTTTATAAAATTTCAACTGAAACAGATTGCTAGCCTAGGCTAGCTCTTGTTTTACGAAGAAGCAAAACAAATTGTTCTCTGTAATGTCTACTTTTTGTAAATGAAATCTGCCTCAACCATCAGTCTTTGAGCCCTATCACTAGAACTCCAAAATGGAGATGCATTCTATACGTCTCTAGCTCTCAATCCATTGAGTTACTTAAATCGAATTTGTTTTGGCTTCTTGTTTTGTTATTTTACTTTTTTATTTGGTATGGTCGCACATCGCATTTATTAATTTTTTGTATTTATTCATTTGTATATGTTGAATTCCTTTTGTTCAACTGCGCCATGACTTATCAAATTTTTAATGTATAAAACATTCAATAACCTTTAGTTTAATAATAATGAAATACTTTACTTTTTCTTTACTTTGGGATATTATATGTCATGACATTGTGGCTCACAATTAAAAACAATTAAAATTAAATTATAATTTAAAAATGTAAATAAAATACTAAGTAACTATGAACTATCCATTTTGTTTACGCAACTAGTTCAAGCCGGCGCCTATGCCCTATGGAACATAGCAATAAAACTTGAATTGTCGAATAAAGAAGATGAAACAGAGATATAATTGCAGATTTTTTCTAGAAGATAGATTAGTTTTTGATGTATTTAATCTATCATTTATGCAATAATATTCAACAAAAATAATATTTAATGGCAGTTAGGCCCTGCATTATAAAATTATATAAAAATTAAAATAATGAGTTTTATAGTTTGTAAATAATTTAAAGTGTTATCGTTATAAAGTTACAAACGAATTGTTAACAAAAACGTGGTTATATATTTCATTCAATTATAATTGAGTATAGAATCAACTCTTTTTTTATGCGATTGGGAAGTTGTGGAGCTTGATTTTTCTATAAGACTTTTGTGCTTTTATTATCCTTTTTTTGTCATATCATTTTTGGGGATCCCCGTAGTTAATAAAATATATATTTAATTGTAAGAAACTTATGTTATCCTTCTGTTTTCAATATATGAAAAAATTGTATCCCCAGCTCTTTAAACTATGTCCAGGAATTTTTTCTGTGTTAGTTCTTGACTCTTTTGAGGCTTTTGAAAATTATGGAACGCAGCCCTATTTTTACAACGTTAGTCGTATCTTGTTTTAATTGATTTTTTTATTTGTTTTTCTGTGAAACGCATCTCCCTCCATTAACAGAGTAATCTGTGTATATTATTTTACAGAAACTATTTGTATTTGAGTTGTCCTTTATTAGGCGATTTTAGGACATTAATCAAATTTTGCCTTACCATTTTTTTTATCTCTTGTATTACTTTCAAAGAACATTAAAACAAAAAAAAACAAAAATTGTTCTTATATTATTTTAATTACAACAAAGCCATCTATTTGAGAAAACATATCAACTTCTTATTATAATACAATTTTTGTGTTTCATCGTTTTTGTTTTTTAAGATTTTTTTCAATATTGTATCCTTTCTGTTAAATTAATTAATTTTGTTTTATTTTCTTATATTTTACATTTGATTTGATTTCCTTTTAATATTTTAAAAAAGATAATAATATTGTGCTAAAAAAGTATTCAAAAAGGACGTTTCTTATGTTTTTTTTGTTTGTTTTCACAATATAATGTTAATATTTTAAAGATTTTGGTATTTGTTAAAATTTAACATTTAAGCGACCAGCTATAATTTTTTGTATTGTTTTTTTGTATTTATAGTGAATGTAGTTATCAGCTCTGGCTATTTAATAAATAAAAAGAATAAAATGAAGATTTATAATTAATTTTACGTTTATCACACATTTTGATTTATAAGATTAAATTATGAATTAATTTTTGTGTACTGTATATAATAGAGTATGGGATATCTAAAAATTAAAATATATAAAAAATTTTTTTTTTGAAGATTCTGTTCTATATATTTAAGTGCCCCAACCGGCTATTGGAAACGGAATACTGAACCTATTAAGGAATCAGCATAGCAACCGATATTTTTAAAAATGGACTTTGACTATAACAAATTAAGTAGATATATTATTATGCTGAAATAAACAAACCTGCTTCAATTACATATAAAATACACTAGTCGATCTCGTAAACGGAAAAAATATAATTTCAAAACTTAAAAAAAAAATATTTTGTTCTACTTTCCGTTTACTTACCTTAATTATTAGAACTGATCATTAATCACTCATAAATTTAAATAATAGTTTATTGGTAAATTTTGATATGACAGGGTTTTGCGAATATTTTCATTTGTTTCTAAAAAAACACATTTTTGTGACAAATTTTATTTTTAATTTATTTACTATTAACGAACTTTTTTTTGTTTATTTCTTAAAAGCTGGTCACTCCGTAAGTACACCAATCAGCTATTTGTTTTTTGTTTTTTTAAATATTAATTACAATTTTTATTAATCATATTTTAAATTAAAAATAAAATTTTATCACTACTTTTATAAAAAAAAAGAGAATTGATAGTTTTTTTTTTGTTTTAATAGAAGATGATCAGGTAAGCATTTTTTTATAGTTGTATTAGTTTTGTTAAATTACAAAGCTTAGAATTAAGAAAGGAAAACAGATTTATATGAATATATTATGTCTCATTATTCATTGCGATTAGTAAATAAAATAAATAAAATTTTGAACATGTTTGATTGAATGGAATACAGTTAATGTAACTTGCCTATAACGTCCCGTGACTAAAACTTCATCCTCGTGCGTAATAGTCACATTATACACTTGTTAAATAATGTACTAGTATTTATTTTATTACTATTTAGAAATACCATTAGTTAATTGGTGTGGGTTAATCGGCTTGCCTCGATCAGCTATACTAAGAAATTTTACGAACCTGTTGCACGTATAGTTATTCTCTCCGAATGTGTTTAGTTCTACAGAATTCATATTCAATAGAAATAAATAAGCTTTTAAATTAAATAAGCTTTTATTTATTTTAAAGATTAATTAAATAAATAAAAAGGTATTTTTGTTTGGTCTCCAAGTTGTTGTAAAACAATTATATCAATAATTTAAATTATTAAATTATTGTGAAAATAAATCCACAAAACAATCTTTTAATAGTTATATATATTTATTTGACGCGTTTCGAATGTTATACAGTCATCATCGGCTACAAAAGTATAAGACTCAGTCTTATATTTTTGTAGCCGATGATGACTGTATAACATTCGAAACGCGTCAAATAAATATATATATAACTATTAAAAGATTGTTTTGTGGATTTATTTTTACAATAATTTAATAATTTAAATTATTGATATAATCATATTCAATGTTTATTCTGAAAAAAATTCTTTTGGTTCTCATGCAAGTGAAGGAAAGAACGCGAAAGTCGTGATCTGGTTTTTTTTTTAAACAAAGTTTAAACTTTCCCATTTGAAGTGCGCTCAAATTTCGAATATTGGATTGGAAAAAAGTACGTCTATATATGGCATTCATGATCAAGTGGAATTAACTGTTTCACGTGCACCGGCAGTAAATATTAAAATTTGATCACATCTTTTTTATAAGAGTGATTATTTTATAAATTTTTATTGAATCTTTCTTCCAATGTTCTACCAGTTTGTTCAACATAAAATTAACAACATGTGTCACATATAATTTTATAAACTCTAGTACATTAATCTATATTGCTTTTAGTTCTAAGCGAGATATAGTATAGTTCGGTAAATACTTTATATTCGAGATTATTATTATAACTAATAGCGTTTTTCGTCTGTATACAATTTACCATATAATCAAGTTTCCGATCGAGCGGTGAGTCTAAAGAGGGCATTTACCATATTGGTTGACTGTTGGTTAATGCTAGATAGCTCAGTTTGTTTGTCACAACACACACATTCCATGTAAAACTCGACTATAATGTATAACATTATAAATTCATATAAATCAATTTGCTTTAATTTTTATTCTAATAAAATTATTACAATTGAAATTAGTGTGGACTTAAAAATAAAGATTTGGAAAATTAATTAATCGTTTAATCAAAAATATTAATAAATATTTTTTTTGTAATTATATTTATTTAGAATTAATTATTATGCATTCAATTTGAAAATATATATATGTATAGACTAATTTCATTTATTTTAAATATATATAATTTTTGCCTATAAACTATGTGAGTTGTTACATTTTTTATAATTAATATATCATAATAATAATAATAATAATGTATTAAATAATTTATATGAATAATATTATTATTAATTTTGTTTGTTGTTGTGTTTTATTTTCTCATTAAATTACATGTTTTTGTTAATTAATTTATAAATTTAGTGATAAACAAACAGTTAACGCCAATTTTTTTTAATCTTAAAAATAATATTAAATCAAATTTATTTGTTTAATTACAAAAATAATAAATTATTCATGTGGAATGGTTTGTATATAAAAAATAATTATAAAATAAATATTTAATTTTGAAAAAGTGTTACGCCATCTTTTGACGAAATGCTATTTAATCGAATTATATTATATATAAAATTCCCAGTACATTCTCGGTTAAATAAATTTAAAATAAGTAAAATAATGAATTTTAATTTATTTGTTTATAATGTATTTATTATTTTACGGATTACATCATTTCAATCGTCAGTTTATTATATTAATTAATTTAATAAAAATACATAGAAAAGCGCTTAGCAGAAAAGTTGTTTTTATTATTATTTTTTATATTTTTAAATATTTTTTTACAAAAAATATATAGACTAATTTTGTTTTTTATGTGTTTTTATCATGTTACTAAATAATTAACTTGTTTATAATTAAAATTAAAAATAATTTAAATAAGGAAACAATTTACGTTTTCCAATAAATTATAAATAAGCTACAAGTTCGACTGTTTTCTTTATAAATTTTGCGGACTTTTATATATAATTAATTAATAATTTACTTTATTGTTTTGGTTTAAATAATTATTTTTTAAATATTAATTTTTTTATTATAAACCTATTTTTAGCTACTTAGCTACCTACTTGGGGAGGAGGGAACCAGACATAATTATTAAATCTTAATAATTAATTATTTTATTGTATATTAAATTATTTAATTTTATTTTTAAATAATTTTTGTTTTGTTTTATTTTTAATATTTTCTACAAAAATTATATTAAACAAAGAAATCTTTTAGTTCTTGAAATTAATTTTAACAAAATTAAGTAAAACCTCCTCCATTTATGTCATTTTATTACTTTTGTATGCAATACTATTTCTTTGACTCTTCTTTGTTTTAACAATTCTATTTAAGTTTTTTTATTAAACACTTTCACAGCAATATGTAATTAATTTTTTGATTAAAAATTGTTTTTAAAATAAAATCATATACATTACTTTATATTTTTTTTTTTGAAAATAAATAACATAAAAATGATGGTACACAAAAATTAATAAGCTTTCATCCATACACAGTTAAATTAATTTTATCATATTTTTGCTTTTCTTTTTAATATTTATATATTTCTATCATCTTAATTATTTATAACTTAATTTTTGTTTTAAAAAACTTTCCTTTTTTATTGTTAAATTTGATTTTAATTTTTTTATGTTTTTGTTTAATTAATTAATATTAATTAATATTTTTTTGTTTTTTTTAAATGATGAAAAATTTAATTATCAAATTTTTATTTATTCATTAGTCTATTCTTTGACTTCGAAATATTTGTATGTAGGATTTTCGTATCCGTTTATTTGCATATTTGCTACATGTCGTTCTTCCGGAGTAACAGGTACACCGACAGTCTGAAAAATTGATTAGATTTAATTGAAAATAGTTTTTTGTTCAGTCAAAATATCTTAAGCATTTTTAAACCTGTTCCACTTCAACAAATCCTTGAGCATGTGGTGATCTGGATGCTCTCCATTTTGCTACTGCTACACCAACAAATAGAGCTGCCATTAAAGCAATTGCGGCAAATGCTAAAGTAAAGTAAACATTTCGTCCGTCATGCGATGATGAACCATAAAATTCACGACGAACAGCATAACCCTAAAATTTTGTTAAAGAAATGAAGTTAAATTTGATTTAAAAATTTGATTTTGATATACTTACAGCTTCACCGTGTCCTAAATCATGTGTCATCACATGTTGCATTTTTGGTTCGGCTTCTTGATGAGCAACAGCAGCTGCTACTTCTTCAACAGCTCGCTGAACGGCAGCGTCGTCGACTGTAGGTAGTGCTGTTGGTGAAGGTCTTAAAACAGATAAATATTTCAGATGTATAGTTACGATTTTATTATAATCATTTCTTGTTACGGAAGACTAAATTTATGACCAAAACAACTCGGAAAATAAAATATAAAATAATTTCTTACTTAATTGATGTTTCTTCTGGAATTTCTTCAGTTGTTTTCTTTTCCATTTTCTGTTCTTCTTTTTCCTTTTCTTGTTGTACTACTGTTTCTAATTTTTTAGCTTCTAATCGTAATTTTTCTTCACGTAATTTCTCTCGTTCTTGTGCTCTTTGTTCTTTTCTTTGTTTCTCGGCTAAACGTTGTCTTTCTTTTTCGCTAATTTTTCGTTCTACTTCGGTTTTATATTTATCCAAAATTGCGGCTTCAGCATCTTCGGTCATTGCCAACATTGATCCTGGTGTTTCATCTTTTGATCGCAACGCTTGGATATAGTCGTCCATTAACTGTGAAATTTTCGCTGATAAATCTGGATAACGTTTTAACATAGCCATTGATTGATTAACCGCCCGATCAATATCAACAAGTCGTTCCAATGTTCTTGGACGTTCGGATGCTGCAGCTTCAAGTCCACCAGTACCACCGGAGCTGAGTAAATGTCGATAGTGGGCTAAGGCATGAGCACGATCTTTATGTAGGGCACGAAGTAATTTTTGTAAACATTTTTCAACGCGATGAGCCTAAAACAAATAAAAAAATTGAAATTTTTGTTTGAATATAGTTATAATAATCCGTCTTACATTTGGTGGTTGTTCTGTTAAAGCTTGTGTGTAACATGTCATAGCTTCACGTTTTCTTTGATTGATATGTGCGAGTACTCTTTGTTGATGCATTGCCGCGAGTTGATGTTTCTCTGCATTTCCTTCTTCTTCGAGTGCCTGAACAGAAGTCTAAAATAATAAATTACAAATTGTCGATAATTTACTTTAATTTAATTCGAAAAATTTCATGTCATTCTACTTTTTGTTTTATTTTTATTTTAATATTTTTATTCTTATAATACAAGAATACAAAACTATACAAAATCCAAATATTCAACGAAAAAAAACTACAATAATAATATGACATGATATTTTAGTTCAAACTAACATTTCCTACCTGGAATCTAGCTGTCATTTTTTGTTTAAAGCTTTGCGCTGCTTTTGGATCAGCCAATCTCATATCTTGATATTTCTCTTCTAAATCAGACCAATCTTTCATAACTCGTGTAACTTTTTCGCGATGTGTTTCTTCGAGACGTTGCTGTGCCTCCTGAAGAGAAAACTAATTAGATAGTGATTTAAACTAAAAACTAAACTGTGTTTCCTAAAATTTACGAACTTTATTATTGGAAAAACTTACTTTATAGCTTTGATGTTCATTTCTTGGATCGAAATGTGTGAAATATGGATCAACAGTGGGTGTTTGTGTTGATGACGATAATGTTGGTGAATCGGTTACTTTTTGTGTTGTCGAGGGTGAAAATGTTGAAGTTGATGTTGATGATGTTTGATCTTTGTTTAAATCTTTGATATTTTTAAGACTTTCAGGTGTACTCAACAGATCCCAGCTATCATTGATTGCATCATCTGTTTCAGTGTCCCGATCCAATTCAGCATCTTCATCACTGTCATAATCATCATCATCAGTATCTGCTGCTTCATCGGCCATCATATCTTCATCATCTTCAGTATCGTCATCATCATCATCTTGTGAATCATCCAAATCTGCATCATCGATTGATGGTAAAACATCTGTTTCTGGTGCAATTACAGGTAAATCAGTTTTCTTTACTTTCATTGTGTCTGTAAAATAAAAATTATTCAATTGTTATTTTAATTTCAAAAAATGTTAGTTTTCGAAAAAATGTTAGTTTTTATGGCAGCTTTGCCATATTTATATTCGGTTCGTCGCTTCTTGACCAACTCTTTCGTTCTGGAACCAGTCAGCCAACCAATAATAAGAGACAAATTAAAAAAATGATAAACAAAGAAGTGGCTCTCGATACAATCTATGCAGTAAAGAACATAAACTAAATTTGAATGAACTAGTAATTGCTTATTGAGCATTTTTTATTAAGTTGGGTCATACAAATTTTTTTGTCAAACTATTCATAAAGTTTATAAAAATGGTCCTAGGGGAAAATTGAAAATATTATCCTACGGCAAAGTTGTTAATGTTAAATGAATTAAAATATTTTGAGTTTTATTTCAATGCCCGGCTTGCTCAATTTCTGGGTGTTGTGTTTACCCCACGAAGTCACCTTCAAGAATCAAAAACAAAAATTTTGAAATTAAAACTGGTTCGATCATAATTGACTGTTCATTATTAAATGATTTTTTTTGGAATGAATTTTGTAAAAATTTAATTCAGGATTTGATTGTTGAAAGAAAAACTGATATTGCATTATTTGATCTGTTTCTTTTAAAAGTGGTTAGCTGTTAATGAAGTTTTGGGCAATTTTGGCCAACGATTACATTGTCAGTTTACGTGAGTTGAATAACAAGCTGCAGTGGGTGGGCGGTACTTTCTTTTGATGACAAACGTATTCTAACGTTAAATTACAGGTAAGATAGCATCGCATTGATTTACTCTGAAGCCGACTTTAAAAAAAAACTAAGATAATTCGCTCTTCACTTTAATATTACTTCGGTCTGAAAGACCTAACTATTACATTCATGAGCTCAAAGTGAAATTCTTACCCCCACTTTTTTTGGCATTTCTCGACGTTTTAGGACCTACTGATTCTAAAAAAGCAAAAAAAAAAAATGTGTGTCTGTCTGCCGGCCGTCCGGCCGGCCGTCATTACCTACGCTGCAGGGAAAACGGCTGGAGGGATTTCAAAAATTTTTTTTTCTAAAAATAGGTATTCACAAGGCACAGGTCCGAAAGGACGCTGTGTTCGATAACTGTATCGGAAGTGTGTCAAAAAAATCATTATGTGTGTCAAAAATAGCAAATTTTCATATTTTTGGCTTAAAAAACGTTCATTTTAAGTGATTACGAGTAGGAACATTAAATTTGGAGAAATCTTGATGGTCGGGATTGGTATGTGAGATCAAAAACTAGATTATTGCATTATAAGTTTGTCAAAAAAATGTTGTCAAGTGTGCCAAGAGAAAGATTTTTATTTATTTTTTTACCCAATTTTTTGGGAAAAAATAAAATTGTTTGAAATGAAATTTTATTATTATTATTGAGAATTATGGCATTATAAGTTTGTCAAAAAAATGTTGTCAAGTGTGTGAAAAGATTTTTATTTAGTTTTTTACCCAATTTTTTGGAAAAAAATAAAATTGTTTGTTTGAAATGAAATTTTATTATTATTATTGAGAATTATGGCATTATAAGTTTGTCAAAAAATGTTGTCAAGTGTGTCAAAAGAAAGGTTTTTATTTATTTTTTACCCAATTTTTTTAGCAAAAAATAAAATTAATAGTTTGTATGACATGATATTTTATTATTATTCTAGAGAATTATGGCATTATAAGTTTGTCAAAAAAATAATGTCAAGTGTGTCAAAAAATGATTTCATTTATTTTTTTAGCCAATATTTTTGAAAAAATATGTAGCTGTTTTTATGACGTAAATGTAATTTAAAATGAAATTGGACATGGAAATTTTTGAATTTGATATAGTTTTTGAAATATTTTTGGAATTTTGAAACAGTTTTGTATTTTTGATTTCGTAATAATTTTTGCAATATTTTTAGAATTTCGGCAAAAGTTTTAATTTTTGATTTTGTAAGAATTTTTTGAATATTTTTAGAATTTTTAATTTTTGATTTTATTATAATTTTTGCAATATTTTTAGAATTTTGGAAAAAGTTTGAATTTTTAAGAATTTTTGAAATATTATTGGAATTTAGAAAAAATTTAAATATTTGATTTTATTCTAATTTTTGGAATATTTTTGGCATTTTGAAAAAGTTTGATTTTATTGAATTTAACAATATTTTTGAAATTTTGATTATAATTTTCTGGCAACGTATTGATGTTTCGTGTTAGTTTTGTAATAAATTTTTAAACAGAGATAAAAAAAAATTGTACTTTAACAAAGAGTTATGTTTGATATACATCGCTGCCCAAAACTAAAAACCATGTCCTCATAAAAGTTTTTTGGCGAAAACTATATCAAAATCCTTAACCCAGACCGAAGTCTTGATATCTCAGAGCTGTGAGATTTCAGCCCCTCCATATTTTTGGTTTTAAAATACTATCGAATTTTGCTTTTAGTTGTTCGGCAGATTTATTTTCTATTATAAGCGGAAAACTGTAAGAAGAAATATCCAATTGTGGTTTGGCATCAAACCCAAATCTAACATTTAGAGATATTTTACCAAACTAATCAATTTAAAAATAATAAAAGTTTTGGCATATTTCCGATAAACTTTGTTCGTTTAAAAAAATCAGATTTTTTTTAAATGCATTTAGTTTATCCAAAACAATAAAACCATAAAAAATTATTACAATAGAACACAAGTACAGTAATTTAAAATAAAAAATCTGCTATTTATTTTGCTTTTGTCTTAGAAAATATATATATTTTTTTTTTTCAAAAAAATACATATTTTCTCTACTTTAAAGTTTTGCCAAATAATACAACTTTTATTTTTTTGTTATGATAAAATATACCATAAAAATTTTAACATGTGGAAAAACTTTTTGATAAAAAAAAGAAAAAAAAGCTTTTATTTCAAAAAATCTTCTTACTTTTTTATATGTCTTAATTTATTCGTTTAAATATTTTTTCCTATATTTTATTATTCAAGAAGCACGAAAAAGAATTTGTTATTGAGTTTCAACACATACATTGTTCCATAAACCCGGGTTTTGGGTGGAGCGTGGGGCTAGAACATTGTGTTCACAGACAATTATGTAGCATTTTGATAAAATTGGCAGTATTGTCGGTAAACTAATATATGTTGGTGACCCCTGTCATGAAGCCTTGTAATTTAAACGCAACTACAGTCGGATAAAAAATAATTGTTTTTTACATCAACTTTTTCTATCCAACTTCCTCTATTTTCTCACATCAAAACGAATTTGTATATATACATATATGTTTGTGTATTCGTATATAAAAACATTTACATATTTACAGAAATACTTAGCGAAATAAGAAAATAGTTTTTACTATAAAAAACGGTTTTGTTTTTAAAGTTTACAATGCATTAGGAATCGTAATTTAATATGTAGTTCAAATTTATTGTTATTTTCTTTTGTTTTTTTTTTCATGTTGAGAAAATTGCCAGATGAAAACTAAAGATTATTACACTTTTGTCTTACAATTTAACGATAAGTTGCAGTAGATTAGATTTAATTTATTATGTTAAGTTGAATGCAATAGTTTTGTTTGGTTTTCGTTAGGTTAAATTTATATTGGTTTTATTTTCGTATAATTGTTATATCATGTCTGCCTCCATTGAAAGAATGATACTAAAAAAATTTTGTGGTTCTAGGTTGATTGGCTTGGTAGATTATGGTTCTGAGCTCAATATTTTGCGTTCGTATAAATGTCTAATTTAATTTAAATGTGGTGCACCTTCACATATAGCCAATATTAATAGGGAAAAAATAAAATGTCGGTTTCCACTGCAAATTATTCCCACAAATTGTGATATAGATTGGCCGCCATCGTCGCCAGCCTGGACTCATTTTTGTGTGGATATCTAAACAGTTTAATAAGAAACACTTAAATAACTTAATCGCATGTTGTTGTGTGACCTAAGTTCAAATAGCTTCTATGTGTTGTTGCACTCCAGTTGCCTACGATTGGATAAATAAGATATAAACCACTTTAAAATCCACTAACCACTTTATTCCATATTTTTTCATTTTAAAGATTAATATTTTGTGACGAATTGAATCAAATGCCTTTTTAATATCATTTTAACATTATTTTTGTTTATTAAAGAAATAATTATATCTTCTTTATACTTGAACTAATATAGTTATAGTAGATCTATTAGCGACTGATCCATGTTGTTCCTCTATTATAAATTTCTGAAGATACAAAGAAAGTTTAGTATAAATAATGCTCTCAAAAATTTTAGTAACAACATTTAATATTGTAATAGGTCTATAGTTACTTATACTATTTATATCTCCACCTTTGTGTGTTCTAAAGATAAATTGTAGAACTTTAGTAACGGTTGTTTTAAATACAAAATACATGACTTTACAAAGGATGGATGTATATTATCAGGTCAAGCAGATGTTACTGTTTTAAAATTTTTAATATTAATTTTTTTAGATTATAAATGTTTGTAAATTTTTTGGTTAGTTTGTAAAAAATGTTTTTTGTTATTAAATTTATTTTGTGTTTTCGAAAAATATTAAAATTCTGTAAATTTTTAATTTTTTTGTAAATTGGTAAATTTTTAAATTTTTAAATTCTTTGAATATTTTTTTGAAATTTTTTGTAAATTTTTAATTTTGTTCAAATTTTAAATTTTTCGTGAATTTAAAATTTTTGAAAATTTTTTTGTAACTTTTAAATTTTCTGTAAGTTTAAAGTTTTGAATATTTTGAAATTTTTGTCAATTTTGAATTTTTTGATTTTTTTAATTTTGTTTTTCAATAATTTCGAATTTTTTTAAAGTTTTTTGTAATTTTATAATTTTTTGTTGCAAGTTTTTAACATGATTTGTTTGGAAATATAATTTTTGGACTAATTTTTTTAAATTTTTAAATTTTAATTTTTTCTTGAATTTTTAAATCATTATTTTTTTTGTAATTTCTTAAATTTAGAAAAATTTTGGCTACTCGAATCAATTGCACAATCCAAATAAATCAATGCCAAACTATTTTTCAAAATTTTTTATAGATGAAGTTTATTTTTATTTTAGATTGTTTAATTTTGTTTTAGACATTACTTGTTTTGAAATTTGGTCATAAGTTTTGAATTGAAAAAGTCTTATGATTTCTCATTTTTTAGCGCATAAATTTTATTGTATTATTATCAACATTTTTGAATTTTTTTTTGATTTTGTTCTGAATTTTTGGGGTTTTTCTCAAATTTTCATATTGTTAGTTGTTAACCCTTGTTTTCTTTGTTAACGCGGAGAACAAGATGTCCTACAAGTCCTGACGCGCAGGCAACCTTTGTGTTTTGAGGTTTTTTCGTTCAGTTTTGTTCTGTAGGCGAAAGGCAAGATCCTGGTAAGTGCTGACGCGCAGGTAATTCTTGTGTTTTATCTATATTTTTTTGTGTGTTTGTTGTTGAGTTGTTGTTCTGGGGGTGAAAGCTGGAATTCGTAAGTCCTTGACACACCGACAACATGTATGTTTGAGTTTTTTTGTGTTTTTAATTTAAAACCGCAAAGGTAGGAAAGGTCCTTCAGACGTGTTCCTAACGGGATTTACGATCCCGCGTACCTTAGTTAGGTGGAAATTCTTGTTTGCAGCGGGAGGGTCGTAAGTGTTGAGTTGATATGGCTGGATCTTGTTGATTCCTGATGGTTTACCTTCTAGGTCATCCCACCATGGTTATTTCACCACGTTCGCGGGTTCTCATTGGGACCAGGAGCACCAAGTGCTACGCCCAAGTAAACTAAATGCCATTCTCTCTAAAAATTCTATTCGTTAGTGCGTAACCTGTTGGAATTTGTTTTGACTCCTTATGTTTTTTTTGTTGTTCCTTATTTTGTTCTTTTGTCTCTATGTTTTATTGCCTTGGGTAATTTTTTTTTGTCTGGCCTGGCTAGTTCAGTCGGTAAAGCCTGAGAAATTGGGTTCGAGCCCAGCGCCCATTTCATTTATGATTCAATTTTTTTATGATTCTCAGGACGAATGTAGTCAGCCAAACTCCCTCTTTTCTTCAGGTCCTCTAATGGATAAGATCTTGGATGTCAGTTGTACGAAAGAACACAATTATTTAAAGCATTCTGAAGTACATCTGAGCCTTTCTGGAAGCCAGTCTTAAATTTTTTAATATCTATTTTTTTCTCTTAATTATGGAAAAAATAAAAAGAAGGAACAAAAATACTAAATAAATAATTTTATACAAAAAAAATGTATGCTGATTGCTGACGATGTTATTTTTAGCTCGTGCCTTGAGAAATTAATTTAATTTGAAGTCAAACAGTTCGTTTTGGAATTCTGGTAGGGTTGGTTGAGTTTTTTTTAGATTGAGTTGAAGAGTTTGTGGTTTATGGTGGAATGGTGGATTTTAATTTTGTTTGTTTGATATTAAAGCTCAGTTCTATAAGATAAAAATAAAAAATCAAAGTAAAAGCAAAGAAAAATATTCAAAATTAGTTTTTGCGTACTGTGTTAAACCAATATTCTTATGTTAACTATGATTAAAAAGGTTAAATGGTGTAGTGTACTAAGGTGAATTTGTAGGTAATATTAATATAAGTACACACCAAAATTTTTATGTTATTGCTGGAATTAAATAAATAAATTAAAGCATAAACAGATGAACAATGTTTTATTGGTTGTCTGTTGTTTTATGGAGGATCGAAGAAATCTACACAAAGGCATAGGGGATAGCGGAGGATAAACCAGGTAACGAAAAATTAATACTTTAAGTAACTGAAGTATGTTTTTGAAGTTAAATTCAACAGCTTAGAGTACGAATTTTTCTGTAATTTCTTTTAGAGTTTTAACCGTTGAAACTGTTAATAATTAGGCTTATATTTTGGATTTGTAGTTTAAACTTTGTTTTATTAACTATAGCATGAGGTGCTAACGTAAATCTAATAGGTGAAATTGGTGGCATGGTGGCTCATCTCGTTCAGAAGCCTGCGGATGGTGTTTGAGGCACGCGATGATTTTCTTTGTTTTATGTAAATGTTCTCTTGTGAGGTTGGTCACTAGAACCTTCGCTCAAGTGAGCTAGTGACAGGGTTTATTGACGTGCGTGACCAACTGGTAAACTTTCACGGACCACCAGACAAACTTCATACTACAGTTGATAATAATATCACTAATAATTTCTGTGTATAATAATTAGAGATAACCGAACATTACATATTTTTAAAGTTTAAGTAAATGTGGAGTAAATGTTGTTGTTGTGAATAAATAAATTTTTGTTGCTGTCTGTTTGTATAAACAAGCAAAGATATTAGAAAAGTCATATTGCTTGCTCTTTTGCTTCTTAGATTTTTTGATAGTGTTTTATATTTTATGCATAAACATAGTACAATAGTACAATAAATCGTTCGGTACACACAATAGTACAATAAATAGTTCGGTTGTAGATTAAAACATTTAGAAAATCACTTGATAATAAGATGTTTTAATTTTAATTTATTATAATCAAAGAAAAGAAAAATTGTTTGGTTAAAAACTTGACAAATACATATAAATATAAAAAAAAGTTTTATAATAAATTTCCGTATTCGTGTCATGCAGTAAAAATTGTCATGCAGTTTCTTATAAAAAATCATCTTAAAAAAAATAATACCACGATATTCATTATAACTAAATTTTAAAAGAAGCAAAAATAGTGAACGAGAATTGGCGCAGTCATATTTTTTTAGTGTTCCGATTCAGTTTTTCGAGCACTATATTACTGCTCTTCGTTCAACATACATTTTTACGCATTTTAAATATATTTGATTTCTCTTTCTTCAGCGATCAACTCTTGAAATATTTTTTTCAGTGTCTTTCCACAAAGCTCGAAAAATATAAAGTTTCAGTTTTACATGAAGTTGTAAGTCATAAAGTCATAGTTATTCTAGAAATATTTTATGCCATAGTTTTTTTGTGGGATATTAACCAGGATAAAGCAACGAAATTCTGTGCTAGAAATGTGATAAAAATAAATTGTCGATAGCATTATCTGTTTTTTTAACAGCTAAATAAATTAAAAAAAAAAATAACCCTACAGCCTAATCCAAACAAAACCCAATTGAATTCAAATTGTAGCAATGTTTAACGATGAAATGAAATTTTTTTCCTACCTATGTCTGTAATCTGTGTGAATACAATTTCCATTGAAAATTTTTTATTTGATTTTAACCCAAAAGTAATGTAAAATGTAATGACATTATTTGATTGGTCAATTCACATTTCAATTACACTGATAATTCCCCTATAGGGCAATTATCAACGATATTTAATTTTTTACAGATGAATTAATAGAATTATAAATTAAAAAATATCTTAAAATTTTTAGTTAAAAGATAATTATTTCAATTATTTAGTTAAGTTGGTAAAACATTTTTCAATGCAATTCGTTCCTCGGCCATTGACAAATACTCATAATTTTTTGAAAAATTCAAAATAATATCCAATCTGTGGCGAACATATAGCTTTAATAAATTTTTTCTATATGATTAGTAACGCCTAGGCGACCATAAAAAAAGACATATGGAGTGAAGTTAACACGTTTTATGTCATTCTCCATTATTATTATATTTAACTAACACGCCTGTTATATTTGGGATAACAAAAGTTTTCTAAATATTTTTAATTCTCTAATAAAAAACAGTTGTCAAAAGCAAAAAATCGAAATTGTGATTAATTGTTACTTTGAAATTTACATAAAAATAAAAATTTATTCATTATATGAAAAAAAGTGAGCATTTTTTTATATGTATAATCATAACCTCAAATCAAGTAGTATTAGCACATGAATCATCTAGTGTTAGCAAGGCAAATTGAACCAGTCATAAACATACAGATAACGTTAAGATTTATTATCAAAATTGGATGTCAGAAAAGTCTCAACATTTATTTGATGATACACAACAGTGTCTAAAGCAAATAACTATCTACACTGCTCTGATCCACACTGCTCTGCACAGCACTGGTCTATACTGCTCTGCTCTACACTACTCTGCTCTAAACTGCTCTACACTGCTGTGCTCTACACTATAGGACAATAGTAGCTTTAAATTCACTAGCTTTCGAAAGCAAAAAGCTATTTCAAATTATCACCACACTTGGGAAATTACTACTGATAGTTTCCCTAGGGCAATTACATGGAGACCTAGGAGAGGAGTGAAGTATTAGATTTCAACATTCATATAAATTTATTCTATGATGCTCTATTGTCTTTGTTAGCTGCATAACAACTTTTATATTATAAACTAATTTACTGACACTTAGTAAAAAAGGGATAAAAACCGCAAAATTCTATTTGAAAAGAAAAAAGAAACAATATTTCTTTACCACATCATGTTATTTGATGGAAAAATTTAAATACAAAAATTGTAGAAAAAATAGAAAAACAAACAATGTGTCCCTTTTTTAATTCAAAAGAAAATGTAATTAAGCAACCCCAATCAATATCAAAAGATAAAAACAAACATTTTAACCATTAACGTCTACCCAAATATATAAATTTATTCGAAATTGTATATAACTTCATGATAATCAATTTTCAAATTCCGTTTTAACTCAATTTCGTAATAATGGATTTTTATGTACGTTTTTCATTTATGTACACTTGAATGTTTTTATGTTTCTTATTTATTTTGGGTACGGACATGTACATTATCGGAAACCAACAAGAAAATGTTTAATTTTGACACCCTAGCATTGTTTTTACTTATTTAATATTTCTATGTACTGGGATGAATCACACTTTAGCTTTAATGAAGCAAATTTTGATAGCCCTCATTAGCAACGGATAAATATTTGTGCAAAACAATCTGTTCCATGTTCCAATATTATTCTCTATAGATTGACGATATTTATTACTTTAAACATATTGTTTCATGTTTATATAGCTTGGATAAAGATACATAAATAATAATAATGATAATAACAACCAGACATCATTTTATGTAATCACAACAACAATATTGATATAATTTTTAATAACTATTTAATACTACCGCAATCTGTTTACAATACTCGTACCATCAATATTATTTGTTTTTGTTATTTTATGGTTTTATTTTCTTATTTGTCGGTTTTGTCGTTAGTTGTAGATGTTTGGATAATCTTTTTGGGAATATGGTTTTAACATGTATACTCTTTATAGAAAGGTCATTGGGGATGAGATTCTATATAAGTTTAGGGCGAGGTGAAGGTTACACATGCACGATGAAACACACTGCTCGAATCGTATACTTTTTTCAGAAAAATCCGATTCCGTTATTTTTCAAGGTCTGTTGTTTAATCATTTTTCTATTTCGATTTTTTTTAAATGATCTGTCTGTTTGTCCTACATGTAATATCAGACAACCGTTTCTGTTTTTTTTGTTAGCTCAATTCATGTTTCGACATCACGGGTTTATGAAATTTTTTACGTTTTTTTTCTATCTAACGCTGGTGTGTTTTTCATTCTTTTACTGTAGACATTTTCTTTAATATTTCTAGCATTTTTGTAGATCTTTTCTTATTTTAAGTTTATTGTTCAATTCGTCGATCAAATTGGTTTTGTATCTTGACTAATTGACAGCATATTTTATGTTCATTCCCTCTATTTGATATTCTTTGCTTTATACTGTTTTAGAGTTTACTTTAACGGTTGAAATTTGATCGCATCAAAAGCTGCTGGGAAAGCTGTTGAAGAATTTCTTGATTCGTCTGTGGCAATAGCTTCCAAAATTATTTGAAAAGTTTAACTCCTGCTTTTTGATTAAAAAAAGAAAAGTTGCCTGGAAAAACGGATTGTAAAAAAAATTTATTTTAAATACATTCATTCGTTTTTTCATTTCAATCTATGTTAATTGTTTTTGTTTTCTCTTTGACAACACATAATTAATAAATATTGTAGAACTTTAAAATTTGTTATAAATTTTAATACAATTATTATAATACAATTATGTTATAAATTTAAAAATATTATTGTACATAAATATACAATTTAAGTTGAATTGATTTGATACTTCGAGTTGATTTTATTCTTGATTAAATTTTGAAGATTGATCGTATATTACATTAAGTTAAATTGAGACAAGCAGTGGAGATAAAATCAAATTGTCTAACTCAAACTGAATAGTTACTCACCTTATTAATTAAATATATTATTCTTCAAGAGAAGTTATTCAGCAATAATATATATGGGGAATATTTAAAAGAAATAGCCAATTACTTAGATCAAACCAAATTTCATCTTACTCATCGAATTCATCTGTGCAGTATCATTTTTACAACACAGCAGTACATCTACTCTTAAAGAAACCAATAAAAGAAATTAAACCTCAGCTCATTATCTCCATCAAATAAAAACTCCAACCAACACATCAATTACTCAACTTTCATTTCCTGAACCAACGCCTCTAGCAGTCAACTCCATAGAATCATCTCTATTATCAACTAATGCTACTAAAATTGGTGACCCCGATAAGAATCGTTCCAGGTAATTTTTCTTTTTATTTTTAAAAATCAGGAGTTGATTAAATAAATTTTGTTTTATTGATGCAAACATTTTTTTTTTGAAATTATATTATAAATATTTTTCTTATATTCACTTACAATTCGCTTTGTTAAAGAAATTTTTTTTTTGTTTTTGTTATTTTTCGGTTGGTTATCGTGAACCAACACGCCTTGGAATTTTTATTGGCTGCAACAATCTTCTACCTCGTTGCCGTCCTCTTTGCCCACTTTAGTAATGTCTGCGAGCGACCCACCCAATTTAATTGAACTTGATCAGGAACAAGCTGCTCAGACCTTCACGATAACACAAGAGCAGCTTGACAAGATATTAGATGAACGAATGGAAGCTGCATTTGCCAGAATGCAACTCCATCAAACATCTGCCTCCTCATCTACACCTTCCTCTCCAAAACCGCCACCTGCAAGTTCGGTTGAAAAACTTTCTCCAACATCCGCTCCCCAAATTAACGCAATTACCCCAAAAGTCCCTCCCATTTGGTCTGATAAACCAGAACTTTGGTTTATCATGCTTGAGGGCCAATTCTCTCTGGGCAACATTAAGTCCCAGCGAGCCAAGTACGGTTATGTACTTGGTGTCATAACGCTGTCTCTTGCTACGCTGGTAAGAGACATTATTTCCCAACCAGATACGGTTAACCCATACGATAAGCTAAAAGAGGCTCTTTTAGACCGCTTATCAAGCAGCCCTTCTGATCGCTTGCGCAACGTGCTTCGCGGTATGGAACTTGGGGATAAAAAGCCCTCACAATTTCTTCGGGATTTAACTGCTGAATCCCAAGGTCTCGTTTCAGATAAAATGTTAAAAATTATTTGGGAAGATAAACTTCCACAGGCTGTGCGTACCGCTATCGCGGTAGTCAAGGCTGACTTGCCAAAGAAAGCTGAGATAGCCGACAGAATTTTTGCTACATTAGTTGGTCCTAATCTAAGTGCGGTAGATTCTCCTGCCGCTCCTTCTTCTTCCTCCAGTGAGGACAAGGTCTGAGCTCTGCGATATCAAGAATTGCAGACCCAACACGCACAGCTGCTGAATGCCTTGCAGCAAAAATCATCTTCTCGACCCTTCCCTCGTAGTCGTAGTAGATCCGAGGATCGAAACGACTACAACAATTTTCGGCATAATTGCTCCAATTGCCCTAATCAATCTTCCGCGCGACCTCGTTCTAAGTCGCGCACTCAAATGTTCGATGGTATATGTTATTACCATCACACTTACGGGGATAACGCACGCAAATGTGACCCCGATTGCAAAATATATTGCCAAAAATTTTCAACTCCAAAAAACTTCTAAGCTCATCACATGAGGCGGCGTGTGATGATAGCTTCTCTAAACTACGTCTCTTGATATTTGATATCAACTCCCGTCGACAATTCTTGGTTGACACAGGTGCTGAAGTGTCAGTTCTCCCCGCAACAACAGAGGAAAAACTCTCGAAGAAATCAGCTTTCACTCTCTACGCTGCTAACGCCACTCCTGTTAGTACATATGGTAACAAAACTCTAACCCTAAACATTGGTCTCAGACGTGTGTTCTGTCAGACCTTTGTTATCGCCAATGTTACCATCCCTATTCTTGGAGCTGATTTCTTGAACAAGTATGGTCTCCTAGTGGACATTAAAAATCGACGCCTCGTCGATCCACTAACATCCTTGTTCACTCTTGCCAAAATCTCCACTTCTCCAACGCTCTCGCTAACAACCATCAACAATGATACGGTTGATATTCATATTCGAAATATCCTTAATGATTTTAAGCGTATCACTTCTCCACATGACCTAGCTAAGCCGGTCAAACATAACGTGACTCATGTCATTGAGACTCACGGTCCTCCCGTCGCTTGTAAGTACCGACGATTAGCTCCTGACAAACTGGCCATCGCAAAGACGGAATTCGACATTATGTCGTCGCAAGGCATTTGCCGACCGTCAAAAAGCCCTTGGTCCTCTCCTCTCCACCTCGCCAAAAAGAAGAACGGCGAGTGGAGACCTTGCGGTGACTACCGCTCTCTTAACAATGTCACTATTCCTGATAATTATCCTATTCCACATATTCAGGATTTTTCGCATCAGCTTCATGGATGCAAATTTTTCTCCACTATCGATCTCGTCCGCGCATATCATCAAATTCCTATTGATGAGCGCGATATTGCAAAAACTGCAATTTCAACTCCGTTCGGACTCTTCGAATTCGTTCGAATGACTTTCGGATTGCGAAACTCTGCACAATCCTTCCAACGGTTTATGCATTCTCTTCTCCAAAACCTAAATTTCTGTTTCATCTACATAGATGACCTCCTTATTGCTTCTGAAACCTTTGAGGAACACCTCAAACATCTTAGGACTGTTTTTGAGCGTCTTTCCGACGCTGGTCTCATTATCAACGTTGATAAATGCAACTTTGCTAAAACCAACGTTGACTTTCTCGGACATTCTATTGATTCAAATGGAATCAAACCTACTCCTGAACGTGTCGATGCTATCAATCGTTTTGAACGTCCTGAAACAGTTATGCAACTCCGTCGTTTTCTCGGAATGATTAACTTCTACCGCCGATTCATTCCTCACGCTGGTGGCAATCAAGCTATCCTCAATGATTTCCTTAAAGGTTCCAAAAAGAATGACAAACGTGTCATTCAATGGTCCGAAGACGCCATTCAAGCCTTCGACTTATGCAAGCGGCAACTCAGTGAGGCAACAATTCTTTCTCACCCCTTACACTCTGCCCAACTTGCCGTAATGGTCGACGCTTCCGATAAGGCAATTGGCGCTGTTGTCCAACAAAAAATTAACGACTGCTGGACACCACTTAGTTTCTTCTCTGTGCGACTCGATGAAACGCAACAGAAATACAGCGCTTATGATCGCGAACTCCTTGCAGCTTACTCTGCAATTAAACACTTTCGGTATCTCCTTGAAGGTAGAACCTTCACGCTCTTTACCGATCATAAGCCACTCATTTACGCTTTGTCGCAGAACCCTGCCAAAGCTAGTCCTCGCCAATTCCGCCATTTAGATTTCATCAGTCAATTCACGACTGATATTCGCCACATTTCTGGAATTGATAATGTAGTTGCCGATACACTTTCTCGTGTCGAGCAAATATCAATTCCAGAAAACATTAACTACGACGAAATTGCTGACGCTCAGTTCAACGATAACGAACTAAAGGAATTAGTGGACACTAGTCCCACACTTCAATTCCGATCCTTTCCAGTATCGTTTGGCAATTCTAATGCCAAAACTATTTTGTGTGATACCTCTTCTGGTAATCCACGACCTTTTATTCCAAAGCAATTTCGTCAATCTGTTTTCAATAGTCTCCACAATTTATCTCACCCAGGAGTCCACAGTTCTGTCAAACTCCTTACTGAAAAAGTCATTTGGCCATCCATTAAAAAGGATGTACGACAAATGGCTCAGAACTGCCTGGCTTGCCAAAAGGCAAAAGTCTCTCGCCATACTCAATCTCCTTTAGGTAACTATCCCTCCACTTCTCAAAGATTTTCCGAGATTCATATGGACATTATTGGTCCACTTCCTACCTCTGAGGACAAACGCTATTGTGTCACTATTATTGACCGCTATACTCGCTGGCCTGAAGCCATTCCTATCTCGGATATCACAGCTGAAACGGTAGCATCAGCTCTCTACTCCAATTGGATTTCTCGTTTCGGAGTACCTTCAGTAATCGTCACTGATCAGGGCTCCCAATTCGAATCCAATCTCTTTAACGAGTTGTCAAAACTAATCGGTTTCGAACGCAAACGAACTACAAGTTACAATCCGAAATGTAACGGCCTCATCGAACATTGGCACCGAACTTTAAAATCTGCGATAATGGCCTACGACAGAACGGATTGGACGCGTATATTACCGTCAATACTACTTGGTTTACGAACCACTTTCCGTGAAGATTTCCAGTCTTCATCGGCTGAGCTTGTCTATGGTACTAACATCCGTCTTCCTGGTGAATTCTTTACCGAAAACTCCACTTCTACTCCTCAATCTGACTTCGTTTCTCAATTGAAACAACATTTCAACCACCTTCGTCCCTCTATTGCGTCAAGACACACTTCTCCTAATGTTTTCGTCTCCAAAAATCTCCAGTCTTGTTCGCATGTCTTCTTACGTACTGACTTAGTACGTAAATCTCTTCAACTTCCATACGAAGGTCCTTTCCAAGTCATCAGTCGCGATGATAAAAATTTCGTTATTGACCGTAAAGGTCAACATATTCGAGTTTCCATCGACAGATTAAAACCTTGCTTTAGGGAACAATCTGAAGATGACTTAACTCTAAACTCACCTACTTTGAGTACTGATCTCAGTCGCGCAGACGAAACTTCGTCTTCTACAGATAAAGTCCATTCTACTCTTCCGGACACATCCTCGTCTTTCCCTTCTACCTCTGAAGATGCGAGGAAACGCGACGCTAAAGCGAATGTTTCAACTAAGAAGGTCAGATTTAATCTTATTCCTCAAACACAACTATTCCACCCTGCATCCACAATTACACGAGCAGGCAGAACTACTCGTACCCCTGCTCGTTTCCTTCGTGCTGTAGCACAATAAATTCTATATCGTCCCATCTTCGATGGAACTAGGGGGGGAGTGTTGTGGCAATAGCTTCCAAAATTATTTGAAAAGTTTAACTCCTGCTTTTTGATTAAAAAAAGAAAAGTTGCCTGGAAAAACGGATTGTAAAAAAAATTTATTTTAAATACATTCATTCGTTTTTTCATTTCAATCTATGTTAATTGTTTTTGTTTTCTCTTTGACAACACATAATTAATAAATATTGTAGAACTTTAAAATTTGTTATAAATTTTAATACAATTATTATAATACAATTATGTTATAAATTTAAAAATATTATTGTACATAAATATACAATTTAAGTTGAATTGATTTGATACTTCGAGTTGATTTTATTCTTGATTAAATTTTGAAGATTGATCGTATATTACATTAAGTTAAATTGAGACAAGCAGTGGAGATAAAATCAAATTGTCTAACTCAAACTGAATAGTTACTCACCTTATTAATTAAATATATTATTCTTCAAGAGAAGTTATTCAGCAATAATATATATGGGGAATATTTAAAAGAAATAGCCAATTACTTAGATCAAACCAAATTTCATCTTACTCATCGCATTCATCTGTGCAGTATCATTTTTACAACACAGCAGTACATCTACTCTTAAAGAAACCAATAAAAGAAATTAAACCTCAGCTCATTATCTCCATCAAATAAAAACTCCAACCAACACATCAATTACTCAACTTTCATTTCCTGAACCAACGCCTCTAGCAGTCAACTCCATAGAATCATCTCTATTATCAACTAATGCTACTAAACGTCAAATACGACATTGATTTACAATGCAAATGATCCAAAAACATTCACTCATCACACCGGAAGTCAAACAAATCCTGATTTAGTGATGGTTTCATCGGAATTATTTCAATTTTCTTCAAGATCTTTTGTTGATTTGGGTGAAAGTCATAAATGCATCATTACTGAAATAAATTTATATCAAAAAATTATCCAAAATAAACAATACAAATCATGGAATTTTCGCAAAGCCGACTGGGATCTTTTTCAAAATGAAGTAAAAAAGAATTTAAAAATCATTAATTTTGATGAAAATCCTTCAAAAATTATTGGGAAGTTTAATTTGGTCTTAACAAAAGCAGCAAAAAAATCAATTCCGAGAGGCACTCCAAAAAAGTACAAACCTTTTTGGAATGAAGATCTTGAAAAAAGAAAACGGTTAAGAAATCAAGCAAAGAAAATTTCGGAATTCTCAAAATCTCCTGAAGATATTAAAAAGTGGCGTCAATTAAGTGCAAAATTTAAAATTGATGTAAATAATGCTAAACGTGAAGTCTATTCAAAATATTTAAAAACACTTGACTATAAAACATCGTCAACAAAAGTTCACGCGTTCTTAAATAAATTAAACAATAAAAAACCCCAGAAAGTGGCAATTAAATTAAATCATAAAAATAAAATCTACATAGAAAACAGTAAAATATCCAGTTTGTTTATTAAAAATTTTAAATCGAAATTCCAAATTTCAAAAGACAATAAAAAAACTGAAAAACTAATTAAAGTAAATTTAAAACCAAAAAATAATACGAACTCGGTCGATAATATATTTCAAGATGCATTTAAAATCGATGAACTAAAAAACGCTTTAAAACTGTGTAAGAAAAATAAAAAACCCGGTCCGGATCAAATTTATCCAGAGTTCTTGATTCATTTGTGTGATGAAAGTAAATTAATTTTATTAAAAATTTTCAACTTGATTTGGAAAAATCCCGAAAATCTACCAACTATATGGAAAAAATCAATTATAATACCAATTTGTAAACCGGGAAAATCAAAATCAGAATTATCAAGTTATCGTCCAATTTCGTTGACGTCAATTGTATGCAAACTTATGGAAAGAATGATAATAACAAAATTGAATTATTATGCTGAATCAAACAATTTAATAAGTAATCATCAAGCCGGCTTTCGCAAAAACCATTCTTCCAATGAACAGATAATTCGTTTTCATCAATCTATTAAAGATTCTTTATCAAATCAGAGGTCGGTCATTGCATTATACATTGATTTTAAAGGAGCCTTTGATTCTATTTGGAGATGGAAATTGCTTGAAAAATGTAAACAACTTGGCATTGCTGGTAACATGCTTCAATGGATTAAGAATTTTTTAATTCAAAGATGGACATGTACAAAATGGGGCAATTTTAAATCAAGTTATGTTCAATCAAATCATGGTGTTCCACAAGGATCCATACTAAGCCCTTTTCTTTTCAACATTTTCATAAATGATTTACCAAATGTTTTCGAAAATTCAGAAATTAATATTTGCCTTTTTGCTGATGATGTTGTAATTTGGAGTGAAGTCGAAAATAATAAACAAATGATACACGAGAAATTAAAACAAAAACTACAATCATCGCTGAACTATCTTCATGATTGGGTAATTAAAAATAACATGATAATAAATATCGAAAAAACCAAATTTCAAATTTTTTCGTTGAAACACCACATTGAAGATATCCAAGTTTATTATCATAATCAAGAAATATCAAAATGTAATGAATACACTTATTTGGGTGTTGTTTTCGACAATAAATTGACGTTGAGCTCTCACATTTCTAACATCCAAGATAAAGTACGGAAAAGATTGAATGTATTGAAACGAGTTTCAAGTACACAATGGAGGTGTTCACAGAAAATGTTAAATACTACATACAAAAGCTACGTCAAACCCATTATCACATATAGCGGTGAAATTTTATCAACTTGTAATCAGAACAACACTAAAAAAGTCGAACGAATTCAAAACGGAGCTTTACGATTGATATGTGGTGCAGTTAAAACAACACCAGTGACTGCTATGGAATTGTATACAAACAACCCCCCATTAAAACATGAATTTGAGAAAAAAGCAATAATTACATATCAAAAATTATCTTCAAATAAAGTCAATTGGGTATTTAATTCCAACAAAGTCAAAGAAAATCGAAGATTGAAAACACAAGTTGGTTTTATTCAAAACACGCTCAAAATTATGGAAAAATTGCCAATTTTACCTAATATTGAAGATAATTTACCACTGATAAATCCATTAACATTCAAAGAAAATAATTTAAATTGTTATTTAAATATCGATTTTAAAAAATCAGATGTTTCAAATGAACAAATGAAACAGTGTTCACTCGATACAATTAATTCAAAATATCCAGAAACACATTGGTTACATGTATACACCGATGGTTCATCTGATGACGTTGACGTTGGTTGTGGAATTTGGTGTAAATTATTCGCTCATTACCTACCACTTAATGAATATTGCACAAATTTCGATGCTGAATTGTATGCGATATACTTTTCATTAAAATTGTTACTGGATCGTATCAGTGATTTTCAAAAATGTGTGATATTTGTTGACGCTAGATCTGCGATACAAGCAATTGCATCAAATGAATATACGAACGAAACAATTTTCAACATCAAGACATTATTGAATTCATTTGAAGATAATAATGTTACTATAGTAATGCAATGGATCCCTTCACACGTGGGCATTTTTGGAAATGATGCTGCCGATTATTTAGCCAAGAAGGGTTCAAAAATTTTACAAAAGCCGGCTTTAAAATTTCACAACGAAATTGGAAATTGAACACCAAAAACCAATTGAATAACATCCGTAAAGATCTCACCATACATGACATAATTGGAAAGAAGTGGCAAAATATCGAGTCAATGGGTAAAAAATTCCTTAAATTACCACGAAGAGAGTCCGTTGCGAAATTTCGGCTAGCTACTGGACATGATTGTTTGGCGGAACATCTGTATCGTTTCAAAATTGCCGGAATCCACGCATGTTGTGTTTTGTGCAAAAATGTAAACAGCACAATGAATGAAATCCATCTTCTTCAATGTCCGGAACTTAACAATGAAAATCAAAAGAAATCTAACATCGTCGATTTGTATTGGGAGGCAAGAAGAAAAATGAACTTAGTTTAATTTCTGCCATTTAATAAAAAAAAAAAAAAAAAATGTTTCAACAAACACCATTAACATAAAACCGCAAACGTTTGTAAATTAACATGTGCGAATTGTAACAAATTTTAAATCGGACAAACAGGTAGGTTTTTCACTAATACGTACAAATAAATAAGTAAAATAATCTAAATATGAATAAACCTGACGCCAAAAATTTTTTAAACGAAATTTATAAAATGGGGAAACAAATTTTTGGGAAACAAGAAGGAAGTTTTCACGCAAATACGAGTATCGTACAATACTGATAAACCTAATGTGTAAGATAGAGAGTGTATTCTTGATGGAGAAGCTGCATACAAATACTCTTGATTTATTGTAAGGAATAATAATAGAAGCAGTCTTCACGCTTTGAACAGTAAGAACTTTGAGTCTTATGTCCAAAACTTACTTACAAAAAACTAAGACAAATTATAGCCATTCAACAATGCTATTTGTCAAAACTTCAAATGTCTAATTTCGTTCACACAGTTACGGTTCCATACATTTCCGTAGTTCATTTTCATTTATCTCTTATTTTATAAAAATTGATTCAAATTTTTATTGTTAACCAAAAATTTAACAAATTCTAAATGTTGTGGTGTGGCCTATATCCGGAAGTAGGGTTTTTATTAATGTCATTAAATCCATATGTGTGTTAAACATTTTGATACACTAAATTTTATTTTATCACAGAGGTTTAGATTTGCTTATTACTTTCTTTAATTTTTCGGATATGGTTTGTATGTTTATTGTTTTAGGAAAGAGATTCATGTTTATATAGTTTGGGGAAAAATATGTGTATGAAGTTAGTTTTAATTCTTCGCACATTTTCTTTTAAATTTCTTAGCAAAGTATTTTTGATATCGTCTTTAAACACGTAAACACAACAAGGGTTGGAAATTGAATCGAAACTTTGCATATTCATACATGTATTGGAATATAAGAATTATAATAGTGTATTCTTTTCGGCTGTACGGAGCAAGTTCCAACACCGAATTATCGAATTTTGTATTCTTTTGGAATGAATTTCAATACAAAAAAAATAATTCGGTGTTGGAATTGTACTGAAATTTGTTCGGTACAGCCGAAAAGAATACACTATAAGTTTTAGTTTTTTGGATCCTAGGTATATTAATTGAACCTGGGTATTTTTGAATGGAGCTTTACATTTTGAGGTTGATACAGACATATATATGAAATTTTCAAAAAACTAACTATTAGTCGACTTTTAAGATTGTTTGATTCGTATTTACTTTAACTAACATAACCTTAACATTTTGTATCATTAAAATAAAACTTTCTCCGGAGCGACTTGAGTGAAACATAAAATTTAATTTTTTGTTTTTAATTGTAAAATCCAAATTCACTCAAAATAAAATATTTTGTATTATGTCCTTATGTTACATAATCTTACACATACAAAATCAAAACAAAAAAGTAGTAACGACAGTTTTATGCTATAAAGTTTGTAAATTTTTCTTATAAGTAAAATAAATGTTTAAATATGGAGGGGCTGAAATCTCACAGCTCTGAGATATCAAGACTTCGGTCTGGGTCAAGGATTTTGATATAGTTTTCGGCAAAAAACTTTTATGAGGACATGGTTTTTAGTTTTGGGCAGCGATGTATATCAAACATAACTCTTTGTTAAAGTACAAGTATTTTTATCTCTGTTTAAAAATTTATTACAAAACTAACACGAAACATCAATACGTTGCCGGAAAATTGTAATCAAAATTCCACAAATATTGTAAAAATTAAATAAAATCAAACTTTTTCAAAATTCCAAAAATATTCCAAAAATTAGAATAAAATCAAATATTTAAATTTTTTCTAAATTCCAATAATATTTCAAAAATTCTTAAAAATTCAAACTTTTTCCAAAATTCTAAAAATATTGCAAAAATTATTACAAAATCAAAAATACAAACTTTTTCAAAGTTCCAAAAATATTTCAAAAACTATAACAAATTCAAAAATTTCCATGTCCAATTTCATTTTAAATTACATTTACGTTATAAAAACAGCTACATTTTTTTTTCAAAAAAATTGGCTGAAAATAAATGAAATCATTTTTTGACACACTTGACATTATTTTTTGACAAACTTATAATGCCATAATTCTCTATAATAATAATAAAACTTCATTTCAAACAAACAATAAATTATATTTTTTTTTTCAAAAAATTAGGTAAAAAAATAAATAAAAATCTTTCTTTTGACACACTTGACAACATTTTTTTGACAAGCTTTATAATGCCATAATTCTCAATAATAATAATAAAACTTCATTTCAAACAAACAATTGATTTTATTTTTTTTCCAAAAAATTGTGTAAAAATATAAATAAAAATCTTTCTTTTGACACACTTGACAACATTTTTTTGACAAACTTATAATGCAATAATCTAGATTTTGGTCTCACATACCAATCCCGACCATCAAAATTTCTCCAAATTCAATGTTCCTACTCGTAATCACTTAAAATGAACGTTTTTTAAGCAAAAAATATGCAAATTTCCTTGTTTTGACACACTGGACGATTTTTTGACACACTTCCGGTACAGTCATCGAACACATCGTCCTTTCGGCTCTTCCCATTAAGTAAACCTATTTTTAGAAAAAAAAAATTTTGAAATCCGTCCAGCGGTTTTCTAGATTTCGTCGGTTGTGACGGACGGCCGGACGGCCGGCAGACAGACACACATTTTTTTTTTGCTTTTTTAGAATCAGTAGGTCCTAAAACGTCGAGAAATGCCAAAAAAAAGTGGGGGTAAGAATTTCACTTTGAGCTCATGAATGTAATACTTAGGTCTTTCAGACCGAAGTAATTAAAAAAAATAAATCAGTTACCGCTAGGTAAAAGTTTAATCATTAAAAATATTAAAAAAAACTTTTGTTGAAATATTTTTAATTTTTATTGTTTAATTTTACCCTGTAAAGGCTTTGTCTAGATGTCAAAAGGTAAGGACTAGGAAAAGTTTTCTTTTTTAAATATATAAACATGCGGTTTTGAATTTTTTAATAAATAAATAATTTTGTGTAATTGTGATTACGATATTTGTTACAATAACATAGTAATATGAAATTAGATAACATCCCGTGGAGGTGCTGAAGTACGATTTTTTTTATCCCGTTGAAGATTGAAGTCACCTGAAAATATTGATTTGGGGAGTTAATTTTAATTGTCGGTGGGATATTATGATAGCGTGAGATATCAACAGTTTGACGTTCATTCAAAATTACAGTAAAGAGCTCTCGATGCTGTGCATTAGTAGAGAAAAAAATATCGAAGTGTTTTAAATTCGATTTCGGTTTAATTAAAGGTGATGTAGGTAATACTTTTTTATTTGCTAGAAAATTATATAGAGCCTTATTTGATCATTAGAATACTAGCTTTTTTTTTAGAGTGATCCTTTAGAGTGATTTAGAGTTCAAATATTTCTTATAGTTTCTTGATCACTTATTTCCTTCAGTTTTCTCACAAAAGCGTCACTTTTGATAGTTTCACCTTCGGCAATAAGATCAGTTTCTTTCCTACCTGAATCTGACGCTTATATTCTCTACTCCACACTTCACAAAAAAATCGTCGGTTTTTCTTTTTCAACAAAAGAAATGTATTTCACGGCTTTCTAAAATTATTAAAATTATTAAGAATTGATTTAATGATCAGCCCATTGTTATCACAATTTTCAACTTAAAAATTCCAAAATCTAGAAGAGTAATTAAAACACTGTAAAAGATTTCGAACTCAATTCGAGAGTCTTTCAATGATTTAAGAAATTTTTACTTCCAGTATAAGATGGAAAAGATTGTTTGGTTTTGTTTTCTCATGATCATATAGGTCGTTGGAATCCTGATCCATGTCGTAATTTCGTGATTATTATTTTCTTTTTTCATAATCACTAGGGAGGGAGTGTTTGTGGCGTTCCCACTTTTTTCTTTATTTAAATTTTTTCAAAATCAAGCTGGTTATAGTTTCAATATAAATTTAGTAGTTTGTTTTATTATTTAGTTGTTTTTTGTTTCAAAAACGAAAAAAGTAGTTGGTTTTGCATTTTCAACAAAAGAAATGTATTCTACTAAAAGGCTTTCAAAAATTGTTCAAATTATTTAGAATTGATTTGAAATATATGTATATGCATGGTAATAATTATTATATAAAGTAAAAAATGATTCTTCGAAAATGACATTTAATTCCTAAAACTTATGTTATTGTGGCATATGTATGTATATAAATTTGGATTAGCTAATAAATCAAGTAACAGAAAAACGATGGAGATTTAATATGGATTTTTTTATGAAGAGAATTCAAAGGAAAGACTAAACTGTTAAGATTTTAATATAGCAAGAATGACTAGCTATCAGGACACGAAGCAACATATTTAGCGTGAAATTTACTAGATATAATCATATCAAAATTCCAGTACCAGTTTTGTGGTATTGTAATCGAAGAAACTCGAAATACTGGTTTCCCCGATCGTTTTGACTTTCGTTTGTTGGTTGAGATGCCGGTGGTTTTGTCATATACCATCCGCGGTCGAGTGTTTGCAGAGGGGAGTGAACATCAATGGGGGAACTTGGGTGCAGGAACTGAGGGAGTATGCTGCGAATCCTGCGTTTCCGCTATTAAGTTCGCACGCAATGGGCCTGATAGGGAAATCAGAACTAATAGAAACGGCAAGTATAATGATTGCCAGAGAAGCTAGGAGCTTACGATATCAGGTCGAAGTTCCATAACGGGCGTAATTAACAGAGTAAGACATTATATGGAAGAGGTGGACAGATTAGGGACCGAGAGAATCAGTAAGAAGAACGCAGATGCACGTGTGCTCAATTGAGATTAGCATGGAGGATCTTGGAATCTCTGATGCAACAACAGGAAGTCGATAAAAGGAAACGAAACATTCAGTCTCCAATACTGTCACCGCATTTCCAGTTAACTAAAAGATCAACACCAATAGCTAAACAGCCCTTGCGAGAGGTGCTGCGTGATTTGGGACACATGGAACATACACGACAAATAAGGAATCATTAAGAATGCCACGAAATCATCAACCAAGTCTGAGGGTGGAGGATTTCACAAGAGCAAAACGGGAGGACCGAAGACACAATGTGAGTCGTTATGACTCAAATGGGTACCTCTCTTAATTGGTGAGAGTAATTCACTAAGTGTTCATGAGTTTGTGCATCGAGTGGAAGCGGCTGCCAGAAGGATCGGGTGAACTTTGACGACCCTAGGTCAAAAGTTCCTTGATACCTAAACGCAGCTGTCGATCGTTACTACCTGAACTTAACTCATGAACATCAGGTAGTGACTTACCCAGTGTAAAGAGAGGGGCTTCTGAAGACTTTTGGTGCCCTCACGGACGACAAAGCGGTCTTAGTTGTTCTCTTGAACCGTAAGCAGAAGACGCAGAAAAGAAAGTGTCTATGAGTACCTGTTCGAGATAAGGGTCCTGAATCGTCGGCTAGTGCACCCTTCTTCCGAAACGGAAATGATTGAGATTGTCAGGGAGGCACTGATTTTGGATCTCAAAAATGCTACCCTTGTGGCTAACATAAAGTATCCATTAATGAACTTTTAACATTATGTCAGAAGTTCGGAAGACTGTAGTCCACATCAGTACCAACTAGGACAGGAGGTGGTCTACGATCCAGTGAATTACAACAAATGGATGATTTTGATGATGAACCAGAACCTTCTACATATTTGGAAGCTGACGATGCCAGATCGACTCGTGTGCTTCAAATACCAAATATGCCGTCGACATCAAATTAATCGCTACCATAACCAATTACTGATAATATCCTCTGTTTCAAATGTCGAGATATTGGGCAACCGATTGTTCTCAGAAACAATTTAAACTAATTTTATTCTCATTTTCTCCATTCTATCATGAAATACTGACCTATGTCATATTTTATTGTGTGTTAGGATATATTGTTTAGTAATACATTCTTTAAAATTAACCTAAAAAAATTGCAAATTTGCATCTATATCAACACGTTACAACGCATGTTGGTGTGGACTTTAAATGGATTCTATGTGTTTTTGTGACACATATTGTAAAAATCTCGATTAAAATACGAAAATAGAAAAATCGAAGCAAACGAAGAAAGGATCTCAAAAGCAGATAGGGGAGATAAGGAAATAAGGAAATTACTCCCAACCCAACTTAAACAAAACTTTAAAAGATGGGTTTTAGTTTTCGTTTAACCTTTAAAACTTTCCCAGTGTGAATTTCAGCAATTGTATTTTTTTTTAGGTGCTGGCAACTCCAAAGACAACGTACGAAGAAAGTAAGATTGTATGAATATAGAACCGCTTTATTTAGCTAAGCAGAGTTACAAAATCCCATTTATCCAGCGACAGAGTACCTTGGTTTATGCTACTAAAGGCAACAGAGTACAACAGGACAGCGTAAAGGGCGATGATTTTAGTCGCTAAAAATTCACACATGGGCAAGCCTAGCTTCTTATAGTCTATGAGGTTTTCTATCTTCCCTTGAAAAATAAAACTTCAAATCTAACCACTATTTTTTACCGTTCGTCCAAAGTTAGTCTGGAATCTATATAAAGTTCTAGTTCCAAAGGAAAAAAAAACACTTTTAACATATGTTTAGGCACATTTATAATATCAATCGCTCAATAGATAAAAATAAATTGCCATGTAAATTGCAATTTGCATATTCAATATACTATTAATCATATAGAAATAATAAATGTATCTACTCAAAAAATTTGTTACATGAAAACCTCAAAATTAAAACAATAAATAACATTCGCATGTAATACTCATCGTATAAAGAATAATGTTATAAATCAATCAAATAATCCAAAAATGTCAATAAAAATGACATTAATTATATTTAATTCCTAAAATAATAATTTATTGGTTGAAATTTAAATAGCATTATTTTAATATAAAACATTTTTGGAATATTTATACAAGGTTAAGCTAATAAGTATGCATTATATATGAGATAAACGTATATCTTTCTTTTTATAGTTAATAGTAGGATATAAATTATAATTAATCCAACTGTCAAATATATTTTAATGGTGACAATTATTCGAAGTACAACTCTAGTATAAAATTTACTATAAATCTTAGTATTGTTATCGTTAAATTTATAAGTAGGAAATTTATTTGTTTTGTACTATCAAATTATTTACAAGGTTATAATTGAATAAAGTTGCCATTGGTAAATTAGATAGGATATAAACCAATTTTTGCAAATTACATCACCATTTTCAATTAATGGTCACTTAAATTTACAAAAACGACTTCCTTTTTTTCGAAATTCATCTATGTACGTTCTTTTCCATCAAATGTAACAGTTTCATCGTTTACAATATAAAAATAAAATCACTGTTTCAACGAACAATTAAGCACACTTAATCGTCCTAAAAGAACAAACAATAAAATCTAATCGCTAAATGTAAATAATAAATGAAACAACTTTATTATGTAATTAAAAATGAAAATAATAACATAAAAAGTGCAAAATATTACAAAGATTACGAATTATTTCGTTTTGTTTCTGGCGTTGTTATCATTCTATCCTTTTTTGGAATCTCATTCTGGTTGTAACAATGTCACTCACTTCATATCATATCTTTCTGAATACTGACTGCTGTTTGTGTTAACAGACGAGAGTAAATATTTTATTTTTACAAATTCATTCATTCTTTTAATATATTCATGAAATTATTTTTGTTTTTTTGACAAAATTTGAATTTGACAAGCAATTTTTTCTCTGTTTTTCATATTTTGTTATTTATCGTCCTTAACAAGATTCACGAGAAAAAACAACAACAAGATAAACATGAAACACGGTGATAAACCTACATAACAATCACTTTTAAAATTCAGCTGTTAACAATAGCAGGAAGTGGTGATATTAATTTTGAATAAATATTTTGCGCTATTTATTTATATGTATTTTGTTTTAATGTAAAATAAAAAAGTATTGCAAAAAGAAAGCATAAAAGAAAAATTGATTGTTTTGGTTTGGGGAGGGTGGAATAAATATGTTGTTCCATATTGTGTATCAGGTTGACATATTGTTTTATTGAAATAAAATTTATATGCAAATTATTTAGATTGATTTTTGTAATTTTTTTTATTCAAGTTCGATGAATATAATGGAGATAGGTATAAAGAAGAATGAATATATAAATGATTAGTAGATTATCGATGTGAAAAGACAAATTTTGTCAGTTAAAATCATATAACTGTATTTAGAATGTAAGTGAAGTTTTAACCACGTGAAACCCAACACATGCAAAGGTAGTAGAAATTGACATATAATTTGTCGCTTAATGTAAAATCAATTTAAATTTCGAAATAAAGGCAGATTCTAATTTTCAAATACAGCAGAGTAACCGAGATAGTTTTACTACATTGCAACGTTTATTTGTATTTAAAATTTTTACCAAATTAAAGCTTTAATTTTCAAATTTACTATTTTTATATATTTTCACATTTATGCTCACATTTATGCTCTTTTTGCGTTTGATGTTCCATCCATTTAGGAACGTAGACTGTTATCAGGTGTGTATCACCTGTTTTAATTATAACAGTTCAATCGCTTTGGCCAATATTTTTCGGGATTCACGAATCTAAACAACTGTTGTGCAACGAGCAAAGAATGATTTTAGTATCTGTATCCCACGATTGTGAAAGTTTCAATTATGAGCTTTAGCGAGTTTTTTAAATTCATACAAATGGATATGAGTATTTTTGGTCATTTTTCCATGAACAAAATAGAAACATATAATAATTACCCAGGCTGGGTTAACCTAGAAACATAAAATACCTATTCAGTTAATACATCTCATTGAAAGACAACAAAAGCTAAGACTGTTATTTCTGGTTTTTTGTTTGCTCAGTTTAAATTCAATTTTAATCCGTTTAGCCACTGTCAAATTCAAAACTAATTTCTATAATGTTGGTTTTGGCTGAACAATTATTTTAGAAACTAAATTGCAAACACTGGTTTTTTACAAACTTTTATTTAACTTTTATTTTAACATATTGCCTCGGTAGGAAGGAGCTTAGTATCAGATTCAAGAGAAAAAATATGGAGGGGTTGAAATCTCAAGGCTCTGATATATCAAGACTTCGGTCTGGGTTAAGGATTTTCATATAGTTTTCGGCAAAAAACGTTTATCAGGACATTGTTTTTAGTTTTGGGCAGCGATGTATATCAAACATAAAACTTTAAGAAAAGCACAAGTATTTTTTTTATCTCCGTTAAGAAATTTATTACAAAAAACTAACAGGAAACAATACGTTGCCGGAAAATTATAAAAAAACTTTAATTAATATAATTTAGTGAAAAAAAGATACACTCAGCAAGCTTTCGAGAAAGTATTACAAAATCAAAAATTCTTATTTCTTTCAAAATTCCAAAAATATTGTAAAAATTAAATTTAATCAAAATTTAAACTTTTTTCAAAATTCTAAATTTATTCCTAAAATTATTACAAAATCGAAGATTAAAACTTTTTTCATAAGTTCTATAAATATTGCAAAAATTCAAAATTCAAAAATTCAAACTTTTTCCAAAATTCTAAAAATATTGCAAAAATTATAACAATTGAAACTTTTTTCAATTATAATAAAATCAAAACTTTAAACTTTTTCAAAATTCTAAAAATATTCTGAAAATTCTTACAATATTACAAATTCTAAAAGTTCTTTAAAAGTTCACAAATTCAAAAATTCTATTCTTTTCAAAATTCTAACATTATTTCAAAAATTTTAACAAAATTAAAAATACAAACTTTTTTCAAAATTCCAAAAATATTTCAAAAATTATAATAAAAACAAAACTTTAAACTTTTTAAAAATTCTAATTCTCCTTCCTCAAATTCTTTTTCTTTTCAAAATTCTAAAAATATATTTAAAATTCACAAATTCAAAAATTCTATTTTTTTTCAAAATTCTAAAATTATTGCAAAAATTAAAAATACAAACTTTTTTCAAAATTCCAAAAATTATAATAAAAACAAAAATTTAAACTTTTTCAAAATTCTAAAAATATTCCGAAAATTCAAAATTCACAAAAGGGTCATTCCATGGAAACATAAACCTCAATAGTTACAATGAAGTTTGTGTTGTGTGGAAAAATTAATCTAATTGGAAGCTTGCCCGTCATTATTGATACCAAAGATAGAAAGTAAACAAATAAATTGTTTAAAAGATGGAAAAAAATAAATAAGTAATAAAATTGTTGTTAGAAATGCAATATTTTCTTATGTGTTTTTTTCTGTTACGTTGGTCACGTTACGTTGGTCACACAATTTTTTTAAAGGGAACCTCTTACTGTATTTAGCATTTTTGAAAAACATATTCATATTTAAAAACAGATAACTTGTGCTTTATAAAAACCTAAATTTGAGCGTATTGAAGACATACTTTCAGAGAAATTGTTTTGACAGTGTGAGTAAGTTTTACTGTGGCATTTTTTTTGTTACGTTGGTCACAGCCGTGAATTTTATTATTATTACTTAATATATATTTAATTTACTGCTTTTTTTCATTGATAGTGTGTTTCTTACCTGCATAATAGCATAAAATAACATAAATTTCATAAAATAACAATGTTTTTTATGAATAATAGGCAAAAGTATGAGTTGAAAAGGGTAAAAATGTTACGTATGTCACAATGGAATGACCCAAAATCCAACTTTTTAGAAAATTCTAAAAATATTCCAAAAATTACAACAAATTCAAAAATTTCCATATCCAATTTCATGTTTAATTACATTTCATGTCATTTTTTGTCCAAATTTGTCCAAAAATTGGGAAAAAAAGTAAATGAAAATCATTCTTTTGACACGCTTGACAACAATTTATTGACAAACCTAGAATGCAATAATCTAGTTTTTTGTCTCACATACCGACTGTCAAGATTTCACCAAATTCAATGTTACTATCGATACGGATATCGATATTTTTTTCCAGACACTGTACCAATTTAAATATTTTCTTTAAATGTGTTGCGCTAATGCGGTGAGCTGATAAACTTTTGGACAAAGTAGGAGGCGGGGATCGGAGGTTACCAATTAACTGTTTATTTAAACCATCAGTCTTGCGAAAAATCAATGAAATATCTTTTTGAAAGATTTTGATATTTTTCGATTTTTCTAAACCAAAATCGATTCCTAAAAAAAAACTTTTGTCTTACTATCTCCTTATCTATGTTCATAAAATATAGATGAAAACAAATATTTGATTTTTTTTGTCATCAGTAGGAGTGGGCAAACCCATTTAAAAACTGTAGAAAATTTCAACTTGATAGCACTTATAGTTTGCCAGTAAATCGATTATATAGAAATTTGGACGGACACCGAGATCTCACTAATAGGGTACCGTTTTTACTTTTTTAAAGTACGGAACCCTAAAAATGACAATTATTCTGTATTTTATAGACATAGATGATGAAAAACGTGTTCTAGACAGAGTTGTGAAAATTTGAACGTTTTTGATTTTCCTGAAACTTGGCATATAAGTAGTATGGACAAAATAAAAAATACAGCTTATTTTAAAATTTTTTTAAAGTGCATAGTTTGAGCATAGGCCCCACCCCAACATGCATGAAAAATGAAAATTCTGCCAATCCGATGTAACTTTGAAATTAAATTGTTCAAGAACGGCTATACCGATTTCATTAACCTTTTTCTTGTTTGATAGATGATTAGTTAGTCGTTTGAAAATAAATTAATTTATTATTTTTATAATTAATTTTTAAATAAAAATATTAAAAAAACTTTTTTAAAGATGGCGATAGGGTCAAAGATCAATTGGAACTTAATTAATTTTTTTTCTAAAAAATAATGAACAATTAGAATTTTAGACGGACTAAAAATCTTTAATATTAAATATCTCAAAAACACAAATTAAGGCCTCTTTGTAAATTTCATATATTTTAAAGTAAGGTTAGAACTATATTTTAAAAAAAAAGTTAAAATTTAATTGATTTTAAAATTTTTTGTTAATGGATAGTTTGGAAAAATGAAGAAAAATTCGAATTTCAGTCGTACTAAAAATCTTTAAAAATAAATATCTCAAGAACAAGAATTAAAGTCTCTTTGTAAATTTGATATATTTTAGAGTAAGGATAGAACTGTTTTCAGAAAAAAAATTAATTGAATTCCAATTGATCTTCGACCCTAGCGCCATCTTTAAAAAAGTTTTTTTAATATTTTTATTTAAAAGTTAATTATAAAAATAATAAATTAATTTTTTTTCAAACGACTAACTAATTATCTATCAAACAAAAAAAAGTTTGATGAAATCGGTATAGCCGTTCTTGAGCAATTTAATTTCAAAGTTACATCGGATTGGCAGAATTTTCATTTTTCATGCATGTTGGGTGCTCCCTATGCTCAAACTATGCACTTTAAAAAAATTTTAAAATAAGCTGCATTTTTTTATTTTGTCCAGACTACTTATATGTCAAGTTTCAGGAAAATCAAAAATGGTCAAGTTCAAATCTCGACTTTTTCACCTGCGTAGATCACGTTTTTCCTCAGATAAGGAGTACAACAAAAGTTTTTTTTAAGGAATCGAGTTTGATTTAGAAAAATCGAAAATGATTGGTCGGCTTATCAATTAAAATGTTATTTGGAGGGGGTTGAGATGGAAATTTGGAAAGAAATTTATTTTTGGCCTTGAAGAGTGGGGTGTCTTATGAAAGGTGATTTTTTTTGTAGGCTTTGTAACTTTATGAATGTTAAAACTAATGTGATGGCATTGATAATTTTATTGCTTCTTGACGGATTTGGATTAATTAATTCAATTTTTACAGAATAACAGTTAGCTGATAAATATGAGGCTTTGCACCTCTTAAGTAGTTTTAGGTGGCTTTTAAGAGCAATTTTTAATATATTTGTCGTTGTTGCCCATTTTCAAATTTTGTTAGTATTAGTTAGGAACAATAGCACCCAATTTCAGTCTGCCATACCATATATTCCATTTAGACTTCAACTAAGTCATCAAAAACCAAACTTTGAATGTGTAAGAAGCGGTCGAGAAACATATTTTTTATGTGGAGATGAACCAACTTAAGGAGATGAATTTTTTAAAAACTTAGAAGCAGTGCATAACTCAAAAAACGTTCTATTAATTTAATTAACAGCAAAAATTCCATAGAGAATCGAACTTAGCATTCAGTTAAACATCTTCTATGATTACTGCAAAAGTCAACTGATACCCAACCTAAGTCAAAGAAAACAATGATTAGATCTTTGGTGATGCATGAGTGCCACGATCTCAAAACCGCATACAAAGGACAAGGAAAATAAATGCCTCAACGGACATGAAGAATAAACGCAGAAAAAAGCAAGCAAACGATTTATCCTCTTTCCACTCATTTAAAGGAAGTTTGAAAAAAAATTGATTTGTTAGATCTGGCTCGTATCTTATTGGCCAAACTTGATCCAAGCCTGATTTGCCAGACTTGGCCCAGAACATCAGTCCAAACTTAGTTCAAGCTTGGACCGTTTGAACATGTTAAGCGTGGTCCAAACCCCAAAAGCTGTGACGAGGACTTGACCCAGGTTTGTTCCTTTGATTTTTATTACCCGGGAGTTTATCCAACATTTCCTTATGAATCCAACCCCCAATATTTTATCATAATATAGGTTTATAACATCAACCCTTATGCACCAATTAATTCTACTATTCACTGAACTGAACATAAAATAAATGAAATTATTAATATTTCGAATTAAGCGAATTAATATTTACATAACATTTAAACGTAAAGCTTAATTCAAAATAATTATTAGCATTTAATTGTGAATTTTTTTTTATAAAATAATAATTTAATTTCATTACTTGTCTTTTTTTAATTATTTTTCATTACTATTATAGTAATTTTATTTATTTATTATTTACCAAACGCAATTACAAAGTAATTATAAATATTTTGTTTTGTTTTATTTTGCTCATTTGTGGATTAAAAAAAACAAATGAAACTATTTTTCCACCCACAACGAAATTTGTTTATAAAAAGAGCTTTTTAGTACAGTGTGGACCAAAGTTTGTGTTTGATTCCAACGAAATGTTCGGTGTGGAATAGAAAAATTTATATCAATTTTTTTATCGCCCTACATTTACGGGTTATGGTATATGCATTTCAAGCATTTATGCATTTACTAAATACATTGTTAGTGGTTAGAGTTTTGTTTATGAAAATTGGAATTGTTTTGCGCGTTTTCGAAAGAGAATGGAATAAAAGTTTGTAGGTCAATAGCATAATTTAGTACTAAATTCGAAAAATGTTTTGATGTTTTCATTTTTTAATATGTATTGGATTTAACAAAAAATTGACAAAGTATGAAATATGAGGTTAAACCCAAGCCCAAACAAAAAGCCAAAATATGAAATATGAGGTTAAACCCAAACAAAAAGCTCTTGCTCGAGTAAAAATATATGTGATCCTATGCTGTTACCAGAAAAGCACAATTATTTTTTCCATTAGCAATAAATGCTGATAAAACTTTTCTCAATATTATATGCAGATTTAAAACGCATCATGACTTTAATATTCTTCGTTTGTATATAAACGAGGAAAACGCTGTTATAGATAGAAAAGATTATTTGAAGACAAAATCAATAAAAATGTAATTTTAAAATATATTGCCATTTGCCAGGATGTAATGCAATTTGATACAAAAAATTAATATATACTTTTGATTGAATTTTTTTTCTTCTTCATGTTCCAAACATGTTATGCCGACCATATTACATAGATAACAATTAACGATCGTATGTGCTGTTTCTTTTTTGTAGAGATATCTAAGATTTAGACGCGTCAACATGTAAGCATCATTTTGCTAAATGACTAATTCTTGTTTGCATTCTTGAAATGCATGTAGTAGTTCATCATTCCATTCGGTTATTGTATGATAATTTTTTTTTATTTATAAACATTTAATTCCAAACTCCAAAAGGTTTAATTATTGCTATTTTCAGTATGTTATCTGAATGAACAGACCTTTGGTGATTAGCATGCATTAATTCGATTTTTGAAAAAACTTCTCAGCCATCTAAATTGATTGTAACATCTTGTATGTAAGGAAAAGGATATCGGACAGAAATAGTCTCGCATTAAGCTCCCACATTGACGTCTGTCTTCGTTTTTTTAGGAACTATATGTAATGGATTACCCCAAGGTAAACTGAAATGTTTAAAAACACCTTACTGAATCACGTATTAAAACTTCTTGCCGTAAACAAATAAGTAGCGATTATTCTGATATAACATTTTATTTACCACTTTGGGGTATATTATTTACCACCTTTATTTTAGTTAAACTTGCACCAACTAGCTGTGAGCTGACGCCATATTTGAAGTTATAACAAGAAGTATCGTATTTTGGCGTAATCTTTGGTATATCTCGAGATGAACTTTTACTATGGTTGCGAGATTTTGATTTCCTTTGACTAAAAATAATTGTCTTGCCGTCATTTGAATGAACATTTCCTTTGTTTTGTTGGCAAAAACTACGAATTTGGATGCAGACGATGTATGTCACTTGTTTGTACGCTATTTCAGCCTTTTTCGTAAATAAATATCCTATGAAGTTAAAATTAAGCGTGTTGTTTTTATGAATTCGGATATTCAAAGCAGTTCAACCACATCATCACTTAGATTAGTGGATACTACAATACGGAGACTACTAGGGAGATAAAATTATTAAACCTGAAATCATTTATTTTGTAAAAGAAAATTAAAAATGATAAGTTATGACAAATGAATCCAAATTATTTATTTATGTTAAGACAAGAACAAAAAATCAAATATGATGTAATAATAAACAAGAAAAGGCAAGGTAAACTTTTATATTTAAATTTTTTTGTTAGGGGTTTTAAAAGTTTTCAAACGAGACTTAAGACGGTCAATTCTTTCAACGCTCTTTTAAACGCTTACTACAGTTTTCTAAAGCCCAAATTTGTTATGAATTTTTAAAATGGTGTCTTCTTACACATCAAAACCTGAATTCAATATTAAACTCACAAACTTTAAGAACGACAAACAATATAAGCTTATTTTTTATTATTTTATACGAAACTGAAAAAATAAAGAAAATTAACATAATTTAATATTGACAATTTTCTTTTATTATAAATACAAACAAAATATATATATTATAACATTTTACATTATCTAAAGTTTGTTTTCTTTTTTATTTCTTTGAAAATTAAATTTAATTTTGTTCAACAAAAAATAAAATAAAACTAAAAAAAAAAAAATTAAAAGAAAAATTAAGAAAATAAAATTTTCAATTTTACTTAAACATAATTACAAAATACACTTATTAGACAAAACAAAAGACAAATGAAAAAAAATACTTTTCAGATAGGTTGTAACGTTTATTCATTACGTTTGAGAAGTCGTTGCACATACAAATTTTGGTATAGGTTTTGAAAAATATCGATTGATAATAGTATATTGTACCACGGTTGTTATACTTAGTTTAATTTTAAAACGAGTTATACTTTATTTTTATTAATCGAATTTGAAATTAAAATGTGTATAATGAAATCGCGAAAAACCCAAAGTGGTCAAAACAACTCACAACAATTATTATGAAATACCCTTAACATTTCAATTAAAAAAAATCCGGGTGTTTTAGCAAATATAAAGAAAAAAGTTGCTTTGTTTTTTTTAAATTTTATTTGTATACTTTCATACAAACCTACACTCCATCACAAAATGTTATTTACAAAGGAGAAGGGATTTAAAAAAAAAACCTTTTTATAACTAGACTAGTAAGAGTTTCTCTCTGAATGGTATAATTTGTCGACAGTTAACAGTATTAAAATCATTACATACTGTAACTTGTTCTCTTTAAAAATAGAAAAAAAATATCAATAACATGAAACTCCTAATAAAGAAAAATAATGCATAAATGAATTTATTTCCTTGATGCATCTATTTTCTTTTTAGATTTTACTTTTTACTTAATTCTTTTATTTAATTATCTTTTACATTTTACGTAAATAACCCTGAACTAAATTAACGATACATCTTCATCAGACAAAAGTTAAAATAAGATTAATATTTAATTGTTATTGCATAGCATCTAAAATTAAGTGTGGTTTATTCAAATCAAGTGGGCAGGAAACAAATAAATTTAACAACTGGAAGCATTAAGTGGCAAACCAAATTTTTTTGCTGTGAATATGAATATATAAATTAATATTTTATATGATAAACAGTTTGTATTCAAAAGCAGGCGAATGCTAATTAAAAACAAAGAAAATTCAATGAAATAGCAAACAAGAGCAAAATTAAAATAAGAAATAATTTGAATAAAATTTATAATTAAGAAAGAATTTGAGGCGTTTCCAATTATTTCTCTTCTACACCTCAAATTCTGCTTTTGTTCACTATTTGTTATTTTGACAAAAAATTGTACGATAATTATTAAAATAATTCGTTTTAACAAACATAAAATATTTGTGTGTGCTACAGATCAATAAACAAATGTTTTGCATTTTATCAGTTAATTACTTCGTTGGGTCACTCAATGTCAATTAATAGTACATGTTTTTAAGAATTTTTTGTAATGTAAAGTTTAGTCATTATATTATATGTAGGTATAATACGGTTATTCAATTTATTAAAAGGAGAAGGGTCGTCTGTAGTTGTAGAAGAGTATATCGAGGAGTATATAGAGCATATATGAGCATATAGAGCGTATATGAGCATATTCTCATAAAAAAAGAATTTTTTATATTGAGATTATATATGGAAATGGGTTACTTGCATTATAATTGAGATGACAAGAGAAAATTTTTATTTTGTGTGCGATGAAGAGTATAATAAAGAAAGAAACAAAAAAATGTTACTATAATACTCGATCGAGGAATTAGATAAATTTTAATCAAAAAGTTAAGATGGTGATACTGATAAGTAGATTGTGGCACAAGTTTTAATGTAAATTGTTTAATTGACAGTTTAGTGAGGATATAATACTGTTGGTTTAAAATATAAAAAAAATTACGAATGGGAACGTGACAGTCAAAGTTTGCGATATTGGTGAACTAACAATTTACATGGATTGTCCATCACATGTTTTAATAATGTAATCTTTATTTTTGATTTATTTATATAATTTTTGATTGTGTTTTTCTTGTTAAATTATTTTATTTTTTTTGTATTCAACATTAAACTTTTGTTTTGATATAAATGTTTGTTATAAATTAGAGATTTCCGAGTCAGGATTCTCGAATGTTTTTATAATAAAGTCCAATCGTTTCATAGAGTTTTCTACGTTTTAATATACATATTGATATTCTACATACATATTTTACTTCAACAAATTTAGAATACTTTTTTGACACTATAAATTACATATCCCGACGTTGTAGTAAACTTTTTCACTTATTTATTAATTTACTTCATTCGGTGACGATATTTTACATTTTTATATTAAAATAAGATACTAAAATGATTATATTATACGTAACAACCTAATATAATTAAAAGGAACAGCAAAATAAAATGAAAATTGATATTAAAATCTTTTATGTGTTTTTATAAGTTTAGTTTCTTAATTTTTTTTTGTGCTGTAAACTTAAGTAGTTATTTTTGTATAAACTTGTAAGACAAAAATTGAGTTGTTCTTCTTATTATAATAATTATTGTTATAGTTGCTATTCTGGTAGTATAAGATTGCAAAAAATAAGACATAAATTTAGATGTTTTGTTTTCAAATTTTCTTTTATAATATATTATTAAAATAAAGTAAATTAAGATGTTGAACAAGTTACAAGAGTGTGTATTGTTGATTGGAAATTTTACGTGATTTTATAGTTTATAGTTTCCAATTTATTTTATGGTTGTATGTGTGAAAATTATTGTAGAAAATTTATGTAAGGATGTTAATAATTTTGTGATTTAATTTTCAATTATGAACGAAATAATTTTTAAATTTATTAAATCAATGAGCTTTAGGAAAATCTAATGTTTGCTTAGGGTATTCATAAGAATAGATTCTGTTATTTAGAGAATAAGTGTAACTGGAAAACCCAAATTAAAAAACCGATTAAAATATAAAAAATATTAGACGGCTAAGTACTCGAGTGGTAATTTTTAACTAATGTTCTCCTCACAATTCGTTTTATTGAAGGAAAACCATCTAAATTTGAAGTCAATACTGCATGTGCCCAAAATGAGACTGTAGTGACTGAAAATTTTTTTAGAGAATTGTTTTTGCTCTATCACCTTTGCCTTGAGTTAGTTTATCCCATTTACAAATGGGACAAATTAACTCAAGACACGTGAACGTAATGTAATGCAAAAATCTCTGTTTCGTTTACTGAAAAATTTACGATATCTTTATCCAAAGAAATACTTTGCAAATCAATGTCTAGATTATTTTTCTTTTAACTGACCAATAAACACAAAATATGTTGCACATCCTTTATTATATTATAGCAGACCATAACATTTGTACATAAATCTGTTTGATAACATATCATCAACATCAACATAAAACTAAATTTATCTACATTTAAAAGATATGTGCACGAATATAAATGTAAGCATAAACATTTATCTAAACCGAAATGTAAAGCACAAAAAAAACATCTACAACTCTAATAAATATGGCATATATTAGTTTTTCCTTCCTGCTGCACACATTTAGTACACACCAACAAAAACAGACAAAAATTAAAATTTATGTTTATAAAATTTTCATAGTAAAACTATTATTTTTTTATTCATGAAATATATTTGATCCTGAAAACAAAAAACTACATATAATATATTTTAGTAAAATATGGCTTGTTGTTTGTTAAAATTGTACAATAAAAAGTCTTCACATTAATATGTCTCATATGGTAACCGATGGAATGTTAAAAAATTTGACAACGAGAAATACGATTGTAGAGCGAAAATCATCTTCTTATAAGAAAGTTTACTTCAAGATAAGTTTCCAATCGAAACAAGTTATTATTTGTTTACAAAGCGCTTTAAGCATGTGTACTTCTATGTTGGTCTAGCATACTATTTTCCAATTGGAGTCCTTTAAATATAACCTTTGAGTTTATTCAACTTCATTTAGTCACACCATCACCGTTTATTTTGTTATTATTATTATTACTGATAATAATTTTAACGTTTGTGGTTCTATGAGACTGAAATATGTGATAAAGCTACAAATAAAAACTTTATCAAATTTGTACATTACGATTAAAGTGGAGTCACCAAGTCGAAAATTTTTTTTAACTTTCTACTATAAAACAAATTTATTTTGGTATCCAAAAAATTTGTAATGGTGTAATAAATCACTATTGTTTATAGTGGAAGTTTTGACTTCATTTTGGTTTTCCGTTTTTTTTATTATTTGTGCAAACAGTTGTGTAACGAGCTAGATTCAAAAACGAAATTAAATTTTTACAAAAAATATAAAAAAATTGAAATAGAATTTTTAGAACAAAAAATTTAAAAAAATAGTCTACAACAAGTTTTTCAAACAAAAAAAGTTCTACTATAAAAATGACTACGTTCATAATTTTTTTAAATGTCAAAAACAATATCGTAATATTAAAACTCCGCCCATTAAACCCAATATTAAACATCTATACAAATTACTACTCCAACCAATCCTTGAAAATAATTTCGAAAACAAGAACAGAAAATCTGTTTATGAATTTAACATATTTTTAAAACAACAAAATCACCATAAATAATCAACAAATTAAAAATAATATTTAAAGCTTTAATTTAAAATCAACAAAAATACTCCTTGTTCCATCCCAATACATAATTTCAAATAGCATTTTATTCTAAAGTTTATCGATTTTGTTTGTTAAAAAACTATAAATGGAAGGAACGTAGACAAATTGGTGAAGTAGGATATATATATGCTATAACATAGTATTTCATTTTATTAACTATAAATTAAAAAATTACAACAAAAAATATATCAAAAACCAATAAATTTACAAGAACAGGAAAAGAATAATATTGTACTAAATGTTTAATTTACAAATAAAAATGTCATATTCAGTTGCAATTTAATATTCTACTGTTCTTTTGTCCTGTGTTGTTTTTATTTTTATTTTTATGAAGCATACTGACTTGGCTTGTTTATATATATATATAAATTAATCGATTAAAAAAATATTTATTTCTTGTTATAGTATAGAGAAATTAAATGTGAGAAATTAAAAATGCAATATTGAAAACAAAGCGAACGAGCGTAGTTAGAGTCTGCAATTGGCATATCCATGCAACGATAAGTGAGTTTATTAAAAGGCTGATTATACAAATTCTCATCTGTCAGTTTTATTAAGCAAAATGTGCACATCATTCTATAAAACACCAAAGTTATATAAACCAAAGTTAGTTTGCTCGACAAAGATGAGCGAAAAAAACGTCAACAAAGTCTGTTAACACAACAACAGCATCAACGTCTAACGAGGAAAATATACCATCATGAATAAGAAGAAAAAATTCATTGTGACTAGTTTTAAACAAATAAAAAAATTCAAGCTTTGAAAGATGGTCCCTGTTTCGGCGCCATCTTTGTAGATATTTTTGCTTGGGTTTCTCACACCAGGCTGTTTCATGTAGGCTATTATCAGTTGTTCAAAGCGTAACACATTTTCAGCCCAAGTATTTTAACAAAAAATTTGGGTAAGATATGTCATTTAATGAAACTTCTGCTTCCTAGGGGTAAAACTTCTGCTCCTTGAAGTTTAAATAAATGATTTATCTTACACAAATTATATGCTTTAATTGGGCAGAAGGTGTGTTTAACCCTAGACAACTGATAATATCCCACGTAAAACACCTGGCTGTGAAAAGCTCAAGCAAAAATAGTAACAGAGATGGCGCCCAAACAGGGACCATCTTTCAAAGCTTAAATTTTTTTATTTGTTCGAAACTAGATCGACAATTGTGTGGAATGCAAAAGATTTTCATAATTTTTACTGAATTTGTTTTTGGAGTTCTATCACATATTAATATATGACAAACGCCAATATGATAGTATATGGAGGAAATAAATATAAAATAAGATGCAGAACGCAATTTTTTAAAAAAATTGCAGGAACAAAACATAATTGAGTCACCAATAATCCAAGTAGTGGCATATTCGTTTCTCATATGACACACTTGACTTGTGATATCTTATTGATTTTGCCAGTGGTATGTGAAATGTCATCATTAACTCGTTTGTCAATAGCAGGAACTAAAGTATACGGGGTTGTTACACCTGTCGATCTAAAATATATATCAACAAAAACTGATCCTTCCATGCAATTCAAGTTAAAGTTTCGAGAGAATTATAAATATTAATAAAAAAACATCAGGTCGAAATCAAAGGTATTTTAATTAATAACAAACATCAGGTCGAAATCAAAGGCAAAAATAAAAAAAATAAAAACTGCACTCAAAGAGCTTTTAATCGATGATAAAATCAATGAATTGAGCATAAAAATTTTACTCCAAAAGACACATGGGCTTTGTTTGACTCCATATCTCTATGCTTCATTTTCTCTCATACAGAAAATGATGTTCCCATCCAGAGCATTGAATAATATTGGCTCCTTTAGTCTTAAGAGATCTAAACACTCTCAAAATCGTGAATTTGTATTCCCAGGTGTCCATCTAAAGATTGTTTATAAGCATGTTAAAAATGTAACAGTCAGTTACTTCAATGAAGAACAAATTGCAGTTTTAGATTTGTTAAAATATAATTCGCATGCAATTGCTTATGCCATTTGCTATTTCGGAAAACCATGAAACGGATTTTCTCTCTATCTGTAAATCTATTATAAAACATTTTTGTTTTTAAACCAAATGCCTCAGAAAAGAAATAGTTCAAACATTCTCAGGCAACTAAAACGATACAGCACTGATTTAAAATTATAGAATACACGCAGTCAGTATTTCATTTTAAAACACTTTTACAGATTCTATGTATAAAAAATTCTGTATGCCGTATATTAAAAAAAATCTAGTCTGCTATTTAGCCAGACTTGCCTTCCACTGGTTGTTTGTTTTTAATTTTAATAAAATTATGTTATGTTGTTTTGGAATGTTTAAACAACGTTATAACGTAATTAGTCCTTTTTTTGTTCGGTTATGTGCAGTTAATAGTAGATTCTGGTATGAGCTTAGAATGCAGCAATTCTTCACGAGGATGAAGTTTCCCGGAACGAGCGTAAAGAGTGGAGGGAATCATCCGAGTGAAGAATTGCCTTCATCCTAAGCGAATTCAAGATACTATTTTATCCACGACTACAAATATTTCAAATAATTTCATTCAAGTTTTCCTGTAAAAGTTTATATCGCCATATTGAATGAAATGAAAAACAAAACAAAACATGTTTGTTTATTTTAGATTTTATATATGTATTGTTCTTGTTTTAACTGGTTTATATTACTAAACCAACAAATCAAGTTTTTAGTTTGTTAGGGGAATTTTTAATAAATAAAGTGTAATTAAATAAATAAAGAAGAATTTTATATATAAAAAGGAATGAATACAATTACAATGAAAGATATATGCATGGAAAGTATATATTCTTTAGTAGTCGTGGATAAAATATTGTTTTTTGTTGTATGGAGAATAATTGACTTTTTTTATTTTTGATCACAATGCATTTTTTGTTTTTATCTATTTTTTGTGTGTTATGAATCATTATTTTGTGGAATTAATCTTTTCTAGTACCTTTCTTTAAAACCAAAAATGTAGTTTAGAAATTCTGTTTTGAAAGTGGAAACGACTATTCAATATTCGCAACAGCATAATTTTTAGAGCAAAGAATACGTGATTTTTTAAAAATAAAATATAAATTATCGAACTGATCGAATCGAAATTTAACGAAAATAACAACTAACCCTAATAGGAAAGTTCCGAAATCTAAAATTTGTTAATTTAATGATTTTATAACAATAGTTTAGGAAGTTTTAACGAAGCTGTTCACCCCATAAAATTTCATTTGTTTAAACACTGTTTTGTTCATGAACCAACGCGTTTAATGCTATTTATCTCATTCTTGAATCAATGTATTCAAACAACTTATCCGAGCCCACAACTTATCGTCTTTTTTATTCTTGTATTTTGTTTTCTCTGAATGCAGTCCTGAATGATATATTTTTATAAACTATTGGTTTAGGAAATTTTCCATAGATTTTTTTTTATCCGGAAAAAAAACTTGACAGTTGTGATCAGCTGATTTGTATTTCGAAAGTTTAAAGCAATCATTATTTCTTGGAAATCGAGGTTGTTTGTGTTGTCTTTAAGTTGTTTTGATATAGTTGCATTATTATTATTTTTGCAGGAAATTTTTATACATAATTACTGATTTCTAATTATCATGACTGTATGCAAATTGTCAAATACCAGCAATATAACGATTTGAAGTTAAGGAAAATGCTTTATATATGTGTTTGTACATTAATTTTGCTCAAAATCTTGAGTTGATATAATTTTTTTTTGTTATATTAAATTTTTTTTAAACTAGGGTTGAGAAAATTCTCTAAATGCTTTTTTTAAAATTTAAATTCAAATATTTCTTTTTGTTGGCTAAATTTCTAGCCTAATTGATTAAAACAAATTGGATGCATTTTTTTTTGTTTTAGTTACTTATTAGTTAAAGGTTATAGTTTCCTTTAGCCAATTTTAAACACAAAAAAATTAGAAAAATTATTTTGGTGTATACCGTAATTTAAGTAGATCAATTTTGTTAGTGTATTGCAAAATAAATAGAAAAAAAGATCATTACAATATTTCATATTTTTAATATTTTTGGTAAAATTGTAATATATCGCATTTTGTTGTTTTTTAAAATTCAAACAAGATTATTAAAAAAATTTATCTGTTTATATCGTTAGAGTTCGTGAATTTCCTCAATCGATTAGAGATGATTTATATTTTTATGGTTTACAATATATTTTAACAAAATTTGCGGAATTCATTTGTTTTTTGTGAAAATATTTATAGACTAATTGATTTAAGATTTACAGTTTAAAATAAAATTTTTTTTTCCAAATTCTAACAAGTAACAACTTTATCAATTGCCAACGTTATTTTTTGTCAGAAGATTTATAACCAGTTTCGCAATTTCATTACATCCATTCATAGCCTGGATTACTGGCACATCATTGAAGAAATTTTATTGCTGTAACAGTTATTATATTCATTATATCCACCAGTAGCCTGGGTTGTTTACATATAATTGAAGAATTATTGCTTAGTATGATTGGCTGAGGAACAGGATTGGCATGGAGAGTGGGATCAGGAGGAATTATGGGGTGAGTGAAATAATTTGAATGTAGTAAATGTAGTAAAAATTGTGGTGGTATTGGTAAGGATGTAATGATTGTGGCTTCTTCGACCTTTGGGGTCATTAGGGTCCCTCTTCTTTGTTTAATTTTTTTTTATCATACTGTCTCTTTTGCGTGCATACCTGTTCAATTATGCTGAACAAGGTGGATATTCCTACTGGAACTCACTAGACTGAAGTTTTTCGGATTACAACCTAGCTTGGCACGCAGTCTCCCCATTTGATTCCTGCTAGTGGCTAAATGGTCCAGTGTTTACACAACACTTTTTATTAAAAAAAAGATGCAGAAAAATTTAGACTTCTTTACATTTTGTAAATAAGGAGGAATTTAGAGGAATTTTCGATGAAAATGCAAACGGTTTTTCGGACCAGCAAGTCTAATACGGGTACCATGTCTTTTCGATTGCTGGTCTAGACATTAATTAAAATGTATTCAAGCAATGCCCTTTTCAGAAAAAATTAAAATTTAATACAGAATACGATAGTGATAAAATTAGTTATAACCGAAATATTGTAAAGTGTACATTAAATTGTGTATATAGCATACCAGAATCATTTTTGATAGTACAAATTTGGATTTATTGGTTATTTCACATAAATATTCTGAGTATAATTGCCGACAATGTACTCCACAATAAATGTCTACAAACAACGATTAGAGTTGCTGATGCTATTTAACGCATAATGTAGTTAAAGTATAGTGTTGCTGAATTGTTTTTCTATTGTTGTAAAATATTAAAGGGGTTGTGTATTTAACAAAACCTAATGTTATTGCTTACTAATAAGTGAAAGAATCGGTGAAAGCGGTGGAATTCGAAGCCACGCTTTTGGAAAAATTAGTGTCTCCAACCGCTTCAGCGCCTTTAGTTCAAACGGCCCAAAAAACATTTGCCTACAACCACCAAGATTATCATTGTTTTCCCACATTAATTTGTGTTCGGAGATGTTTTTTTTTCCCCAATAACGGATAAGTAAACAATAAAATCCGATCACATCGTAAAATATATGATAGTAATATTTAATGATAAAATGAACTCAAAGCAACTCGAGCGCCTTTGAAGAATCACTAACTACGCCAATTCTAACTTCTACTTTAATGCCCTTAAGAATTAATCAATCAAAAAACTACCAATCGTTTCGATGAAGCAAATAGAATTATGACGTTTGAGGTGAACTATAAGGAAGTGTCAATTCTTACTTAAAAGGCTTAAAAAATTCTAATACTTATTAAAAAATATAATGCATATCAGAATCAGAAAAATATAATTTAAACTGACAAACAACTTACAAGTAAATAGGATCAATCATAAAACCATAATCCTTCTAATATATTAAATTTCGTATAAAGCATATTACCTTTTACCATTCCCTAAAATCATCCTTTTTACCTTAGCTTGTTATCAACCATCTATTATTGTAATAATCTAATTCCAAAGAAACTGATACCCTAGTATTTTATTTATTAATAATTATAATTTCAAAATTTATTTTCTGGCCAGATATAAATTTATTTCTATCAATTTATTAAATTAAATTTAAACAAAAATAAAGTAAAATTTGAAATCAAAATATTTTATAATAAATTTATTTTCATTTGATGTAATGTAAGTGATTGCATTTATTTGATTTGGTTAATTCCACAAACTCATAAATAAATAAATTTGGAAATTTTAATTAAATGTTATTGGTATTTTCAATTACGTTTTGTTTCGAAATGAAAATTTGTTTGTTGACTTGGAAAAAGAAATCTGGGAAAATTTTTTTGGAAAAGAAAACAAATATTCTTAAATTAGTTAGAACTATAGAAGCACTAGTTACCTTAAGACTATTATTAAAATTACTTGTTAACACGGTATGTTGAATTATTTGTATCAGTAATAGGTTTTCATTTATTGTAAACATGGAAAATGCACATAAGAAATATAATGGAAATCGGATTTATTTGATTTCAATTTGGTCTTATGATTATTATTGATTTTGGTTTCTATTTTGGTTTACAAAATTACTACTGTTGTTTTTCCTTACTGGATTTATTATTTTATAAGCAGAAAATATTTGTTTATAATTAGTGTAATTGGATTAATAAAAAAAACTATAGATTTGGCTTGGAAATTTTAATGCACATACATTCTGGCTGATTTCTTAATAAGTAAGAAATTAATTCCAAAAAACCATGTTCTACAAAGCCTGTTGTCGAAACGACGAGTTCAAACAATTTATGTATGTTATATGTATACAGAATAGGGTTATATAGTTTAAATTTAAACAGACTAGCGTTTTGCTCAGGTATATGTCCGAACAAGCTCTAATATTTCACATTCGGCCGATATCATAAATCATACACCATTTCCATATTCAGAAATCGACGGCTACAAAGCCTTTACGAGTAACGATATTTTCGTAAACTTGTGTGGAAGTGCAGAAAACGTTTCATTGCAATTTTAAGCAAATTTCAAAATAAAATTTATTATCAATAAAAAAAAAATTAATTTTGTTTTTGATTTATTGATAATAAAATTTATTTTCAAGATTGTTTAGAATTGCGAGTTTTCTGCTCTTCCTCCCAATTTTATGAAAATGTAGTTGCACTTGTATGCTTTGTAGCTATCGATATACTCTATTTGATCTGATCTGAGCCTTATTTCATTTTATCAAATTTAATATGGTTGAAATTTACTGGAAGTATACCAAATTGAAAAATTTGCATATGTAACATTTGGCACAATTCCTTGGATGGTGCATCTAGTCGGATTGGTTGCGGCTCTTTGCAAAGAAATTGTTATATTTTTTATGGTTTAAACAATTTTCTTTACACAATATCGAGTTGAAATCACAAATACACATTAATTTCCATCGAACTGCGAGAGATTGGCATGCGAGAAATGGTTGATGATTCTACTTTTAATCATTTTATTTCAGTCAATAAGCTTCCACAACAAATTATAATATTTGTTCATGTCAGTGAGCGCTACGTTGCGAGCACTTAAATGCCACGTTACAAAATGGCGATTTATCATTTCCACAGCAACCGTTTATGATATGAGTATCAAATGAAAGGACTTGATGAGCGAAACACAATAAGTAAACTAACGTCATTTTTAATTCAATATGCTGGACGTCAAATATGGCCATGCAATACTATTATGACATGGAGCTGATCTGATGATGGAGCAGGAATACTAAAAAACATTTACTCGTGGCCAAGTGGATCGAGCGTTCGCCTTGAAACCATATGGTTGAAGGTTCAATTCTCAGCTTGGCTAATTGTAAATCAAATACCCAATGCAAAGGTGAGTGCCGATAGCAGAATGGGGGTGTTAAAAAATGTCCTCCGCTAACGTACATCCGCAAGATACCAGGAGCGTTCATGGTATAACTAACATTACCTCTCTACATGGAGGCCTCTGAAGAAGCGACCCGTTCTTTGTCCCACACTCTTGCGACCAAAAATGAGGACAATAAATTCAACAAACAAACAATAAACAACTAAACCGACTGACACAGCAACACCACAACAAAAGCAACAATGCACGCAATAAAGCAGTACTTGAACACTTCAGATTAAAATGAGTGCGAATTTACAAGATCAAAGCACAAGATCAAATAGCCGATGTCACCCGAAGAATAGATAACATCACATTAAACCGAATTATTCCTAGCGACATTAAAAAGACAGGAGGCTCAGGAATTGGAAATATTTAAAGGAGCTAAAATAATGTTACTATCCAATATTGATGTATCCAAAGGACTAGTGAATGGCGCAATAGGATTCTTCGTTGAAATTATCTGCCCAAATTTTTTACGAAGTCAAATTTATGCAGAAAATATACTATACTATACGTGTAAACTTTGGAAATGATGACATACATATAAGTAAAAGTCAATACAGTTTCTGGCAAAGTTAAATTACGAACCGCTGAAAGAATAATGTCACTCATACTATCATGGACATCAACATTACATAAGATGCGAGTTAGTACTGTAGACTTTGGTGTTGTATACTTAGGATTGAAGCTATTCGCAAATCTAGCTTGTTCGCTAGAAGAACTTCAGAAAGAGGAATTGGATAACTCGAAACTGACACAGAAAGAAGCATTACAATAACAATGCTTTGAAAGAAATGGACAGAATGAGAAACATACAGATTATAGCAGTGTTCCAATTTTTATTTTATTTTGTTCTTAAAAAGTTTTTGTCTCCCAAAATGAAATGCATATAAACTAAAACCTGCACTCAAAGAGCTAGATTATATTTTCTTAATTTTCGCCCTCAGATATTTTAATTTTACTTTAGAAATAAATTACTGTACGTGGAAGATTTTATTTTTTTACTTTTTTACTTTCGTTCAAAGAAAAGAGGAATAAAATTTGTTTTGTTTTATTCTGGTTAGCTTTCGTCCTACTTCGTTGTTTGGTAAGAAGAGAAAGATTTTAGAAATTTATATGATTGAATCGTAATTTTAGATAATGAATGATCTTCATTTTGGTAAATAATTTTTTTTAAATAATTTAATAATGAATAATTTTTAATTTATTATAATTTTCTTTTGTTATGCATGAATTAAGTTATGAAGTAAATAAAATTAGTTATTATTATTTATTTAAAATGATTTATTGAACGAATTTAGTTAAAATAAATAAATATAAGTTAATTAAATTTTTTTCGATTATTATTTTTATGAATTAATTAATTTTAAATAAATTTTATTTCTATCTATTCCGACAGATAAGGGCAAATGCACGTTTTTCTTTTTTTATATTAAAACAGTAAAAAAACATAAATCGCGTTCGATTTGACTGAAGTAACTGTATTATCTGAAAAAACTGTAGCAAATTATTGTTGATTTTTTCGTTAACTAAGCTATTTTATATTCATATCGACCTCACTTATTTTCATACAAACTTTAACCAAACTAAACCAAAAGAAAATAAAAACAAAAAAATTATTGTAAAACTGAATCTATGAGATGAGAGCATTATATTTATTTTTTTAAATAACTATCTGCCAACAAAATCTTTTCTCGTAAATTTTTATTTTGCCTATAAGGAGCTTTTTCGTAAATTTTTTAATTTTATCCCAAGTGCAAGAGTGAAAAACAAAAAATAAAAATTAAGCCCACATGGTTTTATTTTTAAAATAAGTGCGAGCGCCCTTAAATAATAAAAATCTGATCACTGGATTATAGACAGATTAACAATTATGGTCCATTTCATAGTCAATCCTGTTGCTCGGTTTGTATGATGAATACAACACCTCTACACACATATTTGGTTGGGTACATTGTAATCTCGGTAAACGCATGGCATCTGAATAAATAGATCACAATGTGCAGAACAGCGTTTGAAAAGCAGATTTTCGCGAAATACTTGTACCTCGGTGTACTTAGCCTTTCATTCCCAAGCGACAGTGTTCACTGTTACGTGGTGGAACCTATTAAAGATTTTTCAGCAGTCTAGAATTATTTCATTTTATCACATTCTCTCCGCCTCGTTCCACTTCATGTTATTTTGTTTCATATAATTTCACTTTAAATTACTTGAGTCAGCATAGCAACATTTACTTCGTCGCCACACTTTACTTCACATCGTTCCACTTCGTTATACTTTATTCAGCATAATTTTGCGTTTGCTATTTTCTAATTTTTATATCTAATGAGCGCCGAAAGTAAAGCAAAAGACCCATAACAAAGTCTTATCTCAATACCAGCTCGTGGATCGAATCAGTTGTCAAAATTTATAGTATGAAATGTTTTGGTTTTAATTAGATTTAATTATTCCGTTTTCCATTTAATTTCAATTTGTAATTTGATATTTATTTAACCGTAAATTATAGTAATTCTTGAAAACAATTATTTCAAACATTAAACGAAAAAAAATAAAAAAAATTTGTTTGAAATTTTAATTATTTTGATTTTGTCTACGCAATTAAAGTTTTTCAATTGGAAAGCTTAGTGAGGGAAACGGAAAGTTGGTTTGATGAGACTGATTTAACTGTTTATAAGGCCTGGTTGGTCAATTTATAAAGAACTCACAAACAAACACTTGGAAAGTTTTTGTTTTAAACCCAATTTTTATATTTATTTTTCCATTTGTTAGTCAATTATATGTTATACCGCAAATAGAAATCGAAACTAGAAAACTAATTATGCTGAATTCTAATCGTATTTCTGTATGAATGAAACACCTACTATATATAAAAAACATTACACCTATTGATAAATCAGCCTGTTAGATAAAGTTTAAAGGAGCACAGGAAAAATGTAGTTTATTGCACATTACACCTGATCCGTATCGTTAGGAAATATCGTTTGTTCTCATTTGATTGAATTTTCTAGAATCTACTACTGATCTCCAAATTTTGAGTTTTTTTTTTGGAACTATCAAAAATGGGGAGCTGCACGGACTTGAGCAATGGTTGATGATTTGATTTTTAAAATTTCATTTAAGTGTATTTGCAATTAATTTTAAAGAAGGAAAACATTGTTAAATTCATTAAAAACCTTTAGTATAGAAAACTATGTTGTTATTAAAAAATTTAGTTCAAATTACGAATAGTGAGATACTGACAATCGGTTGTTTTTGCCGTCAATGATTTTGCCTAATTATTAAGTGGTGCTTTCTTTATACCAATCTTTTCCTTTAAAACAAGTGTGAACCAATTGTGAACCAATCGTTGAATCATTAAAATACACTTTAGATTGATATTTATTTTTTCCATTCTATTTAACAAATTCTATTTCACAATAAATATGTTTGTACGACAAAAACTAATCCAGCCTAGTAGAATATTAACAACAAATCACATAAACCTATTAAAAATAATTAACTTTTTTTAACACCAATACATGTGTCATGTGAGGTTTTTTTTCGATCCTACTCGATATGAAAATTATTTTCCTAAGGTTAGTTTATTGATATTGAAAGTAATTCTGTATCAAAATTTACACTCCATATATTTTTATTTTCATTACACCTGCTAAAATCCGTTTTTCAATTACCATACTTTTACAAAAAATAAAATAAAATGAACTGGAAAAACTCATTTCCATAACAATAGATTTTTCTTTTGTCTCCTTTTAAAAGAATAAAAGTTTTTTTTTGCTTTTTATGTTAAAATAAAGGTAGTTGGATTGTATAGTTTACATTTTATGTATATTACTATAACATGTTTTCATACGAGGTTAAAGTCGTTTATTTATTCCTTACTCCACTATTTTTAATTAATTCTTATTTATGTTTTATTTTACTCATATTTTAATGCGAACCAATAGGTGGATGATATAAGCGCAGGAGGGTTGAATGTGATATTTAAATATTTATAGAATTTTCTATTTACTTGTCAAAAAATTTTGATGGACCGGACCTTATGATAATTATGACATTATGATTAAATACCAGAATTAGGTTCATTCTTTTGAAAATGGACATATCCTTTGATACAATAAACACAACAAAGGGATATTTTGAGCGTTATAATGGAAGAAAATTGTTGCGGCGTTATATACTCGAGAGCAATAGAGTTTCCGACCAGCCAACTAGAAAAAAGTTAATACAACGTGTAGAAAGAGAAACAAGAGAGAAACAGTTCTTGAAGTGAGAATGAGAATTAATATTTAAAACTATAATAGTTCAAATGAATTTACTAATTCAAATGAACTTAAACACTTGTAAACTCTAAAAGACTTTACAGAAAAAAAATTTACATGTATAATCTCCTAATTAATTACGCCTTTATTATGTTTAAGCGAATCAAAATAAAGATTGTTGTTGATTATAAAGCTTGTTACAAAAAAAATGTTTCAACTTTTAAGCTTACATTTTTTATATTTTTACAGAATAAGCTTCTGTTTAATTGTTTATGTAGATTTTTTTTCTGATTTTATCTTCAGAAGACTGTTTTTTCATCTTGATAATTTCATTTATTATTTAAAGAATATTTGAATATATGCATACACTAACATACCCTGCACCATTTTAGTCTGTTTTATCGTTGAAAGAGTTTTTGTAGTAATTTTTTTGTTGTTATTGTTAAATAATTTAACTAATTAATTTTATTTATTTTATAGTTTGAGCTTTTAGATTGTTGTAGTTTGTAATTTAAATTTGACTACAATAAAAAATTGAAAAGATTGTTGATTTACCTTTAAAATGTTTTGGGCAGCAAACGAATTCTACACCGGAAAATAATGAAATGCCACATGGTAATAACATAGCGAAGCTTCTCATTTGCATACCACGATCTTGACATGCAGCAGCTCCAGTTTGATTCCACCGAACGAATGGCCAACATCGTGATGCGTTGTGAATGTGATCGAATAAGCATCCTTCTGGTACAAGGAGAGCGTCTGATTGGAATGGACCTTCTGAAACGAAAATGATTCTGATTAATTATATATATTTTTATGACTTTTATTTTAAACTTTTGCTCGAGAGTAAAATAAATCATTAAACACGTACTCAATAAACTACTAATAAGACTATATAATTGATGAGAAGATTTATTTTCGTTTAACCCTAACAACCACGCTAATCATAAACTAAGTTTATGGTAAGGTTAACAAAATATTATTCAGGCATCCAAACAAACCTAAGATTAATTCTAATTTTATCTAAAATTTAAAAAACCTTAAATTGGTTTTTTATGAATTATAGGACTGAGATTCAAAACAAATTAAATTTGTTACGTTAACTGAATACTTCTGTTAAGTACAGTTTTAGAAGATTAACTTCCACCATTTAAGAAAAGAATATTCAAACATCATTCAAATTAAAACTCACCTAAACAACGGAATGGTTTTATCCATCTTTGTGCTCCTTTACATTTTGTTGGATTTAAAGCTCCTTGACGACACCAACCCCCAATTTTTTGATAATGCGATGATTCAACAATATTTGTTATATCGCGTCCTGGATAAACCTAGAATAGAAAATAGAAAAAGAAATTTTAATAAAATATTCATTTATTATAATATTATTCGTTATATTATATTATTATTATTAAGTATTACGTCTTTTCTTTTCTTTTCTTATTTTTGTTTCTTACAATATTTCTTTTACTTTATGCTCCTAATAAATAAATATTAAAAAATAAATTGAACAGATGTCTAATATTACATACATTAAATTAGATTTCATTGAATTTTATATATTTATATAGCTAAGAAATTCGTATGTTTTGTACCATTTGTTACGTAGAAGTTTTTACACTATTAACCACATTACGTTTATCTGCATATGTGTTCTTTGACTATAATTTATTCTTCTGTTTCGAATTTAATTAAATTTTAAAGGGAGGGAGGAATTACACATTATTAGCAGGTGATTGTTTGATAAACGGTTTTAGTAAATTATTGAAGAACGAAAGTAAGCGGATTGCGAATTGTTTGTGTTTTAGGAACTTATTGTTAGAGATTTCAATTAGTTTTATTATACAAAGATAACTGGAACAAATTATTTGTTCGCACACTAGCTCAGCGTCTGTTTTGATCTAGCAAAAAGGTGTATGTTTTTAGAAAAGTTTGTCATTTTTCATTATTTATTATTTATTTTATTTTATTATTCAATAAATGAGTATTACAGTCTAAAACAGCAGGCTCTAAGGAGTCAAAGCTTCAACAGAACATAAATTTATCAAATTGAGTAGATAGGACTTGAAGTTAATGATGATTCAAATAAACAATTGTTTAGAACACTCCTCCCCCACTGTAGGAAATCTCACTAAAAACTTACGTACCGAGTTTTTTCAAAACGACAAGATTTAAATACTAATCTGAGGTGTAAATTTAATTTACAGAAAAAAGGTTTGTTCTTAAAAAAATTATATTTGTATAGAAAGTTTTGAACAAAACGTCTCATGGAAAATGGGTATACAAAAGCAGGAAACATTGCCATGATTTGAATATATTTTAGATTAAAAACTATTTACAATGTATGTCCTTTTTTATAAACATTCTTTAAAATTTCAAACCAAAAACTTAATGAAAGGTTGATGAACATTCGATTGCTAGATTGTATCCTTCAGCTTTATCCTTAAACATTAGGATAAATAATAATGTGTAAAAAGATAACATTTAAAAAAAAAAAATAACGATATCATAATGATTTTCTATTTTATAAACACATCATATTATTTGTTGTTGGACTAGAAGAGTATATAAAGGAGATGATGATATCTTTTTGTGGCGTTTTATTTGAATCCCTCTTATGTATAGCCATGCCATGTGTTATCGAGCATGTAGAATATTTTGATCGTTTAGGTTACAAATATAAAAAAAATAATAGTTAATTATTGGTAGATTTCAAAGGGGTTTAGAAGATTTTTGTTTAACATTTTGTTGATTTTGTTATATAAATAAATTTGTTAAAAATTTCTTTTTATGTTGTAGAATAAAATAGTATATTTTCCAACGAAAAATGTTTTTATCTCGCGTAGAAAATGCAAATTTTTTCTATGATAGTAATATATAATCGATATTTACTATAAATTATAAAGTTAGAAATCGACAGCAAAACATTCAAAATTCATATTCTATTTTTTCATGGTTACGTTATTTAAAATACTTTATAAAATTATATGAAAAACCATAGCAACTATAATCTGTTATTTTTTTTCACTAGTGAATTTACTTTTCGTATAGAAAATAGTAGATGTTTATACAAGTGGTGAAAACGTCTCTTTTTGCGTGACTGAACGGTTTGTCCACGAGAAGCGATAGCGTCGAGTGGAATAAGTTCAGGAATGCAAAAACGTTTTTACCATACGATGAAAACGCTATTTTTTCTACGCTTGTAAATATAAATGATAATATTTACAAATTCATCTACTAAAAGCTTACAAAACGACATACCTAAATTTCACTGTGTAAAAAATAAACAAGATTGTATTTATATATAGCATTTTTATCAGTGTAAAATAATGTTATTATTGTGTTCGCCTACAGATGGAATAATAACAGGCGAACACAATAATAACATTATTTTACACTGATACAAATGCCATATATAAATACAATCTTGTTTATTTTTTACACAGTCAAATTTAGATATGTCGTTTTGTAAGTTTTTAGTAGATGAATTTGACAATATGAATAATGAAAATAGTGCATATATTTTCTTTAAAAACTTTTAAGATATTACAGATATTTTTTTACCGACTGGAAGTCATCGTTTAAAGTATAAATTTAAAAAATTGTAGGTAAAGTTTCAATTAAAAACAAATAAAAATAAATTTTTCAATAAAATTTATTTATTTATTTAATAAATTTTTTTTTTATTTTTTTTTTTTTTGGCGGAAAGAACTCAGAGAATATATTTTATATCTGACAGTTAATTATCGGAGGAAAAAATTATACGATATATTTGATACAAATTTTATTTATCCCTCCGATTTCTCCGATATAGGAAAAAAAATACAGTCATTATTAGTCTAATTAATTAATTACACACAATTGATATAATGATTAGTTTCGATTCGATTCGATCAAAATATTCAATCCCTTCAAAATACTGCGATATTGACAGAAATAAACACAGCAACCGAAACAACACCACCGAACAACACCACCGGCGACCACCGAAACTTATTTACTTTCAGTCCTAGTTACTGAAAACATTTTCAGTCACTAGTTAGAAAAAGTTTCCCATTCACATAGGTTTACTACAATACTATATATTAAAATGACATTTTCGCAGCTTGAAGTAGAAAAAAGATTTGTTTCGTAAACCTTAGTGGATTGAAAAAACCTAGCCTATATATTTTTATAATTACTTCACCACAATTTTAAATTGTGTAAAGTAATGCAATATATAGCAAAAATAAATCTTACCTACCCCAAATTTTATTTTTTCTTTTGTTTTGGACCATCCTCTATCTAAATAGCGAAAAAAATTTTTGGTGTACGTCTAGTGGGTGCTTTTTCCCGGATTATTATCGTTACCGGAAAACGGTAAATTTAAAAATGAATTTCTCGGGATTCCCGGAAATCCAGGGAAATTAAAAAAATATTGAATTTGAGGTGGAAATTGTAAAAGTTTTACGGAAAATTTAAATAAATGTTGTTTTTGCAAAAAAAAATAAAAAAATTTAATTCAAAAATAAAATAAATACAGTAAGATATATCATATAATATATAATCAATAAAATAAAACATAAACATAAATATTTTCTTTTACTTGTTTAGATCAAGGGAAAATAACATTTTAGATCAAGGGAAAAGTCGCTTAAAGATGATCAAGGGAAAAGTCGCTTAAAGATGATCTTCTCTTGGACCAAAAATTGGATGACACCGAGAATACCCTCTCACTTTCAATTGATGTGGGCTGTATAGTCATTAAAGCATCCAATAACTTTTGCAGATTTGTAGTAATATTTCCAGTTGTTACGTACATGTTAAATTCTTTTTGTAAATTTGTTTTTGTTTCGATTTTCTTTTCTTTCTTTTTAAGTGCTGCACTTATAGCACCAGCCAATTTATCCTTTTTATCAAGAAATCGATGATTATCTTCTTCAGACGAATCTTCACTTTGAATTGCTATTTTATCCTCATCGTATTTGTCCAATAATAATCGAGTAAATATCTCGTTAGCATAACAAATTATTGCAGTCTTTGATGATGACGGCAAATCTTCTGTAGTAGTAGCAGTAGATTGTAAATCAAGTATTTGCATGAATTTTACTAGAGAAACAAGATCTTGGTTTCTTCGTTCTTTAATGCGAATTAATAAAACCGCCAACAACTCTCTTGAAATATTGTCAGGGTTTTCACATAAGGAATCAAATAAAAACTTCAAAATCGCATCAGCTGTAACAAGATTTACATCTCGGCTGCTTAACGCTTCAACAGCTAATTTAATAAGCTTGAGAGCAATGCAAATATTTCTTAATATTGGAATGTTTTCATCATTCAATAATGTTACAGATCCTAAGTCTTTAATGCCAATAAAATGGAGTCAGAAAGTTTCAAAAATCTTTCGACCATGGTCACAATGCTGTTCCATCTAGTCTTGCAATCTAAAAGTAGGCTTAGTGCTATCCCATGCTTTTCATTGACATATTCCTGTAATATCGAGTTTCTTTTGGGAGAAATTTAAAAAAATTTTACAATTTTTCGTACCATTTGTAAAGCAGGTTTTATATCACCAACTTCACATAAATGGATTACAACATCATTTGGCCCATCTTCATCATCATTATCAAATTCGGAAAAGTCATCATTACATGAGGTAGATGAGCTAGATCCATTATCACTGGTATCGTTTTCGGTTTAGTTAATTTTCTTATAAATTACATCTTCTACAGCTAAATGTATGCCGTGGCTATAACATAATTGGTGAATAAATTCACACAATCTTCCAAATTTTACCATAACAGCAGCAGCATTGGTAGTTGACGCAACTACATCTGATGGACTGATGTTAAAATCAGATAACTTTGAATTTACCAAGTTAACTGTTTTATCGGCTGTACAGCTTCCTTCAATTTTTACTAAGCCTAAGTTAATATCTTTCTTATTGAAATGAATGTTTATATCAAATACCGCCGGTTCCGTAAACTCGTCCACTCATCTAATGTGAGACTGAATTTTCCACAAGAATCTTGATGAGATTTAATTCTACTTATTACTTCACATTTTGCAAACTTGTAATACTCATGAATTAATTTCATTACATTAGTTTTGTTTTTTGGTAAATTATATTGTCTATCAGACAGCGCTTGACGAATGAATTCGCTTTTGCAAATTCCATGAATTGAAAATCCATCAACGGCTGCAAGTTTTGCTACTATTTCTGACATAGATTGTCTTTTTTGAAAAAAGTTGAGAAACTTGATATTAGAGGTTGATTTGTTGATTTTGCGGAAAAATTTCCTTCATGGCTTGGACCAGCGCCTTGATCATCATTTGCATTTCGTTTTAATATATTTATTTTATGGACATGTTGCAAATAGGGCATGGTAGATTAATCGATTGGGACCAAATATCGATTAACGATTAATATGAAAATTTTTACAACGATTAATTGATTAATCGATTAAATGAAATTTTCTCTAATTCTAATATTTTTTTATTAATTTTTTTTAAACAATTACGCTTGGTATATCTTATTTAAACTTTTACAATGACATAAGAAACATACAAAAATTTAAAATAAATTTATAATCAAGTGATAGAGAATAACAGTCAGATCGTTATATACACTGAAAAAAACATGTCCTATTTCCAATCGAAATGCAGTTGTCTCAACCTCACCGTGCGGTCAGATATGGCGAATCAAACTACGAAATTGCTTCAACAACTCTACAATTATAAACCGATGAAGTTGAGACAATCACACGAAATATTTATGTGAAAATAAAATATAGTTCAATTAATATCAAATACTTAAATTTTAAAATGAAAAATTCATGATATAAGGCCAAAGAAATTTTTTTTCAGGGAAATAGTTATTAACTTTATTCAACTACCGTTATATTGGATATAACACTTTATATTTTAAATAAACTTCATTCTGTTGTTAGGAAAATGTTATCGTGTAGTTGTCCCAATCACGGTGAAATTGTTTGCAAATAATTTTTCTTTGCATGAATAATAAACTACCAATTTCGAGATGAGGTTGTCATTACTTCAAATTTTTTTTCAGTGTATATAAAGAAAGTTTTCCTTTCATCCGCTTTCCAATTTCATCCCCATCTTTCATTAGTAGGATCTGTATTTCTCTCTCTGACAGTGGAATGTTTCGTCCTTACAAAATTAAGTAAATATGCTGTACTACTACTAATATACTGCGTACTGTACTATACAAATATACTGTACTAATTGAAAATGTTATGGAACTATTCAAACTGTATCCTTCAGAATGGAAAGTAATGGAGCTAGCTCACTATACTTCAAACTAAAGTGTTGGTTGGATTTGTAATAAAAATATTTTAAAAAGTAGTTGGTAACAGCAAGAGAATACAAAATTAGACATTAAACCTTTTAACAATTTGATACAAAATTCGTTTGTCCAATAAATTTGTAAATTTTAAACTTTTTCGTAATTTTAAATTAATCGATTAAAAACTTTTTTGTTCGATTAATCGAACAATTTGCAAAATGATCAATTAATCGAACAATCGATTAATCTAACCATGCCCTAGTTGCAAATGTCTTATTAAACCACTAGTTGACGATCCCATACAACTTAAATATTTATTTGCTCACTTTAGGCATTTTGCTTTTTCGCCGTCTTTTTCTTTTGTAAAATATGTCCACAAAGAATCTGCCATGGCTAATGTTTTCTTGTTCGGTATCGCAATCAGCATGAATCGCAATCAGCATGAATAATAATTTTTTTTCCCGGAAACGGGATATAAAAATTAAAGAATTTTCCCGGGAATTCCCGCGAATGACCCTCTATGTACGTCTGTGTGTGCGTGGGTGGGTGGGTGGCTGGGTGAGTTTTCTGCATAGGATCTTGATGAAACTTTGGCAAATGATACAGGTTCACTTGAAAATGGAAGATCAGGATTCATTTCAAATTTGGACAAAATGGCGGGGGGTCTCCCGAACACCTCTAAGTTTGAATCTTGAATAACTTCTGATCCCGGACTATGATCTTATTGAAACTTAGTATATAAGGTTTTAGTACTTTTTCCAATATTTCTGCAACTTCCGGTTTATCACTTCCGGCTATAAAGTTTTTTTTCAGGTGTTTATCCCTACTGTAGCCTACAATTACCGATCGATTTTCATGAAACGTTGGTAAAAGCTTTTGAATAACATGAGAAAGATTTTTTCAGCTTTCGGAGCATATTGGATAAAGGGTTGGGGGCTCCACCATACAACAGGTGGTTTTTTCCACAAAGTTTTTATGTTTGTTGGGAGCATAAAACATTCATTCGTGAATGAATTTTGATGACACTTTGGAAAAAGATGCAAACATTTATGACAAGGAACTGATTAGTTTTTGAGCGATATTGAACAAAATGGTGTGGGGTGCCTGGAGCACCTGTTTTTTTGAAAGCTCTATAACATCTGTACCTGATAAGAGAATTGAATGAAACTTGGTACATGAGTATGTCGTACGGTTCGCAATAGTTTTGCATCCCCACTTCCGGTTTTTCACTTCCGGTAAAAAAAATTTTGTTGTACTTTTTTGAAGTTTTTTCAGTGTCTTTATGCACACTGCAACCTACAAGAATGAAGTGATTATGATGAAACTTATGAAAAGGGTTCCAATTAGTGTGAGAAGATAATTATCATCTTTTGGGACACATTGATCAAAGTGGTGGGAGGAAGGGGGGGGGGGGGTCTACCATACAAATGCTGACTTTTCACAGTTTGTTTTTTAAGTTTGTTAGGAGCATACAGACTTCATTCATTAATTTACTTTAATGGCACTTTGAAAAAAGATGGAGACTTAAGTAACACAGAACTGATTAGTTTTTGGGTAATATTGGAATAAACGGTGGGGGCCCTCCCGAACACCTGTTTATTGTGTCACACTTTTTTCAATGTTTGTTGGGAGCACACAGCATTCATTCGTGAACCAATTTTGATTGCACTTTGGAAAAAAATGCAAACATGTATGGCAAAGAACTGATTAGTTTTTGAGTGATAGTGAACAAAGTGGTGGAGGGTGTCCCATACACCTGTTTTTTTTAAAGCTCAATAATATCTGTACCTGATAATCAAATTGGATGAAACTTGGTACTGGTACATGAGCATTTAGTACAGTTCACAACAGTTCTACATCCCAACTACCGGTTTTTCACTTCCGATAAATTTTTTTTTTGTAAATTTTTGAAGTGTCTTTATGCACACTACAGCCTACAATAATGAAATGATTATGATGAAACTTATGGAAAAGGATTAGTGTGAAAAGATGGTTATCATTTTTTGGGACACATTGATCAAAGTGGCGGGGAGTCTACCATACAACTGCTGACTTTTCACACTTTGTTTTCAAAGTTTGTTGGGAGCATACAGACTTCATTCATTAATCAATTCTAATGACACTTTTGAAAAGGATGAAGACTTAAATGACAAAGAACTGATTAGTTTTTGGACAGCATTGGGATAAGTGGTACGGGGCCTCCCGAACACCTGTTTACTGTCATTATTTTTTCAATGTTTGTTGGGAGCACACAGCATTCGTTCGTGAACCAATTTTGATTGCACTTTGGAAAAAAATGCAAACATGTATGGCAAAGAATTGATTAGTTTTTGAGCGATAGTGAACAAAGTGGTGGGGGGTGTCCCATACACCTGTTTTTTTTAAAGCTCAATAATATCTGTACCTGATAAGCAAATTGGATGAAACTTGGTACATAAGCATTTAGTATGATTTACTACAGCTCTGCATCCCAACTTCTGGTTTTTTACTTCCGGTAAAAAATTTTTTTTTTTATTGTTGGCAGTTTTTTCAGTATCTTTATGCACACTACAGCCTACAATAACGAAGTGATTATGATAAAACTTATGAAAAAGTTTTCAATTAGTGTGAGAAGATAATTATCATCTTTTGGGACACATTGATCAAAATGGCGGGGGGTCTACCATACAACTGCTGACTTTTCACACTTTGTTTTTAAAGTTTGTTGGGAGCATACAGATTTCATTCATTAATCAATTTTAATGGCACTTTGAAAAAAGATGAAGACTTTAATGACAAAGAATTGATTAGTTTTTGGACAAGATTGGGATAAGTGGTGGGATCCTCCCGAACACCTGTTTATTGTTTCAATGTTTGTTGGAAGCATACAACCTTCGTTCGTTAAGTAATTTTGATTACACTTTGCAAAAAGATGCAAATATGTATGGCAAGGAACTGATTAGTTTTTTTAGTGATAGTGAACAAAGTGGTAGGGGGTCCTCCAAGCACCTGTTATTTTGGAAGCTCAATAACTTCTGTACCTGATAATCGAATTGGATGAAATTTGGTACATACACATTTAGTACGGTTTACAACAGTTCTGCATCCCAACTTCCGGTTTGTCACTTCCGATAAAATTTTTTTTTACTTTTTCTCGTACAACAGAATTTATGTTTGTTGGGATACTACTGCTTGCTTTAATATTTTTATTATTAGAACTACGAAGTCCATAATATTGGTTAGCTTTTCATTAAAGTATTTGATGGATATTAGCTCATTATATATCCAGAACACTATGTTTCCAGAGCTGTGGTGAAGTCAGCTTATGCATCAGCGTCGCATTATTTTTTTACTGATTTTCACACCAATATTTTGTACATGTTCCATAAATGTATTCCCTAATTGAAGCATTTAATTTTTGCATATATGAACTAGAAAAACAATCGAAAATATTTACACAATATTAATTGTTTTAAATCTCTTATTGAAGATTAAAATATAGCAACTTATTAAAAGTATTTAATCCTTAAATGTGTTTGGTTAATTTTAATTTGTTTTTTTTTATAATTTAGTGAGACACTCATAAACGAGATTTTGAAAAATTAATATTGATTCACACTGATTGCAATAAAAAATTAATGATTTGAAAAATTTGCTTGGAAAACTTATCCATTTGGTTGAGTATCACTTTCATTTTCCAGTTGTTAATTGTTTATTGTTTGCAAAATACCGTATACAAAATAACGTATCTAGCTGGTAAAAATAGAATTAGGTGTATTTCTTTTAATGATAATTTGTTCAGTGAAACTGGAGAGATAGTTTTTAGGATCCTTCCGATATGATATTGCTTTGAGATAAATTTGACCAGTTTTAGTAATTTGAGAACGGTAGTTCGTTGTTGTAGTTTGTCTGAGTTTGTCAATTATCAAAACAAATTGAAGCCAGTTCAATTATTTTAAGAATATAAACTGGAGTAAAGTTTTGGCCATATCAATTTAATAAAATCAAAAGTGTGCGCTCCATTGGGACAGTTACTTGAACATACTTTGGCGATATATTTCAAAGGATATCTTAAAAGATATATACTCCTGGCTTTAAATCGAATCGGATAGCATTGGCTTATATTTATTTGTTAACTTTTGCGGTTTTGAGGTTCAAATATGTCAATATGGAGATGCAAAAACGGTGTTTTAGGTAAGCCAACAGAAGCTGACACCTTGTGTAAGCTATCAAAACTAAGAGCGATGACTTTTGACTTTTTATAATTTCTATATACAAAATAGTCAAGGAGAGAACTGTGTTATTAGCTTGTAAATAACGCAGCAATGTGCGTTTTAGTGAGAGTAGAAAGGAGTTGAGACTCAAACTGGCTCCTTGCTATTAACATATGAGTTAACGTAAGATATGACATACCAATAGCGATAGCAGTGAGATATTACTAGACAAGGTGTTATGAAGCTGTTTTCCCCGTAAACATTTATTTGTCTAAACAACTTTTTTATACATGAATCGATTGTATGACCTTGACTGTCAACCCAGCTCAAAGCATTTTTATTGCTAAATAAAATTTAAAAAAGATTTATATGGGAGACACAGGCAAACGTCAAAGTGAAGATATGTCTTCAGAATCACCACCAAATGCCAAGCAATACAAAATATAAACCAAATATAGGTGAGGAAAATAAGTCTGGAGCAACTAATGCGTTTGGTAAACTTTTGGATGCAAACATTAAACACCTGGCGGGCAAGGATGGAATTAAGTCCAATTAGAGAAGAAAATTTACAGTTTTATAATTCTGTAGCTCAAATTTTGGCGGACCATGGTGTTTTATAGAGAGCTGTGGAAAGAATGGATAATTAGAACCGAAGACACAATTTAGTTTTTTCGAATATTCCTCACACAAACAATAATTCGAAGGAGAGTGTTATACTTCTGCCTAGACTTACTGAAGATAGAGAACATATCTATTACAAAATCCTTTATCATGGGAAAATCTTCGAATATACTAGTAGAATTTAAATCATCAGAAGATGTATCAGTAATCCTTACCAGATGCAATACACTCCGAACAGTAATGGCCGTATATAAAGACTTTTCAAAAGCAACGCATGCTTAGTATGGAAGGAAATGAAGTTATTAAACGAATCAATTAAAGTTAAAAGAATAAATGATGGCCTTGTTGTTGGCAAATTACAGTAAAATAAGTGTCATAAGCAAAAAAATTAAAATTTTATCATAGAATAAACTAATAAGTTACTGTAACCTAGTTTTTTCGAATACTTAAAACAATTTGAAATTTTCTTGCTATTTGAATAGGTAGAGGTAGAGGTAGAGGCAAGCAATACGGATCGTTATAAAAATTTGTTTAGTGATTTCAGACTGCACTGGATACCTGTAACCAGACAAAATAGGTTTGGTCGAGCACAGTGTGCATGTGGGTAATTCTTTTACAAACCGAACACCTTTCTGACCGCCACATTTCTGATTTGGCTGAAAATTTTTTATGGATTTTATATCGAAGAAAAAAATATACGTGTTCGAGGATTTTTGAAGTAAAACTTCCTTAGGCGCTATATGACAAGTAAATCAAATCTTTTTTGAACGGAAGTAACATTTTGCAAAAAAAAAAAAAATAAAGAAGAATTTCAAACAACAATGAAGTAAAAAGGCAAACGAATATCATGTTCAGCAAGTATGCGATACAATTCGATTATGTGTATTGTGTGTGCCAATTGTCATTCATTTAATAATGTTATTATATTTTTTATTCAGTCTCGTACTAAATGTTGTATGAGTTGGATTTGTCGATTTTGAGTCACGTTATTTTTTTAAATTTATATTTTGAATTATTTTAGTTTTTTAACCGACTTCAAAAAAGAGGAAGTTCTGTGTTTCATTCTGGGTTTTTTTATGTATGTTGACCGACTTCCCAGAAATGGCTCGTTTGATTTGGATCATTTAAATCCGAGAGGGTCCCATAATTTTTTATAATGTGAAAAATGCCGTTTTCAGAAAATTGGAAAAACCCGTATTTTTATGTATTTTAGGCGATTTAATCAAAACATCTTGATCTGTTTGGATAGTTTGAGTTGTATTATATTACTATAGATGTCGAGGTGGTCGTATATTATATTCTATGAGTGGAAATATGCCGTTTTTTTTAAAAGTTTATTTTTAAATAAAAATATTTGTGTCCATTAAATTTGTTTTGTTAAATAAAAAAATTAGTGCGTTTAATATTTGCACGCGGTTGAATTACATTTCTTTGGCAACTGTGGCAAGTATTACTAAAAAGATTATATATAAAATAAATATGTCATATTGTAATTTAGAGTAGCATTTCTTGACAATATAATTTACAAAATGTGTAATAAACAGCAATATTTATTTATTTTATATTTAATGCTTTTAGTAATACTTGCCACAGTAGTCAAAAAAGTTTTATTTCAACAGCGTGTAAAGATTACGCACTTCAATTATTTTTGGAAAATATAGCGGTTCTAAATTTCAAGATTTTCGTGATTTTTGGCTTGACGAGTTATTTTCAAATATTCATAATTTCGGTTCTATTAAAGAACCTCTAGTTTATTTTATTTTAAAGCTAAATGATACTAGTTTTCAAAAAAATTAAAATTAATAAAGGTTATTAACAAATTCCTATTGTTATAAACAAATAAAATGTTCTTTAGTTATTGCCTCACCCACGAAATGAGTTTTTAGTATGACCATCGTATTCTACGTTTTATTTCCTATAAAAAACGTATTTTTCATTAATGGATTGTGATTATAAAACAAAAACTTCCATATATATGGGTCATTCTTGTACATACCGAACAGATTAGGACAAAATATGACTAAGACTTTTTTGATTCAACTGAAAATATTTTTACGGGTTCTATATAAACAAAACAATATACTGCTTTGAGGTTTTTTTTTGTATTTTAGGGGATATAGAGCGGATCTAAATTTCGAGAATTTTGTGATTTTTGGCTTGAAGACTTATTTTCAAAGATTCATAACTTCGGTTCTGGTAGAGATAGACACTTTTTGTCTGTTTTATTTTAAAGAATAAAGATGGAATTTAAAAAACTGTTTTTTATAAAAATTATTAACAAATTCCTATTGTTATAAACAAATAAAATGTTAAAATCAATTTTTAGTAATTATCTAACAAAAATAAAGAGTGTTTAGTGTGACCATGGTATTCTACGTTCAATTTTCAATAAGAAACGTATATTTAATTAATGGAGAAATAGATTTAACTGTTTCAGCTGAATCAAAAAAGTCTTTGTCACATTTTGTCCTAATCTGTTCGGTATGTAGAAGAATGACCCATACGTATCACATTTTTTGTCATCTCTCGCTCGATAAATTTATTTATTTCTAACAGTAAAAATCATTTCTATATTAATAAAATTTTTTTTTTATAGTAAATGAAATGTAGAATACGATGGTTATACTAAAAACTCATTTCGTGGGTGGGGCGGGGCAATGACTACAGATCGATTTGAACATTTTATTTGTTTATAACTATAGCAACTTGTTAATAACTTTTATCAATTTTAATTTTTTTTGTAAACTAGCATCTTTTAGCTTTAAAATAAAAAAAGATAGAGGTTTCTATCTTTAATAGAACCGAAGTTATGAATATTTGAAAATAACTCGTCAAGCCAAAAATCATAAAATTCTCGAAATTTAGAACCGCTATATTTTCCAAAAAAAAAAATTCTCGAATATCTTTTTTTCTTCGATATAAAACCTGTAAAAAAAATTTCAGCCAAATCAAAAACGCATCGGTCAGATTTTGTCCAAATCTTTTCGGTTTGTAAAAGAATTACCCATGTGTGTACGGGCTTCAACTAAATACTATCGAGCTGAATCAACTAAAATTCCAGAATTAAGGTGATATGGTATGCATCTCTTTTTTAACAGATAACATACTCTTACGTTTTTCCAACCTTACTTCGAATTGGCCTAACTCACAGTTCGGTAAACGCAATTCCCAAATCTCTTTCTGGACTCGATCACTGATTAGTTAGCAAACCCACCAGGTTTTATTAATTATTCAACAACTTAATTGTTCCACAACAATATGAAAACAATATAGCAAACAATACTACTAGCTAGAATATTCTTTCAACAGCCTCAGAAACTCTAACGGTTGATTGTAGAAATTTCCAGTAATACAACGTTTAAAATAATACACAAATTATTACTACTTATAATAACACTTTAAACTTTATTCACAAAATTTAATTTAAGAATCACTTTTATAATTATAACTTCACTATCGCAGGTTTAAAATAACACTAATTACTAATCTAACAAGAGGCAATCGCTTATTCGCAATTCTGCTTAATTTCTAGAAAATTCGAGGTCACTTTTTAGAAACGTTGAGAAAATTTTAGAATATTCGATTATTTTACGTTACGTTGATTTGATTCATAAAATCATTTATTTTATGTTGACCTTAATTAAGTTGACCTTAAGAATATGTACAACAACAACAACACTATTCATTTCATTCATTTGTTGTTGAGTTTTGATGTGATTTGATTCTACTGGAAGAAACTGTAATAGTCTAGATTTTTTTGTAATCGTAACAATACATTAAAGAATTTTATGCTTCACAATGATATAAAGTTGTTATAATGTCTTGGATACGCGATATATAAACACATTCATAAAAACCGGGGCGTTATGAGAGGGCATTATGAATTCATAACGCCCGCTATTAAGACGCTAAAAAACTAAATAAAATTATGTTTGCTGTAGTTTTGTCTACAAAATCTAAATAATTCTTATTCAATTTAAGCTAGTAAAAGATTTTTTACATTTGTTTAAAAATGTTTAGCAACATTTTAGTTATTAAATGTTCATATAGTTTTCCAAAAATATCAAATTATTTTAAACGTCATACAATGTTTTTGTCATACGCTACAAAATTTAGCAGAATTTGTTTACATAGCAACGGACAAACAACAAATATTTATTTTAAACTTCGAAATAGTTATTTTCTTGGCATACTATGCTACATTTGTATTTTTTTGCATATCAATATAGACTAACAAAAATAAATTCTTTCTTAGTTTTTAGCTTATTAAGTGAAGCATAAAATCTTGTATGCACCACTGGCGTTACTGGGTATTACGCCCATCAAGCGACATCCATCCCTCGGGCCAGAGGCCCTCGGGCTAGATTACGTCGCTTTCCGGGCGCAGTAACCTACATAACGCCCTAGATACATAAATAGCTATTACCGATATACTAAAAATGAAATAAATGGAATAACGAATTTGAAAATTTAACTAATTTTTTTTTCAGAATCAAACTTTATTAAAAACATTATTATATTAGGAGATGCTAATGTGAGAATAGGAAGAGAAAAAATAATAAACCAAAATGTTATGGGAATAAACTCAGATATCGCGGAAATTAGATAATCTAAAGATAAGGTATTAAATAATAGAGGGAATCGTTTCTTAGAATATGGTATAGAGAACATTAGAGGGGTAATTCTAAATGGTCGAACGAAGGATGATCTGAATGGGGACTGCAAACAGTACCCAATAGTCTTTCGTAATGCAAATTGGTATATGGACAATAAAACTGCTGAAATATGCAGTTGATCTAGTCCTTTAGCAGATGACTTCAATATTTTGCAAATAATGATAGATCAGCTCTTTTTATACTGCAAGAAGTGGAATCTTTCGGTTAACCTAGAGAAGTAAAAATAATGGTATTCGGGTCAGAAGGCAGAAGAAGTGCAGCGGGAGCTTGTATATATAGTGAAAATATTATTGAAATAGTATCCTCTTATAAATGTCTTGGCGTTATCTTAACACCGAAATTGTCCTTTGTCGTTCATCTGAACTGAACTGAGGTGCTATAAAAGGCGATTAAATAGAATCTGGGACAAGATAAGTTACAAAAATCTCGTTGATTGCTTAAAATTTTAGACCATAAGTTTTATCAAATAGTGGCAAAGTTGGGATTAATTCATTAGAATAAGTATAAAAATAAAGCTGGACGTGGGTGGGAGTCTGCATGATGAGTACAGCAAATTGGATTATGAGAATGTTTCAGAATATTTTTGCGTAAGCATGAAATGCATCAACTTATGATCATTTTCAAAACTAGAGAAGGATTGTTTACACAAATGCAAGAGCATTTCAAAGAGACACAGCTGGGATTTGCTCTCTGTGTAATCTTTTTGCAGCTGAAAACATATTTCATTTTGTTGCAAAATGTCCGGCACTTACAGAATTAAGGAAACAATTTCTAAAGAAACGTGAATTAGAAGTTGAAGAGCTTCGGCAGGATTTAAACGGAAAGGATTACACAAGTTTGTAATACCACCATATATCAGTAGATCTTGATAAAAGAATTTAATGTGTGAACGAATTCAGGTTTAAATGTATACAAAGAAAATTTCAAATGTTTTGATTTCATTTTTTTTCCTCTAATACTAAAATATATTCAATATCTAACTGTGTAATGTACCTCGAGGTTTTGATTTTGGAAAAATCGAACGAACGGTTTAATTACTATAGTCCTATAGATGTTTTGTTACTAATTGCTTTAAAATATTGAGGGCGATGATACATGTAAAAGAAATATCTTTCAGACATAAAAAATTTCGCATTTAATTGGTTGAGGGCGGTAACATTTTTTAAATTTCAAAAAAATATTTTTGACTGAAAGACAGAAAAAATATCTGTAAGATAAAAAAAACATAACCTAAATAGTACATTATGATGCTAGGACGTAAAGCTAAAGATTTTGGACGGATGTGGAGTTTGCAAATCGAGGCGCTAGCCGAGATTTGCACCCACATTAAGTCCAAAATAGCTTACGTCCGTGCATCATATACTATTTTTTATTCGCCGCAAGCAAAATATTTTAAGAAAAGTTGTTTATTCTAAATTAAAATTATAAATTTTCATAAATTTTAAAATAAAAATATGTGGAACAAGTAACCTTTGAAAAAATATTTATTATTTTTTCCAAATTCTATGACAACAAATGATAACAACTATTTTAATTGGATAATGAAATTTTGAATTTGCGGGTTGCTTTGATAAAAAAATTTATTTTTTATAGAATTTAAACAAATACAAATGCTTTTTACTTTTTTGGACGTAGCTATGACGACAAATTAAATAGTTGAAAAGTGATACTTTAAAGCCGCAAATCACAGTAATAAAGTAACACTTTAATATATAGGCGAATAAAAAAGATATTTTTTGCTTGACAGTTAAAACTGATTAACTGAAAAATTGATTTTAAAAGTAAGTTTTACCAATAATCAATTACAATTAACTTAATTTGATGATTTAGCTACATTAAAATAATTTGTTTACTTATTCATGTAGATTTAGATTAGGCGATAATCACAACAAAAAAATAAAAATTTGGTCCAATGTGAAAATGCGGAATGCCTAAATCTATATGAATATGTAAACAAATTATTTTAATTGTAATTAAATAATCAAATTAAGTTAATTGTAATTGATTATTTAAAATCAATTTTTCAGTTAATCAGTTTTAACTGTCAAGCAAAAAATATATCTTTTTAGGTTATGTTTTTATATCTTACAGATTTTCTGTCTTTCAGTCAAAAATATTTTTTTGAAATTTAAAAAATGTTACCGCCCCTCAACCAATTAAATGCGAAATTTTTTATGTCTGAAAGATATATCTTTTACATGTATCATTTTAGAGTGTTAAGTGTTTTAAAAAAATTAAATCTGGACAACGAGGTTCATATCGTTAATAATTTTCTAGAACAATTTATTGGTCAACATTGTCAGCAATTTACTGAAAAACTTATTAGTAAACATTGTCAACAATTTATTATAACAATTTATTGGACAACATTGTCAACAATTTATTGATCAGCCTTGCCAACAATTTATTGTTAAAATTTATTGGGCAACATTGTCGGCAAATTATTGAAAAACTTATCGGTCACAATGTCAACAATTTATTATAACAATTCATTTTTCAATATTGTCAACAATTTATTGGTCAACCTTGTCAACAATTTATCATATCAATTCAATGGTTTCTACTGTCAACAATTTATTAGAACAATTTATTGCTCAACCTTGCCAACAATTTAGTGGAACATTCAACAATTTATTTACATAGGATGATTTACTAGATTAAATTACATGGGAATGAAGAGTTGGATCGGGAACAAATCATGGGGTGAGTGAAACCTTTATCTAATATTTGTTAAATGTTATGATTGTAGTTATAGTTTTGTGTGTGTGATAATCTCGGTTTCTTCGGCCTTTTGGATCAGAGTTCCTGTTGTTTGTCTTTGCTTATTTCATTCCGTTTACAGAGTCTCATTTGCGTGCAAGTTGATTATTTGTACTGAACCGACACGGACATACATGGCTAAAGCTCGCTCGAAGAAAAGTCTCGCTATGCAGAAATCCTCCGTCTGCTTTTTGTTAGTAACCCAGGTCCTAGCAGGTCCAGTGGTCATTACAAAGATAATGTATTAAGAGTGCTGGCGGTTGATCTCTATTCAATCAACAGTAGCACTCATAATCTTAGTTATGGCATATTTCTTGATAATAGCAAGCTTGTTTTTGCTCGAAGAAATGAGACTTTATATCACTCTATACCTGCGCTTTAATTATTTAGAAATTCAGTAAAGACGCATCTCGCACGATCACGAATGTGCGACTAGCTAGATTATTGACAACCCAATTTCGATTTTGTTCCTACAGATTAAAAAAAAAATTAGGAGGTTAACCCTAGTTTTAATTTTAAAGATTAAAGTTTAGATTCTATGTTTACGATTTAAGCATATTGTATGATTTTACAGAAAATGATTCAGATTTAAAAATAATATTATCGTGAAGTTACAAATAATTTTATCGTATCGTGCGTGACCATGTAAATAAAAACAAACGAAGTGGAAATAATAAGCATAAACAGCATGTGTTTTTCTTTGCAATACAAATTAAACAGCAAATTATACAGAATATAAAATAGAGAAAGAAAATAAAGGAATGACCACTTAAAATTGTAGAACAAACGACTACATTTAAGTGAAAATGTTGAAATAACAAAATGAATATTTTTCCCAATGAAAAGGGTTAACATAATTTTCCTTACTTCTAAGACGTTTGTCTTTTTCAGGTAAATATGATTTTATTATTATTTCTTTTTAAATCATTATGTATAAAAGGTGCACAATGATTTAACGATATAAAAAAAAAATCAAATAAATTATTCTATCCTCATTAATTTATAAACCTTCACCCTTCCTCCATCCCTTATACTTGATTATGTTTTATTTATGTTTTTATAATAACGATTACATTGTTGAAGCTTAACATCAGTTTAGATTATACTCGTTTATACATTTTTATCGTTACTTATAATTTATTTTAACGTTGAAGTTGTTCTAAATAATTCATGATATAAATAAATATAATTAATCCACAACACGATACAGTTTATAGCATTATTGATTATTTATTCCTGTTGTTGTTATGACCGCTATTATACTCAAGGATTTTTTTGTTTGTTTATTGTAAATAATAGCGGTAATAAATTTTCTAAAGTTTTATTATATATTATTATTAATATAATTATTATTATTTAGGGAAAGATATGATTTGTATACACCTTTACCAGTGGCAAACTATTTCAGATAACATAAAATTTGTTGATTCGTCGGTATATATAAAAAAATTAGAAATTATGGAATTGGGGTTGAAAAAGTTCTTTTATTCTAATCTTTAACCATCCAATAAAAACATCCAACCTTCAACTATTCGAAACATAAATCATAGTAACCACAAAACCATTCTTGTCAAATTTATTTTCTTTATTAAAGCCGCAAACTAATCCACAACCATCATCTATTGATGTATAAAAACTTAAACAAATTCATTTTCTTTCCGTTTAAAATAGAATCCAAAATCAATTTTCCACATAACATCAAAATGGCGTCACAATTTTTTTATTATTATTTTATTTCTTAAGATTTCAAAAGTAATTTATTTTATTCAAATAAAAAAAAATCTTAATTCAGAGAACGAAAAAGAAGAAAAAAGCAAATCATCCCTTGAACTTTTTTATTCCTTATTACATATATTGTTGGTATCGACATCCAACAGACATACACGATAAAAGCAAAAATTATTTATTCTTTATTTTCGTCTTCTTTTATTTATGCTTTTTGATTTTTAGTTAAAGGCAAATAAAAAGAATAACTTTTTTTAAGCTTTTGAGCTTTACTTTTGTTTTGGTATGTATGGATACATATAACTAAAAATATTGAAGTTGGAAAAATCGAAGAGTTGAAAAAAAAAATTGTTTTCAATTTGACGAAGATTAGTGGTGTCATGGAAATGAAATTAAGACTTTTAGATTTGATTTTGTTGGTTGGACTTATTGTGATACTTTTGTTTTAGTTGTGATAGAAAAGGAAATTATTCAAATTGTTAGTGTGTATAATTTTCGTTTTAATTGGGTGTAACATGAACCTTGAGTTGGTTAAGAAAATAAAATTATAGACTCATTAAATTATTGTGTTACAGTTTTTGTGTTTAACAATAACTATTCAGTCTATACACTCACTCACTCACTGAGAAACAGTTATTTCTTCCTATAGACGTTCGTAACTTTTTCATTTGATTCAAAATTGTTAAATTATTAACTAACATTTTGGTTTTTATTATAGCCAAACATATAATTTTTGATATTTTACCAATGAAAAATAAATTTGTGCACAATGAAAAAAGCAAAATTTGAGAGCAAATTTCCATAATATACTTTGAGAATATTTACATAACTTAAATTTTTGTTCATGTCGTTTGAAAATATTGCTTGTCCTTTATAAAATATTTGAGTTAAGAAATCACTGAAAATAACATAATAAATTTAAACTACTCTCGTAATTAATATCATTCATTTTATAAAAATTAGCACAACTATGAAGAAATCATTTAATTTTTTTTGGCATGTTAAATTTGGAATTAATTTATAATTTAATAAAAAAGTTTGTGGTGGTAAATAAATACAAATTAAAATGAAAAAAAGAGAAATTGACTATGACAGTAACACTTTTTTTATGTCTCTCTTCATACAATTTTAAAGTTATGTTCTCTCTATATTTATATATACTCTAAGGTTACGACCGAACATTTTCTTTTCCATTTTTTACTTTGTCATAAGCCAATAATGTATTTCAATATTTATTTTGCTGGAAAACCTTTTATATTGATTACGACAAACGAATCTGTTGTATGAAATTAATTTAGTGAAAAAGTTTTCTCCTAAACAATTTTAATTTTTAGTTTATTTCCAATAAAAGTATATGAATTGAAATTATGTTAATTTATTTTTTATTATATTTTTCAACCACATTCAAATTTTACTGTCGGATGTTTATCGACCAAACTCACTATTCCAGTTCATATTTTGCATGCGCAAATTTGAATTTTATTTAATTTACAATTGCAGAGACAGTTATGATTTTGACCACTATCTGTAACGAAGCGGTTAACTCCAAAATAATTATCAGTATCTGCGCTTTAAAAATGTTTTAAACTATCGACGTAAAGAAACATTGTCATAATTCATATCTCTTCATTAGGTCCATGATTCATGTAAAAGAATAGCCGTTTAGACAAAATAATATTCGCTCTGATTGGTCGATTGGCGGTAACAACTTTTTGTCTGTACGACAATTTTTTTGATCGTACGACAAAAATAATATCTTAAGCATTGTCTATTATAGTGTAAGATATAAAAACATAAAATTTTGCATGTCATAATTAAAAAATGAATTTTAAAAGTAAGCTTTACTGATGATTAATTAAAATTAAATTAATTAGATTATTTTGACATTTGTCAAATTTTTTATATTTTTTTTTTTTTTTTTTTTTTTTTTTTTTATTTTAGATGACACGGCTTAGACGTTTCCATCCATACGCCATTTTTTAAAAACTGAGAGTCGAAAGCTCTGCTGTTAATCTTTCAGTTTTAAATTGATATACCAGATTCCTTTAAAAAATGTATGAGGCTTTTTATTTCTTCACTTTTATTTTCTTTCAGGATGTCCTTTAGATTTTTATTTTGAAGGATAGGATAGTTTTTTCGCCAATTATCATATTTTTTGCATTTATTTATTATGTGTTCATTGTTTTCGATTACATTGCATGTTTCACAAACTGGGTTAGTCTCTCTTTTAATTAGAAATTTGTAATATTTGTTGTAAGAGTGGTCAGTACGTAATCGGTTAATAATTTTAATATCTCTATTGCTCAAATGTTTGTTTTCATACCATCTTGTTTTTGGAGGGTAGTTATTATTTATGTATCTATTAAATGTTCCCTTATTTAAATTTTCTTCACTGTATGTTTGAAACCATTTTTCATCTATTTTATTTTTTATTAATATCATACAGTCTTCACTTGGTATTAGATTTTCTAAACTAGATATTTGATCCGTAGTTGTCATTTTTTTAGCAAAAATGTCAGCTTTTTCATTTCCAAATATTCCAATATGACTAGGTATCCACATTATCACCAGTTTAACTTCATTATTATTAGAGAGGATCTTTAACAACTTATTTTCATAATATTTTGAGTTGTGATTATTTAAAGTATATATTATAGAATTACATGCGCTGAGAGAGTCTGTGAATACAATAATTTTGTTAAAATTGTTTAAAATCATGAATTCTGTAGCTTCAGTTATTGCAATCAACTCAATTGTTTTAATGCTGACTTCTTGGAGTAATCTAGCACCCATTTCCATATTATTCTTAGGGAAGAAAATGCCAAATCCGCATTTATTCTCAACTTTGGAACCATCAGTGTAAATTTGTTCATAATCCCCATAATTAATTACTATTTCCTGATTTATGTATGCTTTTATTTCATTAGATGAATAACAATTGTTCATTTTTTGTTTTTTAATAAATATGTCTGTATTTACTATGATATTATTAGAGATATATTCCTCATAGTTTTCAATAGCCACTTTATTTAGAAAGGGATATTGTTGCAATAAAGTTTGAAAATGAGCTAGGCATATACCACTTCTAATGTCTTTTTCAATTTTTTGGTTTTTACTTAATTTTCTCGCCATATATTTTAAAGTTTTTTCTAATATATCTAATTGAACACATTTTTCTCCAGACTCTGCTAATATCGCAGGGATAGGAGTTGTTTTACAAAAACCCATGCACGTTCGTATTCCATTATTTTTAATAGTTTGTAATGTGTTTATTATTTCTTTAGTATGTTTATGGGTAATTTCATAAGCATAACTAATCCTAGACTTAATGAGAGATTTAAATATATTCAGCATAACTCCTGAATGAGCTCCTCCAAACTTGTATGATATAGATTTTAAAAAGTTTAAGTTTGACTGAATATCTTTTTTCTTTTCCTTGTAATGACCAGATAATGCGAGGCAGTTACTGATTGTAACTCCTAAAATTTTCATATTATTACAATACAGAACACTTGTTCCATTTATTGTTATATCTGCAATTGGAGTACGTTTACAGAACATTTTCATTATTTGAGTTTTAGATAAATTAATTTGAAGATTTTTTTCGCTTAGCATAATTATAAATCTGCTAATCAATTGTTCTGTTTTGATTTTTAGTTCATCTTCAGATTTTTCTGCGATTAGAAAGGTGAAGTCATCCACAAACTGAAATATTTGAACTGTTTCTGATTGAATACTATGTATATATTTAGTATATATATTGAAAAGGATGGGGCTAAGAGAGCTTCCTTGTGGTAGTCCATTGTTTGTTACGTTTGAAATTTCATTACTTTCTACTTTAAGAATCACTTTCCTATTTGTTAGGAAGAGATAAATCCAATTAATAATATTCTTATCAAAATTCTCATTTTCAAGATCTTTTAATAATTTATTTTTATTCACTCGATCAAAAGCTTTAGTTAAATCAAATGTTATTAGGTTCATTTTAAATTTTCTGTTCTTGTAATTATTAATTTGAGTAAAAAGTTCAACAAGATAATCATGAGTGCTGCAACCTTTTTTAAAACCAAATTGATTGTTCATAAGCAATTTATTTATAATTAAATGTTTTTCTAGCCGTGATTGTATCATTTTATTCGTAATTTTTGAATGTACTGACAAAAGGGAAATCGGCCTATAATGATCTATATCTTTCCCATTCTTATTAGGTTTTTTAATTGGTTTTATTACTGCAATTTTCCATTTCTCTGGGTAGTAAAAGGTATACCAAATGCTATTGAAGTATTCAGTAAGCTTGATTAAAATTTTTTATATTTTTATTGAGATTATCACCTCAATCTATATGTGTTATCAATAAACAAACTAATTTATTTAACTGTTATAAACTATCAATAAATCTTACTTTTAGGATTCATTTTACTAATATGCAGTGACAAGTAAAATTTTCTAGGTTATGTTTTTATATCGCTCAAAAAAATAGAACAATCTTTTAGTTATTGTTTTTGCCGTACGATAAAAAATATTGTCGTATAGATAAAAAATTGTAGCCGTTCCTCAACCAATCAGAGCAAATATTATTTTATCTGAACGACAATTCTTTTACAGGAATGTTCAAGTTAATTTTTTTTAAACTTTTTGCTTTCTGTGTTTTTTTTGATAAATATAATATGGAAAGGAAACATCTGTGGAAAATGCTTGGTTCGTGGCAGTCGGTCGGAATTAGATCCTTGTGTGAATCTAAATTATGAATTTCAGTCAATTCGGTGCGTATAAGCTATTTTTTGTGGTTGAATTTGTGTTATTGAAAAAGAAAAATTATTATAAAGAAGGTTTGGTTTCCAATCGGTTTCAAATTTATTTTTATATATCTTATCGTGCCATAGCAGTTATTGTTTTGATTTGTGAATAACGAAAGATTGATTAGGGGATTGATAGTAAATATTTAGGGTGTGGTTTTGATTAATATTACCTATATTGACATCTAATTAATCAAAAAGAAAAAAAAATGGCGTCATTATCATCGTTGAATATGGTTTAAGTTTGAAGACAAGTGGTCAACAGCAGTAACAGATACCAGCATGGTCACCAGCAACAGTGAGAAATTAATTATTCAAATATAACCGGTTCGGAAAGTGGTTTTTCACAACAGTAACAGCAATATTGGCAACAAAAGTTATTTCAACAACACTGGATACATTTGCCTAAAGCCAGTTAAAAAATATTTTACAAAATCTAACGCTCGATGGCAGTAATAAATTTTTCATTCTATTGACCATAATTGTGATATTTCTTGGGAAGTCATAATTTTTCAACAATCACTTATTTATTTTGGTGCAACAATTTTCTTAGCTACACAAATTTTCCACAGTAACCTGTTTAATTTGGTGCAACGAGCTTGGTACTTACTCAATTATTCAATATTCACCTGCTCATATCAGTACTACAATTTTCATTGGTTCACAAATTTTCAACAATCATCTGTTTAATTTGGTGCAACGATTTTTATATTTACTTAATTATTTAACAATCATCATTTTTTCATTCTATTGACCATAATATTTCTTGATATTTCTTGGGAAGTCATAATTTTTCAACAATCGCTTATTTATGTTGGTGCAACAATTTTCTTAGTTACACAAATTTTCCACAGTAACCTGTTTAATTTGGTGCAACGAGTTTGGTACTTACTCAATTATTCAACATTCACCTGCTTATATCAGTACTACAATTTTTAGTACTACAATATAGGTCCACAAATTTTCAACAATCACCTGTTTAATTTAGTGCAAAGATTTTCATATTTATTTATTTATTTAACAATCATCTGGTTATTTTTGGCACAACAATACGACTACAAATAACAGCAATTTTAATTTTAATCATTTACAACAGCAGCATCCACAACAAAAACATCAATATAATTTATTCATCGAACCAACATTTCAATTGATATGCCGTAATTTAGTTCCTAATATTAATCATTAAAATAATCTTTATTTATGTAAACGAATGATATGAAATATCGGTTTCTGTGAATTATGTGGCGGGAGGCATCGAAAATCCAGAACTTTCGAATCCACGAACTGAAGCTAGGCGGAACAAACTCAATTCTCATGTATTCTCTTGACATGAGGATTACTTATGGTTTTCACGACCGGCAACCAGCCGCTCGTAACACATCATGCTCGTTTAGTAATTATTTTAATTTTCTATTTCGAATCATTATTTGTGCTTCATTTTGATCTTAAACGGGCGGCTCAAGCTAAACAATTTTTTTTGGCGATTGGTTTATGTTCTGTTTAATGAGTCTGTAGAATGTAAAATGTAAAAGAGAGATTGAAAGTATATGAGTTAATGTAATTCTAAAACAACTGAAAAAATAGAATCAAAATAGGAACATCATAAAACATCCTAAATTTTTATAGGACAAACTGGCACGTCATTTTAAAATAATCGTAAAAATCGAAATCCCACACAGCAGATTCAATATAAATATCATAATTTCGGTGACGTAACCCAGAACGTAAGTTATTAAATCAGATAAAGGCAAAATATTAGATTGATTTATTAATTAATTAAAAACTATAACAATATTTGAAATGACAAAATAACCTCATTAAGTGACCGTCACACGTAGATCCTAAGCACGTAAAAACCTGATAAAACAATTATAACGATTTTTTATAACCCTAAATAATTTAACAATACATCCGCATCAGAGAAAATTTCAATTAACACTTATATTTAAATAAAATTAAAACACGTCGTAATTCAAATCAAGTAGATATGGAATAAATAAATTTAAAAACGTAATTTCAAAAATGAAAATACATAAATATTTAGAAATTAATTTGATACTTTGAGACGCCTTGGAGGCAGCCATAAAGTCCAACAATCGTGCCATACATATTCTATTTATTATTTGTATTTTTCCAGCAATGTTTTTAGTCATCAAATTGGTATCTTGTTATTTTTTTTTGCATGTTATATACATTGACTTTGAGCAATTAACGTTTTGTATTGCATGAACGTAAAATAAGGAAAAAGTTTTAAAAGTCGTTATTTCACTGCTAAATTTAATTAAAATTTACTGCTAAAACTAATTTAAGCTAAATTTACTGCTAAAATTAAATGTATATAAATTTAACGTTCTTTCAAAATCGTTCAGAATCGTAGCACTACTTTATCATTTTTATGCCGAGTAGAATCGGTTTGTAGAAGCCAACCTGAAGAACCGAAAAATAACCGTTTTAACATTATAATATTTATCCTTAGGTTGAATTCATTCATAAAATCGGCCACTAACAACTTCTGTTGATAACAGTTGTCCCCAGCATTTATTATGGAATTAGAATGTAAATTAAATTCCCTTCACTTTTTCACTTTTTCGCTTCACAACTTAATGATTTTCTACTTTCTTATAAAATCCCACCGCTGTCACCAATGTCACAAATTTCAGTTTGAATTAGTCTACTCTCAATTCGATACACGCGAGGTGAAAATAGCAAAAATTTTATAATACTAAAGTCTCAATAATACTACACAAATTCGGCATGTAGGATTCTTTCATCAAATCATACTGATAAATCAAATCCATATGGAAAACATTTCAAATGCATATTTTCAACCAAATATATGCATTTCAACCATAAAGTCAACCAAATATATTTAAAATAAAATTCAAATTCTGTTTCCGCATATCATAAAATTATATTTAATAAAATGAAGGATTACATATATTGAAAATCATATCTTTATTAAAATAAAGTTGACCAATGTATTGCTAGAGACGGGATCAACAGTGAATACATATAATAATACAGAAAATCCATTTTGATTTAAATATTGAAATTTGTGTTATAGTTATGTTCACGTCTGCGATTTTCTTTTGTGTTAAAAATAAAAATATCGTTTTTCTACGATAGCATACGAAAAGTTCATTTTCATGAAGGTTTAACCCCCGGTGAATCATTTTCACTAAATGAAACCATGATAAAATACAATATGAATTTTAACGGTGTCTTCACCAGTTGTAGCAAAATATACTTTTATTACTTTTGTAGCTCAGAATTGTCTGTATGTACATGCATAACAGAAGAACTATGTGAATTCAATGTATTTTACATCAAATTAAATCCAACAAAATAGTTTTATGCTGAAGATTTTTTATATCTTTCGTTATTCATATATGTTTCTCGTGAATGGTTTAATAGATTATGAATGTTGAAAGGGATTGAAGGATATTATGTGCTCACATATTTAGATTTCTAAAAACGAGATGTATCATTTTGGATTTTTTTTAATATAACCGAAATTGCATACTTTGTTTCTCCTTACCATAACCAACAATAACTTTTTTTTAAATGGTTCCATTTTTTAAGCAGTTACTTCAACTTTAATTGAATTACACCAAATATAATTCTGAAAAAATTCTCATTAAAATGGAAAATTTACATAAAGGAATGGAAACAGTATTTTTTATTTTTCTGAATATGCTTTTTTTGTTAATTTAATTTAAATTTTTCCTGAAATGTTTTTAATCGAATTTTTTTTAATGTATGTATATTTAAGTAAATGTAATTCATTATGATGGAAAAAACCATTTTTCTTTTTGGACATGTATTTTGTTTGTAAGAATTTGATTTATTGTAGGTGTAGGATTTTGTATGAAGATTGCAGTTGAGCTTAGATTTTACGATCGATCGACACAAAGCGGTTCATAATCATTCTACAGAAAGTTATTTTTCTACCTTACGGAAACTCTTCTAGCAAAACGATAAATATTTCTGAAGGTAATTTTATTAGATTCGTCTGGCTGTGTAAGGTGTGTGAATCTACCAAAGAAGCAGAAGGGTTCAGTGATGGCACCTTTGATTAAACCCTTTATGTGGTCATCTGTTAGTCTCCTTATATCATTTTAGAAGATGAAAGCGGCAATAAGTTAAAAGGTTTTTATGATAGTACTGAAAGCGATTTCCTACTTGAAATATAAAAATTCCATTTGTCCTGGATTCTTGAAATTTTTCTAATCCTAAATTAGCTATCTTATTCTTAAAATTGACGCTATGACGAGTGATGTCTTAAAAAAGTGAGTTTATTTGATTTATAAATTAATTTATCACAGTCACATAAAAAATTTTTTTTTCAGTCCGAGTGTCTCACTATGTGTACTATATGTTTTTGGGGTAGTTAAATTTGCAGTCTTCGCAGTTTTATTGAGAGATTTGACATATTGTTTCATGAGACCTACCTAGTTTTATGTGAAGAGGAGCAAAAAAATTATTGATGGATCCACTAAAATTTTATGAATGAAGTTTTGTCTCCCCTTAGAAAATTCTTGCTTATTTTTTACTAAAATAATTTGTGCGATTTCTGCTGTCCCACAAACACAAATAACATGGATACTTGGTAAACCCTGATTGTTGATTTTGTAAGAGAATATCCATATTTTCTTGTTTTTCCTGCATAATAGTAGATCGAGTCAAAGGAATCGTAATATACACATTTGTGTTATGAATTTAAACGGTCTTAATTCTTTGCTTAGAAGAATCTTGAAAGAATATAAAAAGTTTCCAGTCTTTACCATCGTAACAATCCTTTTTCAACTTGTTTATGAGACCTTCCACGTCAGTGCAATATATACTGACGAAGAATTTTTATCTTTCGAAAAAAAATATTTGTGAAATTTGGCTTCTGTATTTCTATAAAAAGATAATTTTGAATCCAATAGATTGTCATTACTTAGAAATGAGGCTGAAAACTTAGAACTATTTTTGGTAATCCCAAATTTTGCACAAGATCATTTAACTTTGATTGGGACATCAACTATGGATGTGAGGTTTTTTTGTTAAAGGAAAATCTTCGTCACCACGTTTAACATCATCAACATCAGACATGGACTTTTCTTCGTCATCTATCGCTTGAACCATCGATTCGGGAGCAGCAGTAACATGGTCCATGTCAGTTTTAGCTTCGTTTCGTATAGCTATTACTGGAGGAGTTACTGATGCAACCCTAATGTAATTAATTTTGCTTTTATTTTGACTGTTAAAACCGCAGATCTTACTATAACTGAAGAAGCAATCACCTTTTATTTTGATGCTGTTTCCATATTTCTGGAACCGAGTAGGTCATATACTCTATATTACTTCGGTCTGAAAGACCTAAGTATTATATTCATAAGCCAAAAGTGAAATTCTTTTTCCCACTTTTTTGGCATTTATCGACGTTATACCTACTCATTTTAAAAAAGAAAAAAAAATGTAGGTCTGTCTGCCGGCCGTTCGACCGGTCGTCACAACTCACAACCTACAAAATCTAGAAAACCACTAGACGAATTTTAATTTTTTTTTTCTAAAAATAGGTTTACTCAATGGGAAGAGCCGAAAGGACGATGTGTTTGATAACTGTACCGGAAGTGTATCAAAAAAATCGTCAAGTTTGTCAAAACAAGGAAATTTGCATATTTTTTGCTTAAAATACTTTCATTTTAAGTGATTACGAGTAGGAACATTGAATTTGGAGAAATCTTGATGGTCGGGCTTGGTATGTAAGACCAAAATCAAGATTATTGCATTATAAGTTTGTCAAAAAATGTTGTCAAGTGTGTCAAAAGAAAAATTTTTATTTATTTTTTTACCCAAGTTTTTGGAAAAAAATAAAATTAATTATTTGTTTGACATGAAATTTTATTATTATTATTGAGAATTATGGTATTATAAGTTTGTCAAAAAAATATTGTCAAGTGTGCCAAAAAATGATTCCATTTATTTTTTAAATAATTTTTTGGAAAAAAAAATTTAGCTGTTTGTTTACATAAATATAATTGAACATGGAAATTTTTGAATTTGTTATAGTTTTAGAAATATTTTTGGTTTCTATTTTTGATTTTGTAAGAATTTTTGGAATATTTTTAGAATTTTGAAAAATTTAAAATTTTTTTTTAGATTTTATTATAATTTTTATAATTTTGGAAAAAGTTTCAATTTTTGATATTGTTATAATTTTTGCAATATTTTTAGAATTTTGGAAAATGTTTGAATTTTTGAATTTTTAAAAATTTTTGGAATATTATTAGAATTTAGAAAAAGTTTAAATATTTGATTTTATTCTAATTTTTGGAATACCTTTAGAATTTTGAAAAAAAATTTTGAATTTTATATATATTTTTAGAATTTTGAAAAAAGTTTCAATTTTTGATTTTGTAAGAATTTTTGGAATATTTTTAGAATTTTGAAAAATTTTAAATTTTTAATTTTATTATAATTTTTATAATTTGGCAAAAGTTACAATTTTTGATCCACTTCGAGGTGTCCTGAATGCAGACACAAGTGAGTTACTGAAATAATTTTGAGATTGAATGAAATAATTTTGTTAGTGTTAATTTACCTCTCATAGGCAGACGACGTTAATTTATTTTTGAATTATTTACGGACAATATACATTAAAAATGTAAAAGTAATAATAGTTAAATATATAATATTCATATATCCTTTTTAAATAGTATGATAACAAAAAGTTGGTGTCAAGATATTTTTTAAAAAAATGATTTATATTGTGTTTAACAAATATGAAAAAAATATTTATTTTACGTAAAATAATTTAGGTTGTTTTAAAAAATATCAAAAATTAACGTAACGTCATCCCCATACAAAAACTAAATAAAAATTAATTTTTATTTTAGAAATAATAACAAAATTTTTAAATTTGATTTTGTTTATGACCAAACCGTCTTTAGTTATAAAAGCCTACTAGACGCGAAATTCAAAAAACAATGAGCCTTCAAAGATGTGTTATTTAATGATTTTAAGGACTTTATAGACCAAATAGAATGAAAATGTAGGATTTTGTAGTGCAAATAGAATAAAAATATAACAACATAACTCTAAGGTTAATGCACATATACATATGTATAAAGATTACGATTTAAAAAAAAGAAAACAATCACGCTTGTAAGTAAAGACGGGTTTGTTTATGACATAGAAATTGGATAATTTATTCATATCATGTTGAGTCATCTATATTTTAATAGCAGAAATATAAATATACATTTGAAAACTTTAATTTGTAACAGTGTATGTTTTGAAATGTGAATTGTACGTTATTATAAATGAAAATGATTAATAATAATTTTTAAAAAAGTAGTAGAAAAAGTACAGTCTTCTACTTGCCGAAAATCATATTTTGAATCTCGCGACCATTACCGAACTCGGCTATCGCCTCGGCTGGTAAACTGTTCTCTCGTTTCAAAATATGTTGTTTTCGGCATCGTTGAAGAATATACTATTATTCTAAGATTCAAGTTAGAGGGCGTCCGGAGCCGAAGACTCCGTCGCTTAAAATCGCCCTACATTTGCTAGCTACCTTTCTATCTAGTATCGCATTTCTTTAGATATCAATTGCCATTTTTAAAAATCGAGACAGCCACCTGGTTCTTATGTATAAAGTCTTTGCAAAAGAACAAATGATTTTTTATGTTAAGAAATGTATTTCAAAACTTATACCAGAAACATCAATGCGTTGTCGAAAAATTATAACAGATCATAAAATTAACACAAAAACATGAAATGAAATGAGGCGGAACGAGAGTAAAAAATTCAAATTTTCTAAAAAAAAACATATTTACCAACATCTAATATTTTTTATTAGTTCAGAAAAATTTTCCCAAATCCTCCTCATTTAGCAAAACGCTTCTTTTCAATATTTACAACTGACTTGAACCAACCAATTCCTTCTGCTAGTCCAGAATGCTTATAGTACATAGACAACTTTTCCATTTAGCGAAAATGCTTTTTTCAATAACTACAACTTTTGTGAAAAACGACATTTAATCTCACACTATACGATATTTTTTCTCATTTCTGTGTAACGATTACCCCTAGTATCCAATTTATCCAATTTTGCCCATAATCTTCCAAAACCATCAAAATCAATTTCAAATAAACATTTGTATCCCCTCCCCTACCTACTTTGTTCAATTTTTCCCAAAAGCTTTCAAAACTATGAATAGAAAATGGAATCAAGACACCGATAAAATAAAATATTTAAGCCTAACCATTTCCAATTTTCTTAGCAACCCATTGATGGTAAATCGAGTCAAGACGCCGATGATTTGAACCCAAACTTTTCTGATTTCCTTGAAACTTCGGCTTCGTTAGCATAATAAAAAATCACTTAATGTGTAGTAGAATTTTTTTGCCAGCGAATTTTTGACAGATAAAACGCAGCAAGAGATGAAAGATAAGACAAAAAGTAAAACAGAAATGTATTTTTTTTGGGATAAATTTGTTTTCAAAACAATTATCTTAGTTAAATTTCTACTTCTAGTTCGTACCATTTGTTTGTTGTGATATTTGTTTCCATAGGCGTCGTTATTTTTATTATAATTATTTTTAATTATCAAAATTTTGTTACATTGCCTACAAAATCATTAATATTTTTACTAGTTTTTGGTTTTCTATTATAACTGGTTGAATTTCAATAGTAATTTATTAATTTTATGTGTTTTTTTTTGTCCATTTCAATGGGACCCCAATAGTTTTTTTTAATATTTTAATCGAGACGCTGAATGTGCAAACAATATGCGCATAACAAACAAATTTCTTGTTCGCTGGCAAAAAAAATTCTACTGTACGTGTTTTCTTTTTTTCTCTTGTTTTGACACAGTGGAGTGAAATTCTTATAGAAATTTAGAAGCAAGAAAATTTTAAAATTGAGTTGTGCTCGAATGGGTTAATAGATTTTATTAATTTTTTTTTTTTGCGAGAAAGGTACTTAGTAAGGCTTTATAAAAATATTACATTGATAAAAAAATTATATTTTGATTTGATTTTTTGGAATTTTAATTTTTCAAATATGACTCTAAACATAGTTAGTAAGTGACACATACTTTGTGGCATTTACTAAAAACAAATTTACCGATGCTAGTTTTTATTTTAATAAAAAAATCTGTGTTATAGGAATTACTATATGTGCCACACCACAACAACACATAGACACATTTTAAGACCTAAGTCCAGCAACAACATGCATTGTGAGGTCTTTATTAACGTTTTTTTTAAACTTTTGTGATTTGATCCAAGTGGGTCAGAAATCTTTTTTTTACCCTTCTCCAACTTTGTTCGAAACAAAGGGTTGTAATTACTTCTTTATATTTTTTGTTAAAAGCTCAAATTACTTTTAAAATCGTTTTTCTTACCACAAATCCCACCACAGCCACACCCCCGCGATTCTTAAGGTGAGCGCCTATTTTTCTAATCACAAATAATGAATCTATCTAAAATTACTATATACAAATTTGGGAGGGAAGCTCTCTTTGTTGAATTTCGGCCAAGAGCTTTTTAGATCACCACCAAAGAATGCCTACGAATGATAATCAGACATTTTTTTTACTGCTGATTTGAACTACCTATAATCTAAAACGTCAAGAAATGCTAAAAGAAAGTGGGGGTAAGATTTTTAAAATTTGTTCGAGATCGTAATACTTTGGTCTTTCAGATCGAACTAATATAATAATTTTCTTTTATGAGCTAAAGAAAAACTTTTTAAATAGTTTCACTCCTGGTAAAAACAACAATACTTTTACGTAATATCACAATAGATAAAGTAATTTAATATTCCTTTTGTTTTTCTATCTATCATACATGCATCATTGATTCGATAAAGTTCATTAAGCTCCGCTATAAAAATAAATTTTAGCACGAAAAGGGACATAGATATCCTACATCGATTTTTTCCCATGATTTGTTATTTATGGATTACTCGAATTAGTTTCCGATGAAAAGATTCAAATGATTTTTTCATGAAGTATTTTCGAGTAATAAGAATAAGAAGAGATCGATTTTATATGAATGAATGGTTTAGAATTGATAATAAATTTTGTATTTTCTATTTTTGTTTTGCTGAATTGAGAAGGCGTGTTTAAATCTACAAACAAAATGATTTATCATTTAGTTCATAATGGCTACAAAAATAGTCTAGAAACTGCCTTTGATGAGAAACAAAACCCTGCTATCTACTCTGAACACTTCAGTATATTTTTGGTTTCCATTTTCAGCCTCATTCCTACGTTTTGCTCTTCAACACAATTTTCATTAATTTTTTTTTGTTTTAATTGTTTTTCCGATATACAAAAATATTGGTTTTAATGGTTTTTCAATTATATAAAATTGTATTTTTTGATTAGAAAAGTTTCATAAAATAAAATAATTTATTAAAATATTCGATTTTTGTTATAATTAATTTACCTTTGCTTTGATTAACAAAAATTGGTTTTGTATAAGTTTTAATTTAATTTCAAATCAAAGCTACAACGACATGAAGTTACACACGAGTGCTGATAGAGAAAACTTGAAAAACGAATAATGATTTTTTTCACTGTTATGTTAAAGCCTTGTTGCATAAAATACTTGAACCTACTTAAAACTTAATGTTATGGATTAAAACAGATTTTTTCTCATCAAAATGAATTGTTATCGTTCTCTTATCACAATCAGTGAGTGGAAATAATGCTCGTAAAGCAAAAATAAGTATATAACATATATTTAATCGATATACAATCAATTCATCTGATGATAATCACATTTATCAGTTATAGGAATCGGTTTACAAGTACATTTGTGTTTGATTAATTTATAGTTATTTATATTTAGTCCCAATAATGTTTATTTGAAGTTTTCACCTTGTGCTAGATTTCAATTGAAATGTGAAGTATATTTCTTTTTTGCAACTTGTGATAAAATGAATTTTATAATTATCTTAATATTATTATGTAACTCATATAATTCTATTTAACTAGTTATCGCTTCTAGTCTCTATCTAAACCATAAAAATAAATAAAACAAGCTACCCAAAAACCCAATAATAATTCTAACAACTTCAATTCATCTAAATTAACTTTGAAAAGCAACCAATTACCTACATTCGTTGTATAGAAAATTAAACCACTTTAACAATACAGACACTTAGAATTAATCAACAAAATAACTTTGTTCTTGTTTTTTTCCTCCTGTTTGTGTTCTCCCAGAAAAGTTTTGAAGTTTTCCATTTACTTATACAAAACAAAAAAAAAATAAGAATAAAAATAAGAAACTTTAATTATTCCTTTTTCAAAAGTGTTTTAGTTATAATTTTGTTTACTCTCGTCTTTGTTGTTTTGTAATTTCTTTACCACCACTTAACGTTACGGAAAAACATTTTTTTATAAGCTCTTGGTTTGATAATTAAAATCATCCTATTAGTATTATGTTAATAGTTAAGCGTCAATATTCAACTGATTTGCATCTAATCTGAAAGACCAGGAATTGTATTGCAAAATTGAGTCAAAGTGCATAAATATAAAATTATTATAATTCACTCGGTTAAAAAAACGACTCATTGGGCAGAACCCTACTAGCACGCCCAGTTTTTTGTTTTAATAGCTTAAGTCAATTTTCTTAAAATTTTACCATGGTTTGTGTTTTTTTTGTAATACAAAATCTATAAAAAAGCGATTTCATAATCCTATTCTATCCAATTTTTGCTATAAAATTCCTATAAATATAACATTTTGTCTTTTTTTGTGAACTATAAGGCAATTTTGTTATTTTATTATAACAAAAAAAAAACAATAGCAAAAAGAATTTCTTCCGTTTTCGTAATTGGATTTTCTTTTTTTAAAAGTGTTAAAGGGATATAAATCTTGGAGATTCTATTCTTTTCCGTGTTTGACTTTAACTAAGGTGGTTTTATGGAGTCAAAAGTATTGATTGGAATTTGTAGTGATAAGATTTTGTTGTTTTGTTTTATGTATTTCAAAAAAAAAAATCGGTATAATTCTGGGTTTTATTGTTTTGTTACTTTAGAGGAGTTAGTTTTATGGAAATTCGTTAAAATGTTTAAAATGGATTTTGTTTTATTTGTTGACGTATGATGTTTTGAAAATTTAATAGCGTAATGCGTTGAAGGGCTTTGTTCAACCAAAATTGGTTTTTGTTTTTGAAGAAGAACGAATTGAAAATCTTTTGATATTTTTGTGAGCATATAGGATAATGGTAATAACAACTATTATATGTAAATTTATTTACATTACTCATGATAACAGACGTTGACGTTTACAGTGTTAAAGACATAATTCAAACAGACTTACATCGGTTTTGTTAATCTAAATAAATAAATTTAACGTTTGTTCGCAAAGCACTTTTTGACCAATATTGGTCTGATAAATACCAAAATTCTTGTTTCGGGATAGAGTGTAGAAAAATCAATAACAAAATTGTAGTAGTTTAATTATTTAACTAACACAATTTTTTTATAGAAAAGCTAACTATCAGAGAGATCACCTTTTCAGTTTCTGTTGATTTGTAAATGTTTGATCTGCTGGTGTGCTCTCGACGCTTCTAGACTCGATTGTTGCGATTCAAGCTTGTAACGATCAGCCCTATTTCTATTCCTGGTATAATTTAAGAATCAAAACCATCTAAAAAACAGCTCCATAAAAATCATCAAACTCCATCAAAATACAAAAATGAAAGGCAAAAACATTCAAAGGAACTCCGTAAATTAATTTTTTATTTTTATTTTAATCTTCAATAATAGAAATTGGGTTATTCAAATGCCATATTAAAGAGGGAATATGAAACTTTCATCAAAGTGTCCAATGTAAATAAATTTTCGGCTGTTAAGAATTTATTAAATGTGAAATTATAGCCTTGTGTTTTCGTGTTGGGTATTGATCTTTTATAATATGAATAGAAATAGTGTGATGAGAGATCTTGTTTTTGCTTGTTTACAAAAATTATTTCTCATTCAACTGGAGAGGTTGATCAATGTATATTTGAAAGGAAACGAAGATAGAAAATTCTCGCTAATCAATCATTGGAAATTCTGTTCGATCAATTTAATTATTAGATACAATGTAAAATACAATTATCAAATTTTTATTTTCACTTTGAACTAAAATGGATTAGTTTTCTAAAATCTTTGTGATTTGTAAAGTTTAAAATAGGAAAAAAAAAGTTTATTAAACTTTTATTTGTGAATCGTAGTATAAGCCATCTACATAAATAAAATTTGCAAACGAAATTCGAAATTGGTTCTTCTGCATCGGATGTTCATACAAGTTTTGGTTGTACGGTTTGATCCGTGAGATGTCATGTATCCAGTCGTAGCTAGCATATTTAACCGTTTGCCAATGTTCGTTTAAAAAATTAGCCGACCTTTATTTCGCTGGCCAATGGCACCGTAGATATAAAGTAATAATCCTTGACAATATTTTAAGAACCTATGGTGTAACATTAAAAAAACAATTTTGAGGTTATTTAAATTAAGTGCTCTTGCCAACGACAGTCCATTTGAATATGTTGAAGTAGTGTAAAACTAGCACAAACAAGTTAAATCACTCATGTTTGAAAAGGTTGGATTAAGTAAGTTTAGCATAATTTATCATGAATATTTAAATATTTTTTAGAGATGTGCAATGAAACAGACAATATTTTTTTACCCTCCCTCACTCCCAGCCCTTCAAAAAATAAAGTTATGAATAAAACTTTAATTTATTATTTTAATTTTCGGTTTATTTAGTTCAGCTCTAGCCGGTAAAAGAAAACAAGAAAAATGCACATTTTCAAAGTTATTGGAAAAAGTTGTTGGTATAAAATTCTAAAAAAGATTTAAACGATCCCTGAGTTCCTTTTGCTTGAAACCCTACTTAGCCCTACTTAACTCTGAAAAATCTGTTTTCAAAGGGTCTCACATAAAAGCCCTCTCAAAGAATTGAAACTAATTGATTTAAATTTTACTGTTTTCTATAAGCAGCTGAGTTTTATACTCGATTAGAATATCAGACCGATGGGATTCAATTCAGACTTTATGATATAATCAATCGGAATAGCTAAACGGATAGATAGATAAAACCTCATTCTCACAAAGTTGCGTTTTTCGTCAAAAATTGGAAACCTTAAAGTTAATATTTTTTATATATTAAATTATATTAAATTATTGCTCACATGATTTTATTGCATTCATTCGATTTTTTTTTGCGTGTATTGCTTTATGTACCTTTTTTCGATGCCTATATGATATGAAATAATATCGAAAATATGGTTAGGTAGATTATCTTGATTTAAATTTGAGAAATAGTATCAGTCAGAAGTTTGGTAGATTCATATAAATGTTCCTTAAAACACAAATTCAATTAACCTTAATACAAAGCTTACAATCAATCTTTTAAACCTTCTATTGTTTTCTACTTTCAAATACTTTTCCTTACAGAGCCTTATTAAGCTTCTAACTTATTTTCTCAGTCTGACAAAAATAACTACAAAAAACAGTGATATCAGTAAAAAAAACTGTAAATATATACTGTCGTATAACTGTCTCATCTGGAATAAACCTAGCTATCTTAGAACAACCACTGTAGAGTTCAACACAACGTTTTTTTACTTGGATATTAGTTACCAAAACCCAGTCACATCATATCGCATTCCAATTAAATGTTTTTTTTTGTGGAAATAACAAAACTAATATATCTCACTTAATTTAGTTTCCAAACAAAACTTTTCCAAAGAACAAAAAAAAATTCTGATAATTAAAACAAATTCAAATTGGAAATCCTAAATGAACTTTTAAAATTTAAAACAATGATAAAACTTGAAAAAAAATAAAAAAGGAGAATAAATTTTCCAAAAATTAAAAAAAAATTTATCAAGATTTAAAAATTAACGCAAAAGTTTTCTTTCTTTTCTCTTTTGTTTTTTTTTTTTGCTACTTTCAAAGGAAATGAAACATTAGTGATGTCTAAAAGTTTTCAAATAAATTGTTGTGATGGTGGTGATGATGATGACGATGATTGTGATGATTCTAACATTTTATTTTTATTATCATGATGTGTTAAATGAAAACTTTAAAATGTATCATGATAATAATTTTTTGAAACTATTACGAGAAACAATTCACAGCAAATAATTAGATGGGAAAAACTAATGGAAAATTTAGTGTAATTAATTTTGATCCTATTTAAGTGTAAATGTTAATTTTCAATTACAACAAAAGGAGTTAAGATTTGGGAGTTATGAGGAATATGGGATGGGGGTTAAACTACAATGTTCTGTTGTCTGATCGTATGTCTTTTTCGGTTTGGTAATAGCTTTAAACATATACGTCTTTATAATCTTGATTTACCATCCCTACAAATTGGATAACATAAAATAGACTGAATTTGTTTCATTTCAATAACTCTATATGGAATAATATTTTTCCAGAAGAAATGTTGGGCGGGCACATATTGACCAGAAAACTGTCGTCTGCTTAAGTGTCGTCTGAAAGACAAATCTTATCATAAGTGTTTAACTAGAAAATCCTCAGAGTCCAAAATGAACAGAAAATAGTATTGTTTGACAAATATTTAAGGAGAAGTGGTAAAGAATTTAAATGAAGTATGTTTACTTTCACGCCAGTTTCTTAAACCACATTTTTAAATGTATTTTCTGAGTCTCACCAAAATAGCTACAAAATACAGTGACATCTGGAAAAAAAACATCAAAATTGTAAATATTTGTCTCATCGTAAATAAACAGAGGGCTAAAGCTTTCAACCTTTTATCTTTCACTTTAGTTATCAAAACCGAGCTAAATCTTACCGCATTGCAAGCAAATCGCCATTTTAACTTTCAAGTGCTACCAAAAAGGAAAAATTGATAAAAAAACATCTCACCTGAAAAACCTCTTAGATGTGTGTAGACCAAAAATTGACTCACACAAATAAAACATTAAAATCGGAAAAATTCATTTAAACAAATGTAAATTGCACAACCAATTATTACCTCAATTTTCCAAACACAACAACAAAATATTCTATTCGTATCATTTCCTGTTTTAAATCGATTTCATAACAGAAAGTTAAAAATTAATTATAAACAAACAGAGATTGAATGGAAATGAAAAATATTTCAGAATAAAAAATAAAATGAAACCACCTCCAATTGCTACCCATTACCATTTAGCCATAGATTTCTACTGTTATTATTAGTATTTGTTTTTATATTACGATTTGATAATTTAAATTTATGCATTAGCAAACATCCGGTATTGATTGAAAATTTCCTTCCGATTGGACTTTTATGAAAATGCTTCTTTTTTGTTATGGAAAGTATTTGTGGTACTAGTTTAGCAAAAGGATAACTAGCGTCATCATAAAGAACTTAAGTTTATGTTTTATTATCATGCTTACGGCATATCCACCTCTTTAGTGTTGAATTTATTTTCCCAAGCCCATTAAATTCCAATCATTTTTCCACCCTTTGTATTCTATACAATTTAATTTGTGTTTATTAAAATAGAAAATTGTGTCCAGTTTGTTATAGTTTTTTTTTATGTTAAAAGACGGAAATTAGAAAATTTTAGTGCTTTTCGGATAGGGTTAGAAACAGCTTTTTATTAGAAAAACTTTTAAACAATTATATTGTTATATTTTATGTTGAAATAAAATAAAACATAAAAGCTTTGTTTATTTACCGATATAAATTTATTTTTAGGTTCTTCATATGTGGAAACGGATATAGAGTAAATAATATTTTTTGATTTCAATGCTTTCAGGTTAACAAGAAGTACAGGTAAAAATTGTAATTTGTCGGGAAACAATTAAGTTTTCCTTGTGGCTCGTTTTGGTTTGTGTAAAAGGTTAATCAAGATACATAAAGGTTTCTTTAAAACAGAATTCTGCTTCAAATTATACTACATGATGTTATGGTGTGTAGATAGGAAAAGCAGTATTTTTGTGATTCTTTTGTGTTGAGCCTACATGAGTTTTTTATAGAAGTTAACCATGTAGTGGTCATACATCGGTTGTAGTAAAGTATTTTATACTTAAAATGAGAGGCAAGTTGTTGGAATTCAAATCAAGGGTTGATATTTTAGAATAATATAGGTATCATTATTTTTTTGAACTTTATAGTTCTCAGTATTTGACATATTATGAAAGAATGATTGAAAAAAGAGATAGGTATAATATACAGGTATTGAAAGTTTTAAATTTAATCAAACTAATTTATTTCTTGTACCAGTTATAAAAGCTTTAAAACTAAATTCAAAAACAAAAAATTTAATACTTTTTTGGAGATAAAAACTAACAGTTTTAAAGCTCAAAACTCTTTCTCCAAGTAGAGAAGAAAACAATGTCTTTACTTCAAAAGGAAAATTAATAAAAAACTTTCAAAAATTTAATACTTTTATATAATGTAGAGTAAGCTTTTTTGAAAGCATCAAATATAACTGTTTGAGTTTTCTTTTCAAAGATTGATAAAATTCAATAAAATAAAAACTTTATTTATTTTTTAGAAAATGTTTGATAAATATCTACATATATATATATATATATATATATATATATATATATATATATATATATATATATATATATATATATATATATATATATATATATATATATATATATATATATATATATATATATATATATATATATATATATATATATATATATAGTTGGTAGCTAATACTTTAATGTAATATTACATAACTTCAACACAATGTTTCTACTTTAAACAAAAGGAGCAACAAAGGACGATCGAATTAAAATTCTCATTTACAAATTTTAAATGTGAGAAAATTAACATTTCGTTTTGACACAAATCTCATTAAAATCCGTTTGAATATTCTGTTTATGAATGTCGTCTTCTAAACTCTAAAGTAAATTTGTGCAAATTAAGTTCACCCTTAAAAATTTCATTAATTTTTATTATCTTTGACAAATTTTGGTTTTAACCTTATTTCATAATTTTTAGGGGGAGTTTATGATTTTTTGTTTTATTTTCAAAAATATCACCCTAGAGGTAATATACGTTTATCGTAAATCAAAACATTTGTTACAGAAATGAATATTTTATTTTATTTGATTGATTTACAGTGATCCGTTTATAAGATGGGTCTTACATTTAATATAAGATAATGAAATTGGAAATATAATAAAATGAAGTTTCTAGACGAATTTAAGAAGAAATGTTTACCCCACCTGTTTTCGTTTTTGTTGTTTACTCAAACATTATACAAATGAAAAACGTTTAACAGGCAGTATAAATGTGAAGAACGCCTTACATCTCAGCTCTCTATGTATGTGGAATGAGGTTATTTTCAAGGGCATAAAGAAACATTTTCATTTTGTTTCTGAGTTGAAGGCATTAATTGACAACCCCAAAATACCTTATTCCTCAAATGCACCTCACTTATAACATTTTCTAATTTAAATACTCTGCCCGTTTGTCCAATATAAAATACATTACATTTAAATACATCACAAATTATAAACGCCACATATAGAAATTTTATTTGTTCTGTTTTAGCTTATTATTCATTTGAAGGTTATGCAAATAAACAAGAATATTCAAGCTAAAAAGCAAAAGAAAATAATAAAACTGCCGAAAATAATGTAACTGCGTAACTCAGTGAGAAGCATTGAGTGATTGATGACGATGAAAATAATATTTTTTATTTGTTCACATGTTTGGTTTAATTTAACATTTTTAAATCATGTAAACATGTATACAAAATGTGCATAGAACTGTTGTGCATAAAATCGAAAATATTTAGTTCATGATTAGGATCTTCTGATACGTTATGAATCTTTCCTAAACTAATTATTTTGGTAAGGTTATTACGAAAAATGAAGATAGCGATCGTATTTTTAAGTTGTTAATTTTTCACAATTTTTTTTATTGATACAATTTAAATTAAAAAAAATTAGAAATCAAAAAATGATAATAATTGTCTTACATATAAAAAATAATATTAAGCATCCATAATTTTCTTAATACTATAAAAAAATAAATTTAAATATTAGTAAACCGGTATGAAACAAGGCAAAAAAATTATTAAAAACCATACTAATTTTTTATATTTAAAAACTAAAAGTAATTATTCGATGTTCCCGTTTGTTTTTGGATTTTTTTCTTTAACTTCACAAAAGAATTTCTTTCGCCCATAATTTTTGATAAAATTCATCAATTTAATATTACGAAAGTATTATTTTATAAAGAGTTAAATGAAACCAGCAATTTTTACATTCTTTCATTCTATATTCTTTTGTTTATTATTATTATGATTAAATACATTTCGTTTCGTTTTTTTATTATTCGTAAAACATGCGGCTGACTTTGTGCATATATGTGCTATGGAGTTTTACGACATGTGCATGGTATGGTGCATATCATGTGCATGAAATGTATTATGCACAAATTTGTGCACAAGGTTTTGTAACATGTACAATTAATGCACATTTCATGCATATTTTTCAAAATGGTTACAAATAATAGAAGTTCGAACTTATTTAGGATCTTTTAATTTAGATTCCCAATGGTTATAATGAATAAACGCTCTGGCGTGGAAGGAAGAGGATGGCATACAAAAATTGCACTTTTTTGACAATAGTTCAAAAATGTGTACCGCAAATTCTAAAAAAATTTAAATGTTTCAATTGCTTTTTCATTAAGGCACCTTCAGCTTCATCTAGGGCACCTTCAGCAGAAAATAATGGATAAGCTTCCTAACAGACCAGTGCAGATACAAAAACAGAGAAAAATGGAAAAAATTAGAAACAGCATGAAAACTATTGGATAAGAAAGTAAATATTGCGCAAATGATGGGAAAAATAAATTAAAGGTGATTCGAGTTACGAGGGCAAGCTAGGGTGAGCTTTTAGAGGTAGAAAATGGTTTTTAGCAATTCTCAGCGAAACTAGAACTTCTATCGAAAAAAGTTTACAGTAAAAGTTGTAGGTCATAAAAGGGTCTACAACTATTATGTATAAAGTTTATTTTTTTCAAAGGAGGATTTTCGGATTTATTTGCGCAATATTTTCTTCCTTATCCAATAGTTTTCATGCTGTTACTAATTTTCTCCTAACAAAAGGCTATTTTCACTGGTCTATAATGTGCAGTTGTAGAAAGCTATTTAAACTACGAAATTTCCTGGGAACGTCAAATTTTTTTTTGAAATTCTCCAAAGATTGTGGCTTCCAACTTAACTTGGCATCAAAAATAACACAAAGATTTTTAGCTTGGCTAGGAAATAAAATAACATCACCACCTAATCGAATATGCATCGGATTAGAAGAGATTATAGAATTCAAATTAAAGAGCACTGCCTGCGATTCAGCTGGATTAAGAGCCAAACCATTTTCAAGGACCCTCTGAAACATGCACTTAAGCTCGTGATTTATCTCCTCCACACAATTATTGAGACTTGGTCGTGGCCCAGCAAGGAGGATCTGGACCCCGCAAAGGGGTGAACAGTTACAAATAAGCAAGTCTTAGCGATATCAAAAGCAAGGGATCTAAAATTGACCCTTGAGGTACTTCCTTGCTTATGGAAAGCTGATCCGAGAGCTTACCATCGATACCAACCCTTTGGAAGTGTCCTGTTAGATAAGAATAAATTAGAGTGCAAGCACTAGACGAAAACAAGCAAGCACTGCAGTATATTTGATTTTTCTCCTACGATCCTTGGATGAATTTACCCAACTGAAAACTTTGTCACCATAAGCCACCCACCATCGAAAGACATCCCAATATCCACCAGTACCATCTCTAAGGAACTGACGTTAGGCTAACTCTGAGAATAAACTCATTTAGAAAATAAAGCTTGGCACCAACATCAGTAGAATAGTAGAACGCGACGAAATTTAGAGCGCCTATATATAACATATATAACAGTAAGCTTCACAGATAAATCTTCCCAAAGTCAGGCATACGTCTATAAGAAGTTTGAAGAGTTTTGATGATGCAAGGTGACATGATTTTAAATGCATGATGTGAGATGCCAGGAATCCAGAATTCATTATGAGCCTAGACAAGCAAGTCATCACTCACCATGAAGAAGTGATAACATGAAACCGACGAAACATTGGAGATATTTGAAGCCTGCCAAAAAGGAGATAAAAAAGTATGATGCGTAGAACAATTGTTAGAATTTCTGGCAAGTCTAAGTCTGTCAGCGAGGTTATTGCAGGTAGCATGTGAATGCAGACAGGATATTGACATTAAAATCACACATAACCACAACGAAGAAGTACCGAATAGCGAGCTCAATAATAGCTTCTTCCACTGCCTCACTTCCACCAAAAGGCAGATACCCTACTATGACAAGCAAGGACAACCCTCCAACAGTTATTTGAACTAATAGCAATTCTGCATAGGATTCAGATAAAGTATGCATAACTATGTTGATTTAAGCTTGTGACTAACATAAAACGCAACACCTCCACGGCTCCACCCCTCCTTCTAGATTTGCCCAATCGATGCATACAAAAGCCACTGATAGCTATAGCAGTGTTGGTGGTGTACTGCTTAAACCATGTTCCAGAGACATCGACTAGATCCAGAAAAACGTTTTGAAGAACGAATCTGATTTCTCCAATTTTGCAGAAAATGGCCAACGTTAAGCAGCTCCTTGTGCCCACCAAATAGATTAGAAATACTGCTTCCAGGACCTAATGACTGAGCAAATTGACGACATGTCATGCTAAAAATATAAAAGAAGAGAAAGACAGGAAGCACAAGTGCAAGTAAAAGGTGGTGTTGGGAAAAGGGAAAAAGGGACAAACACAAAAGAATTTTTAAAAATCATAATACTATATAACATACTGCGATGAGAAGAACGATAAAGACCAAAAAATGTGATGTGAAGTATAAGTTTATATTACACAAACTTGATTGATTTAATTAATGCTAGATTACTGTTCGAGTAGAACTGTAAATAGAAAGTTGACAAACAAAGTTGAGGCGATACACGATATGTTATGCAATTATATCTTTGCACTTCTGTTTTAACGTCTAACGAAATTGTTTTCGGGTATTTATATTAATTAAATTATATTATTTATAATAATTAAAATGTTGCATCTTCATCGGTTTTGACTAAATCCAATTTTTTCTCTATTAAATTGTTGGTGTTTTGTTGGTACAAGTTGCTAATGATTAACATGATTGATGAAACAGGTCACAACACCTTAAAAATATGAAAGAATTTGAGATAGTTGACCGTAGTTTCATTTTATCAAAACTGAAATTTTGTGTCATTGGTGGAATAGAACTTCAATGGTTCGTCTCCTATCTCAGGAACAGAAGACAGAGAACCAAACCCAATAATATAGTTTCTTAAATTGGTGTTCTCTAGGGACCAATTCTGGCATTTAAAAGAATACAATTTGGCTTCTGAATAATAATCTGTTTTTGAATAATAATTACCAGGCAACAATATTTGTTTTCTTATGTTTTAGTTTAGTTAAGTGGTTCGTTAATTCGTGGTAATTTAAAGTGGTGAACTTAAATCGCCAAATCTTGGAAGTAGTGTTCTTGTTTAGAATGATAGCTTAGTTCATCATTTAGAGAAAGACTACTTTCAAACAAACAAAACCCAAATACAAATCCACAGTTTAGGTATCGTATTCCTGATCGCGTAGATTTCACTTTATACTTTACATTAGCTTTCATCCATGTGTTGCAGTTGTTTTGATGTTTAGTAAATCATTAATTCCAATTATTTAATTCACTTTCACAAATTCAAAACTCCAATCTAATCTAAAAAACAAGTATAGAAGAGAGAAGCCACTAGATTAAATATCAAGCAAGAGGAAAATACAATTTCAGGGTAGACGAATCACCAATTCAGGGTGGTAACACTCGTCGAAATGAAAACAATCAAAATAACTACAACGACAACACTCAAACAATCACGTCGTCAGTGATTGCTTATCACGTTCTGGTGAAGAATATTCTACATAACTTTCCATTTCTACTTTTACCTTGAAAGATCTACTGAAATTGCAACAGGAGGTGCAGGACGATTAACTTAGAAATTGATTATTCCTGACAAACCGTTAAGATCATCAAAAGTTAAACTTAATTTCATACGATCAGTAGGCAGCAAAGATAACATCTGGTGCGAGACATTTTCTGGTTATAATCGACCATACGTCCCACACAGCATCAGAGGAACGATTTTCGATAACTTACATGGTTTATGGAACGTGGAACGCAAAAATTAATTACGTCCAGGTACTTTTGGCCACGAATGAATGTTGACACAGGGATATAGGCCAAATCATGTGAATCGTGACAAAGATTAAAAATTCACAATAACACAAAATCTCCGATTGGTAAATAGAATTACTAAAATGCAGATTTGACCATATGCACATTGACATCGTTGGACCACCACCACTATCAAAAGAATACAGCTGCATACTAATAACACTAGACCAATTCACACGTTGGCCAGAAGCATGCCCTATAAAGGATATGACAGCAAATACCATTGCATCAACATTTGACATCATAACTTCATTCCAAGAAGACCTCGACTGCACACCTGTAGAACTAGTGTATGGTCAAACTCTTAAAGTCCCCGGCGAATTTTTTGTCGATGTAGTATGCAGACTCTAATTCCTACGTCTCCCAGGCAACCCAATCAGAACGATAACTTCATCCCGAAAGACCTCAACAACTCCACACATGGTTTTGTTCGAGTGGACAAAGAAAAAGGACCCCTTAGTACACCTTAAGAAGAGCCGTTCAAATGTTGTACACAAACGGCGTAAATTTTTCGTCGTGGGCATTCAAGGTAAGAACACAACGATTGGCATCGACAGATTAAAACCAGCCTACAACGTCCGGTTTGACTTCTTATCGATCTACATAAAATACAATTTTTGTTCTGGTGGGGGAGTATATGTGGTGGCAACTCTCGGCGAAATGAAACAATCGAAATAACTATAACGACAAAACTGGTACAAATTAAAATGATGTCTAACAGAAATCGACGAAATAATTAATTTATGTCTTCCATTTTTTAATTAAAAATTAATGCTTGTATTTTGACTTCCAGTCGAGCAACATTAAAACTCGTGCTTAAGATATATGAATTATATTACAAAAATTTTAGTTTAAGTAAAAGTGTCTTTTATTTCAAAATAAATAAATAAAATTAATTGCACAAACTCATAGTGTTATTATTAATAAATGTTAATTTGTGTTGAGCGAAATCAGAATTTTTTTGAAAGTCGTGCATGCTTTGCAAGGGCTGCCAGCATAGGTGGAAGGCTGTCGTTTAAATAAACGATAGAGTAATCATTGATGTGGTTAACATGATCTGAAACTAGAATTTTTTTCCTCTTAAAGTTATTATACACTGAAAAAAAAATTGAAGTTCATGACAACCTCATCTCGAAGTTGGCAGTTTATTATTCATGCAAAGAAAAATTATTTGCAAACAATTTCACTGTGATTGGGACAACTACACGATAACATTTTCCTAACAACAGAATAAGGTTTATATAAAATATAAAATGTTATATCCAATATAACAGTAGTTGAATAAAGTAAATAACTATTTCCCTGAAAAAAATTTTCTTTGGCCTTATATCATGAATTTTTCATTTTAAAGTTTAAGTATTTGAGATTAATTGAACTATATTTTATTTTCACATAAATATTTCGTGTGATTGTCTCAACTTCATCGATTTATAATTGTAGAGTTGTTGAAGCGATTTCGTAGTTTGATTCGCCATATGTGACCGCACGGTGAGGTTGAGACAATTGCATTTCGATTGGAAATAGGACATGTTTTTTTCAGTGTAGCTATAATATGCTATCACAAATATGCGAGTCAGACAATAGCCGAGGACTTGTTAGAATTAAGCCTAAATATTAGTACTAAATATTTAGAGCTTCATCAAATTCAGGTAGACAGATACGAAGAACTTTGAGAAATGCACTTTCAACGTCGAAGATACAGCATTAGCAAATTCCGAGATAACTATATCATTCAACTTGAAGAGATAGCAACTTGGTTTACAATGCAGCAGAGGTAGCAACAGCCAACAACAGAGTTGAGAGACTCCGTTATCATCTTTACATTGGATAGGTCGCACTTAAGAGATCTAACTATAGAAGCACAGTTAATTACCGAAAGTTTGATATTTGACCATTCAAAAGATGCAGCTTTGAAGCTGGTTTTATTCATTACAAAGGATATAATTTTACAATTGATATTAATACAGTCCTAGCTCCTGGTCATAGAGAAAAGTAAAGTCAAGAGTGCAAAGGTGTCAGTTATTACCTGTTGGCACTGTCAGTTACTACCTGTTGGCACTGTATAATAACATCAAAATAAACACCAGATTATGTAGCCTTTTTAGATTTTTTGAACGTTATAAATTTTTCAACAAACCAAGGTAGTTCAAATTTTCAGTGAACAAAGTTTTCTGAAGAATTTTGCATTCTGCCACTACGAATGGCTAAAAGATTTTTTATCATCGTCATAATTTTTACAGTTACCAATATTGAAAAATCGTCGCCAAAATCCATTTCTTATTTTTTTATTAATTTCCGAATCAATAACATCTAAAGCAAACGACCAAATATTTCCTGATAATGCCTGGATTATGATGCATGCTTGATTCATAATTTTTCCTAATCCTACCTAACTCCTATTCAACAAATTTCATTTTTTTCATATTTTCCATTTTTTAATAAAACCAACAAAATATTCTTTTTCATTATTATTATTATCAATTCAACTTCTCTATTCAATTGAAAGAAGAAAGAATCAATAGGACTAATTCAATATCTTACCTTGCAGCTTTTATTTCATATAATAACAAAACTATCATTCTACATTTTTTCCTTTCTTCTGGAGGAGAACAATAATACAGTAGCTAGTTTTTTCCGACTTTTATTCATTTAATATGATTTTCTAAAACACAGTTTTAAAGAAAATTCAATTTACATTTTTTTTGCCTGAAAATATGAGAGAATGAGGATAGAACGATGAGTTGATTGAGGGTTGTATGAATTGAGTTTATATATATGCTCAAAGTAGTTACTACTCGTTGATATATAGAAGAATGTGAAATTAAATTAGAATATTTTTTGTCTATTCATTTATCGAAAGATGAATATATTTTTAATTAAATTTAAAAAAAAACTGTATGTTTTGTAAGATACGTTTTGAAATTGAATTATCTGTCATCATGTTGAGAGAAAACTAAATTGAAAAAAAAATTTTAACAGTCAGAAACTAAGTGCACATACTTAGTAAATATGTACTAAGTAAATTAGTTTTATGTATTTGAGAAGAACAATCATAGTTGATTTTTTGTAAATAAAAATCATTGTTTTCTATGTATAGGGTGGACAGTTTAAAACAATAAATTAAAAAACTTCCGTAGAAAAAATTGATTTCAAACTTTATTAGATGAAACAGTTACCAAACTAGATAGAAAATAGATAAAACATTACTCAACGTAATCTGAAAATATGGAGGGGCTGAAATCTCACAGCTCTGAGATATCACAACTTCGCTCTGGGTTAAGGATTTTGATATAGTTTTCGGCAAAAAACTTTTATGACTTAACTTTTAAGGTTTTTAGATTTAGGCAGCGATCTATATCAAACATAGCTTTTTGTTAAAGTACATGTATTTTTTATCTCTGTTTAGATTTGTTTTACAAAACTAACACGAAACATCAATACGTTGCCAGAAAATTATAACAGATCATAAATTAACATAATTTAGTGAAAAGTTGATACACTCAGCAAAGTTCTCAAAAACCTATCCATTTATCGTTTCGAGAAAATATTACAAAATCAGAAAATTCATATTTCTTTCAAAATTCCAAAAATATTGTAAAAATTAAATAAAATCAAACTTTTTCCAAAATTCTAAATATATTCCAAAAATTATTACAAAATCAATGATTAAAATTTTTTTCAAAAATTCTAAGAATATTGCAAAAATTATAACAAAATATTAAAATATTGAAAACTAAATATATTGAAACTTTTTTCAAAATTCTAAAAATATTCTAAAAATTAGAATAATATTAAATATTTAAACCTTTTCTAAATTCCAATAATATTCCAAAAATTCTTAAAAATTGAAACTTTTTCCAAAATTCTAAAAATATTGCAAAAATTATAACAATATCAAAAATTCAAACTTTTTTCAAAAATCCAAAAAATTATAAAAAAATCAAAAATTTAAAATTTATCAAAATTCTAAAAATATTCCAAAAATTCTTACAAAATCAAAAATTGAAACTTTTTTCAAAATTCTAAAAATATATATAAAATTCAAAAATTCCATTTTTTTCAAAATACTAAAAATATTGCAAAAATTAAAACTTTTTCCAAAACTCTAAAAATATAGCAAAAACCATTACAAAATATTGTAAAAATGAAATAAAACCAAACTTTTTTCAAAAATTCTAAAACTATTGCAAAAATTATAACAAAATTAAAAATTGGAACTTTTTTCAAAATTCCAAAAATTAGAATAAAATTCAATATTTAAACTTTTTCTAAATTCCAATAATAATCCAAAAATTCTTACAAATTCACTAAAAATATTGCAAAAATTATAACAATATCAAAAAATGAAACTTTTATCAAAATTCCAAAAATTATAATAAAATTAAAATTTAAAATTTTTCAAAATTCTAAAAATATTTCAAAAATTTTTACAAAATCAAAAATTGAAACTTTTTTCAAAATTCTAAGAATATATATAAAAAATTCTATTTTTTTCAAAATTCTAAAAATATTGCAAAAAAATTCAAAAATTAAAACTTTTTTCAAAACTCTAAAAATATTGCAAAAATTATTACAACATCAAAAATACAAACTTTTTTCAAAATTCCCAAAATATTTTAAAAACTATAACAAATTCAAAAATTTCCATGTCCAATTTCATTTTTAATTACATTTACGTCAGCAAAAGTTTTTTGTTCCAAAAAATTGGGTAAAAAATTAAATGAAATCATTTTTTGACACACTTGACATTATTTTTTTGAATAACTTATAATGCCATAATTCTCTATAATAATAATAAAATTTCATGTCATACAAATAATTAATTTTATTTTTTCTAAAAAATTGAGTAAACAAATAAATCAAAATTTTTCTTTTGACACATTTGACAACATTTTTTGACAAACTTATAATGCAATAATCTAGTTTTTGGTCTCCCATACCAATCCCGACTATCAAGATTTCTTGAAATTCAGTGTTTCTATTCGTAATCACTTAAAAGAACGTTTTGTAAGCCAAAAATATTCAAATTTTCTTATTTTGACACACTTGACGATTTATTTGACACACTTCCGGTACCATTATCGAACACATCGTCCTTTCGGCGCTTACCATTGAGTATACTATACTTATATTTTTAGAAACAAAAATTTTTGAAATCCCTCCAGCGGTTTTCTAGATTTCGTCGGTTGTGACGTAATACTTGGGTCCTTCAGTCCGAAGTATTAAGGACATATGATAAAAAGGTATATTCAAAAATTCAAAGCTTTTTAAATAAATTTGATGATATTTTACGACATTCTTTAATTCTTCTATTATTCCTTTAGTATTAGGTTACAATAACTCAATCATTACAATATCACTATCCAACAGAATATAGGAAAACAATTCTACCAAATTCAATTTTCTATTTCCTTACATTTTTTGTGAGCATTTTTCTGTTAAATCTTTTGTTACAAAAAGCTCTATTTATGCTCTATATGTATGTATTCTGGTAAAAAAAAACTTCTGGTTGAATGCTTAGTTGATTGGTTTACTATTTTCTTGCAATTCTATTCAAAAACAAAAAATGTTTGACAACACAGAAAATTTCACAAATAGAAAAACCGTCAAAGCTTTTCAAACAAATTTAAAATGAAAATAATAATTGAATGTGGCTGTGCCAAACCATGATTATTTTCTAGATTCATTGTTACATAAAATTCATTGTAGACAAAAAAATGTGTCTGTTTCTGTATACGATATTGATGAATTGTTTTGTTGATAACGATAAAGTTATTTTGAATATTCTAGTTTTCGTTTATGTGCTTGTTAAAAATAGATTAGAATGATTGAGTGAGGTAAAAAGTGTTTGACTTTTGTTTGACAAATATAAAACCTGAAAAAAATTAGCACAAATAATCATTGAAATTTTCATCCCTTACCAAATGCTTTTAATGGTTTGATGGTTTATATTGTAATAAGATTTTACATCAAAAATTTCTTTTAGACCGTAACAAATATAAAACCGTTTTATTATTAGTTCACAGCATCTTACACTCTTGGAAAATTACCGAAAAGTTGATCATAATTCAAAAAGTAAAGGAACATAAAATAATGTAAAGTAAACATAAATAACAACAGAACAAAATTAGAAAAAAACGAAAAAGTTTTCTTAACAGTTAATTTATATATCAGAAACAGATTCTTATCATTAGATCCACCCACTGTTTCGGTTATTTCTTTATATTTTTCTTAAAACTCAACTTTTACTTTCAAACTTATTTTTGTGCTTTTTTGCCGTTCTTCTTTTTTTTGAAGTTTTCAACTCGATTTCAATTTCACGAAAAACAAAAAGCACCTTGAATTCGGTGTCTTTTTTTGAAAAGGAAAAAAAAACAAAATGAAGGACTAACGATATGTCATAGTTGGTTAATCGTTTTTTATTTTTGAAGTGAAAACTTGGGTAAGGCGCGTTGTGCAATTTTGTATGAGGCAAAATTTATATATTTGCGCTACCATTTATAATATGCATTTTTGAAGAACAAAAAAAATATTTTTTAAATATGAAATACATCTACCAGTTCTTAACGTTTCAAATTGCGATAAGGATATCGCGCTCGACTGATGTTCTGTAGGTCGTGAGCTCAATTCCTGGTGACATATGTTTTTATTGTTTTTTTGTTTAATTTTTATTAAATACCATTAAAATTATTTTTTTTATGGTTTTTTTTTGATTCATGAATTCATAAAAATTTTATTTTACGAATTTTAAAAAATTGATCTACTTATAATGCAGTTTTTCAAAATTATTGCTGCTGTCTTTTTCCGTTTCGTTCAAATTAGTATCGTTACGATATTAACAAGAAAATGAATTATTTTTTCACAGGCAGTGATAAAAATAAAAATAAAATTTTGGTTTTCTCATAATTATTTTGCATAATTTCAATCACGTGAAACAAAATAAGGAAAACGAAAACTACTATTTCAGTATGTTTCTCTTTCAGTATAAGGTGCGGTGCTGGATTTAACTGAAAAAATACGACATTCAATTTTTCAGTTGTATCAATTGCTTCAGTCAAATCGAACATAGCTATATAACTTGACATCTTCATAAAAAAAGATTGATTTAAACACAGTGGGCGTTGTGCGATTTTGCATGGAAAAAAATTATATATTCAATTCATCATCATGCTAAATAAAATTGAAAATATAAAAAAATATTAAAACAGAGTGCGATAAATTGTAATCATTTGTTATTTTGTTTTTTATTGAATTTGATTTTTACAGATTATTACAGTGTTTAGTGTGGTATATAAAGTAAAATAGTAGATTGTATTACTAGTGCAAATGCGTTTTCCAAACAAGAGTTAGTTTGCCGGCAATAACTCGGCAGTAACTCGCATTTGGAAAACGCATTCGCACTAGTAATGCACACTATTTTTTGTAACAAATGCATAAAATTTATAAAAATTTATTTAATTGTTAATTGAATCATTTATTTAACAAAGTTATAAACAAATTTGAGATATTTAAATAATTAAAGTGCGCCATCTTTATAATTACAAATAATTAAAGTGCGCCACAAAGCAGAAGCTCAATTAGCATGTCCTGAAGGAGTAAGACTTATATTTACGAACGCAGCGGTACATGAGTACAACCATTCCACTTTAAACACTAAAGCAAATAAAGTAATATCTTTGGCATCGGGTGTCTTCGTTGGTTGCCATAATACTCAGCAAGAAATTTTGTGATATGATAATATGATAAAAGTAATAGTAATATGATAACTAATAACATAGATGTTGAAGATGGATTATCAAATGGCACTGTAGGAAAATTGAATCATGTTGAGAGAGATGAGACTGGTGACATTATAAGAATTTGGATGCAATTCCCAAAGTCATGTGGACGAAAGCGGGCAACGAAATCATGAAATCTTTGTGCGCGCCTCAATCTTGACGATGATGTTGTACCAATCACTCCTCAAACATCATCGATACCACTCAATAATAATAAAACTATAATAGCGAAACGAAAATATTTTCCACTTATTTCTGCTTTGGCAATGACTATCATAAGTCACAGGGAGGTACTTAAGGTCGTTCAATAAGTCCGTAGGATAAGTAAGAAAAAAACAACATTTTGACAAAACTCGATTTTTTTATTCAACATAGTTGCCTTCGAGGGCGATACAACGAGTATAGCGATTTTCCAACTTTTCTATACCACTTTTATAGTACGATTTCTCTTTCTCGTCAAAATAGGCCTCAGTTTCAGCGATTACTTCATCATTGGACTTAAATTTCTTTCCAGCAAGCATTCTCTTGAGATTTGAAAACAGGAAAAAGTCGCTGGGGGCTAAATCTGGAGAATATGGTGGGTGGGTAAGCAATTCAAAGCCCAATTCATTCAATTTTGCCATCGTTTTCATCGATCTGTGACACGGTGCATTATCTTGGTGAAACAACACTTTTTTCTTTTGCAAATGTGGCCGTTTCTTTGCGATTTCAGCCTTCAATCGATCCAAAAGTTCACAGTAATACTCGCTGTTGATGGTGGTTCCTTTTTGGAGCTAGTCGATGAATATTATTCCGTTCGTATCCCAAAATACAGACGCCATCACCTTACCGGCCGACTGTTGCGTCTTTGCTGGCTTTGGATTCGGTTCGTCGACTGCTGTCCACTCAGCTGACTGTCTTTTGGATTCTGGTGTGTAATTGTGAAGCCATGTCTCATCCATTGTCACATATCTACGATAGAATTCCCTTTTATTGCGGTTTAACAGTGCCAAAGACTCCTCCGAAGCATCGATTCGTTGTTGTTTTTGGTCGACTGTGAGCTCACGCGGCACCCAATTTGCACAGAGCTTTCGCATACCCAAATGTTCATGTAAAATGGTAAAAACACTACCATCTGCTACCTTTACAATGTCAGCTATTTCGTGCACCTTCAATTTGCGATCGTTCATAACCAATTTGTGGATTTTTTTTATGTTTTCTGGAATAACAGCCTCATTTGGGCGTCCACTGCGCTCTGCATCTTTTGTGCTGGTACGACCACATTTAAATTCAGCCATCCACTTCTCTACCATTTGTCTCGATGGAGCAGAGTTTGGATAATGTTTATCAAGCCATTGTTTGGTTTACACTGTATTTTTTTTCATCAAAAAGCAATGCTTTATTAAAATTCGAAATTCACTTTTTTCCATTTTTTTTTTTCAAAAACAAAAGTTGCTTCACACAAAATGCTATAACTCACGAATAAATAGTCAGATTGCTGTCAAATTTATACACGTATCGTTTGAAGGTTAGTACTAAATAAAAATCATTTAGAAAAAATTCTAGTAACGCCATCTATGTGTCATCCTACGGACTTATTGAATGACCTAGTATGATTCTATTGTTTACGAATACGATCACAAACACCCTTGAGAATTGGTATATGTTGTTTTAAAAGGAATATCACTGAATGATTCAAAGGCAGATAAGCATCACAAGAGATCAGCAAGTCATCAAAACGATATAATGTTAGAATTAAAAAGGTTACAAAACAATACACTACACACACTGACCCCACACTGACACACTACACACTGACCAAAACTTTTCTGAAATCTATTTCTAACAGGATTAGTTTATCTTTATTTTCATTCAATTGCCAAAGTTTACATGCACATGCAGCTGATCTACAAAACGATGAAAAAATCAAATGTTTTACTTCTGTCGGAAACTCGCATGAAAAACGAAGAACCAATTGATATTCCAAATTTCAATTTTGTTGTAAGTTACAAAAGACCTGAAGCTCCTGCAGCGGGAGTAGCTATTTATCATAATACACAAGATTGATCACACGTTGTTACTTCATATGGACATCCATACCAAATTTTCTAAAAGTATTGGTGTTAATGTTTCTGATATAGGCGAAATATGCGTTGCTCGTTGCCATTCCGAAAATGGACAATGCATTTTAATGATTGCTGTTTATATTACGCCTGGAAAATCCATGAGGCAGATACAACAATTTTTATCCGAAAATTTAATGATTTATACAAAAGAAGGTTCCGAAATACTTGAAAAAAGATTTGGCGAAAAATTTTTTTTATTATTTTTATAATATTAAGTGGAGATTTTAATATTAACTTTGCAGATGATAAAAATCTACAATTAATTCATTTTTTGAATGAAGTATTAGGTTTAACTATGTCCAACGATAGACAACTTAGCACTATAAGATATAAAACGACAATCGACACGGTTTTTACAAAATATATAGAAAAATTCCAATCCAACATTTTTATTTCTCACTTTACTTATAGTAGAATTTTTTTCCAGCGAATTTTCGACAGATAGGACGCAGCAAGAGATAAAAGATGAAACATTTTTTTTTTTTTTTTTTTAATAAAATGTGTTGTGTAATAGGGTTTACAATATGTGTCACAACAACACATAAATACCTTTTAAGACCTAGGTCTAGACCTGGGTCCCACAACAACTGGCGTTCTAAGGTGTAGATTAACGCTTTTTTTTAAACATCTGTGGGTTGAAGCCACCTGAGACTAAGTGTTCCGGCAAACTATTCCATTTGTACGCATTTCGGACATAGAAGTTTCTCTGCGATCTGCCAGTATGACAGCGCGGGATCTTTACCATTTCACTGGTTGCGGCAGCCGATTGCCGAGTGGAACGGGGTTAAGAATAAGTTTGAGGCATGATGCCGCTGATTTCATCTGAGCACTGCTGATGACGATATTTGTAAAAAACAACGAGGTCAGCAACAGTGCGACGATGTTGTAGGGAATCAAGTTTTGATGTCAAAGTTCGATCACCCACAATTCGTATAGCTCGCTTTTGAACAGAGTCCAAGAGGGCCAAGATGGAAACAGAGCCAGCACCCCAAACTTGACAGCAGCACTCCATACAGGGACGAATATAGGACTTATAAACATGGAGCAATTGGTATGGAGTAAAAAATTTTTTGCATCTATTTAGGAGGCCGAGTTTTTTAGACGCGCTTTTTGCCATCGCCATTACATGATCGTTCCAGAGTAGGTCATTTGAAACTGTGACACCCAATAAACGAATGCTTTTACATTCACCTATTGGTTCATAGGTAATAAAGTAAAAGTAAAAGTAAAGTAAAAAAGAGCTGTATTATTTATTTTGGGATAAATTTGTTTTCAAAATATTTATATTAGTTGAATTTCTACTTCTAGTTCGTACCATTTGTTTGTTGTGATATTTGTTTACATAGGCGTTGTTATTTTTATTATAATTATTTTATTTATCAAAATTTTGTTATATTTCCTACAAAATCATTAATATTTCTACTAGTTTTTGGGTTTCTATTATTATTGGTTGAATTTCAATAATAATTCATAAATTTTATGCGTTTTTTCTGCCCATTTCAATGGGACCCAATAGTTATTTTTAATATTTTAATCGATACACTGAATATTCCGCGCATGTGCAAAAATTATGCGCGTAACAAACAAATTTCGTGTTCGCAGGCAAAAAAATTCTATTATACCTATTGTATCATTTTTTATTCATTTTTTTAACATAAGATCAACATAAATAAAATTAATAAATGTATAAATAAAATAAATAATGTATAATAATAATAATAAAAATATAATAATTATTATGTCAATAAGGTTATATTCATATATTATTCTTTGCTTGTACAGTCCATGATATGTTTTGATTATTTTAAATATAAAAATGTATATAAAATAGTTGCTTTAATGATAGATGTGAAACCCAGAATAATTTTAATGATTTTAATTTAAACATTCTGAAATTTTAATTTGCAATGCTACAATAATTGGAAGATACAAAAAAACACAGCTATTTCACAGACTTAAGTTTTCAGTTCTGTCGGCAGTCCTTAACACTGCCTTCTTTTTTTTATCTAAATTTATTTAAACCAAAAGACGTACCACATATTCTAATCATTACTTGATGTCTTAACCAATATAGAAAACTGACCTGAAAGAAAAAAAATACATATTTTTTAAAAATTTATTTAAGTCAGGTTAAATTATTCTGGATGAGAGGTTGTTGTGTTCATACGTTTCCTCATGGAGGGATAAGTTTTTATTGTTTTGAAATTTTTTTTTTTATTTTTGATCTACGGGGCGGGTGTGACAACCCCGCGTACTCCAGTCCCTGCGTACTCCAGTGGTGGCGGCTGAACTGTATTCAGTCAACGGTAGCATCCTCAATCTTAGCTGTGAAATAATCCTTGATGATGAGACGCTATTGCTTCCTTGAGGAAACCAGCCTTCATATAACTATATGTGGGCTTTAATTTTCAAGAAAGACAGTGCGTCACAGGATCAAGGAATAGGCAACCGGCTGGATTATTAGCAACTACATTGTTGTTTTGTTTCAGCAAATTTTTGTAAAAATTTGTTATTTACTTTTTAATTTACTTTTATTTTCTCTATTCTATCATAAAATATTGGCCTATGTCATATTTTGTCAGTGATAGGATTTTTTGTTTAGTTATCCATTCTTTAACAAAAAATATAAAAAAAACAAAAAAAGAAAGATTTACGTCCGTCAACACATTTGAACGTATGTTGTTGTGGACCTTGGTCTTAAAAGGTTGTTATGTGTTATTGTGACACATATTGTAATTTCTACTACACAACACATTTTATTAAAAAAAAAATACGTGGATGGCAATGAAATGCTTTAATTTATCGTTAACAAATCATCATATCAAATGCTTCAATAACCGATTTTCTAAAACTTATATATCCAATAACAAAAAAATTTAACATTTCCAATTCACTTCCTTGCTAAAAATACAATCACTCAAATTCGCACAACATAATATTGAAGTGTAATAAATGAAATCAAGTTAATTTTGCAAGTCATAAAATTTCAATATCCATAATCAAAGATCAAGAACAAGAAAAATGAACAAATGAACACCTAATGTCTTAAACTTAATTCTTAATTTATAAATAATTTTTCACACTCTTTTGTGTAATAAATAATGTAACATGTATCAACACACAAAAAAAATTGACGCCAAAAAAAGAAATTGCACTAACAATTTAGATTAATTTCAATTTAATCTGTTTAAGTAAATTCTCATATCCACTGTCATCGTTGTACAGTCGTCCTACTAAATTCCTTATGAATTATTTTTATTGAAAGAAATGGTAGCGTTATAAAAAAAATTGCTGTTAAAATGAAAGAGCGAAGCCCGCGCCTATACACGTAAAAATCCCAAATTGGACTAACTATTAAGAACTGTCTAATATTAAACTTCACGAATAAATTTTACTATAATTTGATGATCACAAAAAAAATTGATACGTTTTAATCTAAACTTATCTCGAAAAAAATAAACTTTAATTTATTTTAAAATAAAGAGTCAATTAATTGACTGAATTAATCAAGTGATCCAAAAAATATTAATCTGTTTTTCACTTTATTTCGATCGACTGTCTAAAAATTACCAAAAATCCGAGTAAATAACAATGAACCAACATGAACCAACAAGATACAATATGAAATAGCAAATCCAAAAAAAAAATATCATTCTGGCCCGGGTAAAGAGAAAATATGAATAAAAAAGAGGATCAGTTGTGTTGAATGCATTGATAAAAACATTGTTTAGACAAATAAACTTTTACTTTTAAGGTCATGAAACGAAAAGAAAATAGAATATGTATTTTGTTCTTAACTAATTTTTTTATCAACATTTGTAAATCGCTGAGTCGCGTAATCAACAAACATTTTGAATCTCATACTCGTACCTCCTTCGTATTGTAAACTTTTTCTCGAAAATAAAATAAATCATTAAACATTAAAACAATAAAGTACTATTTATCCCACACATAATTCAAAAATGTAATCCACGAAAACAATATCGAAAAAGTTTATGTTCTAAAACCACTAAACAATATCAAACATTTTAGAATACCAGAAAATAACTCCCAAAAAATTTGGTTGATCAAGAAGACTTTACGATTCTACTCAAATTCAAAAAACATGTTAACCATGACAAAAAACAAAGTTCATACAAAAAAATTAAGTTGCTTTGATTTTTAACAATATTTTTCTTTAATGCTTGAACATTTTAGTTTAAGGGCCGATTGTATGAATGCGGATAGAAGATAAATCCTTGGATTAATCGTCGTTTGTATTGAATGAATCAGGATAGATTAAAAAATCTATCCGAGGATTGTTGATCTATCCTTTGATCTATCTTCTATTTTTCTCCTATAAAACAAAGGATAAAACAATTCGATTTTTTTTCCTTGACATGCGCACAACAGAAAAATTTTGTTTTGAATTTGAGGTTATTTTTGAATTTAAATTTCTGCGTTTCAAAAATTTGTTTGTTGATATAAATTAATAGAAAAATAAAAAATATTTTTAATATAATTTTAATATATTCAATTTCAATTTTGAAATAACGATTTTTAATTTATAATTAAATTTATTTAATAGAAAAGTGAAAGAAAAAGTATTTCTACTTAAAAAAATGCTATAAACTGCAATAAAAACAAAAATAAAAATTAATTTATCCGTGTTCATACAATCGACGAAAAAAAGAATCCGCGGATGAAGATAGAATTTTATCCTCGGCCCTAAGTGTTTTATTTTTTGAGAATAACCAATTTTTTGGGTATTTGATATAAACACCATTTTTAGCCCCTGGTGATAGAGTGTTTGTTCGATAGCTTCACACACGTTTGTAAAACCAATACGTCCTAATAGCCCAATAAACTTAAAAGGAATTTTATCACACTAAGCTTATTAATTAGCGAAAGATGATCCGTTCTTCAGTCAGGAATCCACTATTTCAATGTAAGCCAATTTGATTAAATTATGTAAATATGCGTCTCCAAAATGAAGTTAAATCTATTTAGACGCCTCGTTTCATATCTCATTGACACGTTATGGCAATGTCTAAGTGTTGGCTAATTTTTGTGAAATTTTATAATTAATAAATTTAGTTCCAACATTGTCCCTGGTTTAGTAACTTGTATGTTCCAGCGGTGTAGGTCACTAGAGTAAGAGGCAACGTCTGATTTACACATGCGAAAGCCTAGGGCCTTGGTCCGCGTTGACAAAGAGCGGCGAGGATAAAAAAACATTACAAAGTTTCTTTTTTTAAATTTGAGATATATTTGGACTGGTCAATGATCAACATGACGATTAAAAAATAAATTTGGAGTTATATTTTCGTAAAGTAACTCTCTCTAAAAGAATGGAGTAAAGGAGTAATATAACTGTTTGAACACTGATTCATACATATTTGCTTTGATATATTGATTTAATATATTTCCCGCGCGTAAAGCGATGTTTCGGTCACGTGATCTCAGTCAGAAACTATATCAATATAAAAATATAGCATTAGGCTACGGGCGAATGATATTCAATATAATTACAAAATGGGCTTAAATATAATTCATTACTAAGCCAATATTCTGGTATCATATATACCTTTTCAATACAAATAACATAGGGATCCAACTATATTATGTTTTGTTTAACCCCCAATAAAACACGATTGAACATGATCTTTTTTGTGACGATTACAGGCTTAGAGTATATATAAATATAGAGAGAAGGTAAATACAAAAGTGTATGAAGTGTAAAGAAAAATCCAATTTCACTTTTCTCCATATTGAATTGTTTATCAATGTTTATATTTACTACCACAAACGTTTTTGTTAGATTATAAAATTAAAAGCAACTCTAATTAAAAATGCCAAAAAATATAAAATGTTTTCTTCATAGTTCTAATTTTGTAAATATAGTTGTAGTTGTATTTAATAAAATAAATGACAATAATTACGAGGGCAGTTTAAATTTATTGAGTTACATATTTCCAATTAACAATATGTTATAATTTATGACAAGCAACTTTTTCTAACAACATGAAGAAATATTAAAGCTATAGTAATAATTCTCAAAGTATATTATGAAAATTTGCTGACAAAATTTTTTCATTTTTGACACATTAATATTTCATTCATGAAATTTCAAAAATCTATGTTTGGTTATAACAAAATCCAAAATTTCATAAATCAAAGCGTAGAGAGGAAGAAACTATTATTTTTATCTTGTAGATTTCAAAAATACTCGCAATAATGGTATCATTTTGAATCAAATCAAAAAGTTGCCTACGACTATGTGAAGATATTTCGGTTTCTCAGAGAGTAAACAAAAAAGGAAAATACGGCTTGACAGATGTGAATTTATGTGATTAATATAATTACATTAAACATTTTTAATAAGTAAGGAAGGTTTGGCAGACCTGGTTTGGTCCAGGACTGATCTGGGGGAAATTATTTCTCGGACACACATTGCTGAAACTTGCTGGAACAAAAGCTTCATTTGAACATTTTCTCCACCTAACAGTAATCCTAGACCGACCTGGAACTGTCGTATAGACATATGCAAGGTTTTACACAATTCATTGGATATGGAAGCGAATCGAATTGAAACAAGTAGTTGAAACCACAAAAACAACTCGTTGAACTAGAATCAGCTGACATACAACATATTTGTTCTGGCTGAATATTTTTTCGCCCGAAAAACGAAAACTTCATGAGGTCTTTCATGAGATATTGTTTTCCATTAGATTCAGTGTCCGAAAATAAAATTATGATTTTGGTTAGTCAGTTGTGTTGTAACGGTTCAGGCATTGAGGTTCTTTGTGTTAATTTTACTTCAACTTTATGGCTATATCTTGAAGGATTTCCAGTATCCAGATTTACACTCTGAAGCCTGATTGACTTGATTGTATTGACAAAGAAAAATCAACAAAAAAAATTAATAAAGGAGTTGTTAACATATGCTTTTTGACATTTAAAGAAATAAATGTCACAAATCTTGATGAATGACGTTTAAAATGAATAATAGGAATAGAAGATGCACCGTGTTGAATCTGAAATGCAATCAACTTGTTCGGCATAATTATTACTGTATTACTGACAAATATGGAAGTAGTCTAATTTTTGCTCATACCACAAATATAATAGCTACAATAAAGAGATAGAGGAGGAAACATCATTAGACGGATCTTAATAGGATGGTCATCCGGGATATTTATCACTTTGTAAGAAATTATGTCACGTGAGAAATCGTTCCCGTGTTGTAGTAGTATTTCATATGCCGACCATTCACCTACACCTTGTTTTTTAGGGGACCAGGAATTTCAAGTAGTTGAATCGAACCAATCGAATCGAAACAATTTTTTTATTTCAGACAAAACTTAATCGATATGAAATATTTGATTCTACCAGCATGTACATTGTATAACAAATCTAATATAAAGAAAATGTTCTGTTTATACATGCAACTATAAACTAAACATAAAATCTTTTACCCAGGTAAAGAGGTACGGTAAGATATTCTAAATGAACATATTCCAAACTTTGTATAAATAAATAAAACATAAAATAATTGAAATGTACCGATATGTTGTTTTTGGTTCTAGAACAAAAATCACCATTTCTCAACAAAAAAATAAAAAACGTTTGTTCTTCGTTCTTGTTAGTGTTGTTCTGTTTAGATTAAAAGATTTTCTTGTTATAGAAATTAGAATTGTATAAACATAACTAATTATAAAAGTGTTTATATAAATTTAAATTTTAGAAATATGTATTTTCTTCAATTAAAAATATGTATATATTTTGAGGATAAGAAGGAGTAAAAGGTGTATCCTTGGTGTATAGTGAAAATGTTATTCTTATAATGAAAATTCTTTGATTAGAAAATCGAATCTGGTTTATGGTTTTTATTGTCCATTTTCTGTTATTTTTGTTAGTGATTCGTCTAAACACGTGAGAAAAGTTGAATTTATTGAATAATTTTTGAGGAAATTATACAAATAGATAGTTTATCGTATAACGCGTTCTCCAAACAAGAGTGTGATCACTCGAATTTCGTGCCAGTTATACACAAGAACTTTTGTAACAAATGGTACAAAATTAACAAAAAGCTTATTTAACAAATTTTAGAAATTTCATACTAAACCGAAACAAGTCATCTTCATTTCTACTCAAAAACTTTACTATCTAGTACAAATGTTGTGATGAAGATGGTGTGCTTAATTTGTATTAACGTTTTAATAAATATTTTGCTGTGTAACCTTTTACTGTAAAAAATATTATTTTTTCACTAGAAATCTACTATTTCGAGCAAAAAAAAAGATTTAGGTGTATGTGAAATAGCTATTTGCATTACTAGGGGGGAAAGTGCCACTTTAGGTGTAGGTTACTGCCCGACGCGAAGCGAAGAGCAGTAAACATCCAAGGGTGGAAAAGGCACTTTACTCCCGTGTAATGCATATTATTTTTCCTACTTCCTTTAAAATGAGAGGGAGGAAAAATACTTTTAACTAACGGAAAGTTCGGAAATTCCATAGTAATATTTAATTTCCTGTTGCATTGGACAGAGTTATCTAACAAAGTAAATCATGTATAAGAATCTATTAGACTGCCGCACAGTCTTTTTGAACCTTAAAAGTATTTATTGACTTAAATACGTTAAAATTTCAAGCTCATAAGCCAGAAAGCTTTGTAATTTAATTTTGTACATGGCAAAAACCAACTAAAACAACATCACGTGGAGGTCACCAATTTTATTGTTATACATTTGTCTTAAAGCTAGTGCTATTACTTGTCCCGTCATTAAATATTTTAACATTTAATGATTCTGTATGCAACATTTTCTTATATGGGTTTTATACTTAGGGTATAAATAAATATAGAGAACATAACTTTAATATTGTATGAAGAGAGACATAACAATGGTGATCACTGATATGCCATATTCGATTTCTCTTTTCTCCATTTTCATTTGCTATTATTTACAACCATAAACTTTTTTATTAAATTATAAATTAACAACCACTGAATTTTTTATTTTAACTTATAGGTTGGAACCTCATTGAGTCTTAAAACAAACCTTATTCAAATATCAAAACCCCCACTGTAAAAATTTTCGAAACCATCCACCAAAAGCCAACCATCGTCGATAGCAATCAACAAGAACCAACTTTCCTAAAAACAAATAAAAAACTCGAAAAAACAGTCAGCATAAATTTTATTTTATTTTAAAATTGTGTATTCTGGAACTCTTTTTCGCTTAATAATTAGATGAAAAAATATGAATAGAAAATTGAAAAAAAGTTTATACGAGCTTCTGGAAGTGTCAAATTTAAAAAATATTATAAATAATTGTGTTTTAACACACAATTGGGTTGAGAAGTTTATCGACTTTGAAGATGTCTATAGTATATTACTATAGATAAAGAGGACGGCAATGGAAGCACAACAGACATGGAATTTCTTGCTCATTACAGGACAAAACGAAAGGAGGAAGTCAGGTAGAATACATTCGTCCTGAGAATCATAAACAAAAATCAAGAAATTAATTGGGAACCGAGCTCGAACCCAAACCCCAAGATAAACTATCAGGCTCTACCGACTGCGTCGGAGAAAAGAATAGAACATACCATAAGTGATCTAGAGTAGCCCAAAGGAGGTATAATACGGAGAACAACCTAAAGTTTGATGTACAGAGCATTGAACAACACAAGCAATTTCACTAAGATCCACGTCCCATCTGTGTATGGTATTTAGCCACGTACGCACGTAGTCCAGAAATGACACTCTGTTCACTCACTCGGACGCATTAGCTTGTGGGGAGTATAAAGTTGTGGAAGGTTTCAAACAATTTTGATCTAAACTGCGACTCATTGTCTGAGACAATTGTTTCGGGACGACCAAATACACGGAACACATTGGTTTCTAACAGTTTACAAATAGGCCCGGTAGTAAGTTTCCGTAAATGAAAAAGAAACAGCAATTTTGTAAGTCCAAGACAATCAAAATTGCTATATGACCGGACTTAGTTCGGGGGTAAGGACCGATTATATGTACCGAGTCTTTCCGATTTTAGGGAAACTATCATGGGAGCACATATTATGATGTGAGGTGCTTTGATAGTCTTACACATGTCATATTGAGAAATATATGATTTTATTTGCGTGGCCAACCGGGGCCAGAAGTAAAATTGACGTAAGTGATAGTTTTTCACCTCGGCCGGTGAAATCAACTGGGTCGTTAGCTTTTCAGGAATCCACAGAATCCAAGTTTCAGCTTCCTTACGAACTGGTACAATGGCCGACCAGATGTAGTGAACGCAGTTTTCTCTCTAGACGACTTTTTTAGAGATCTACCAGAAAGCATCTTACAATTCCAAGCTGGAGATGAAGTTGACTTGAGGTAAGCGAATCAAAATAACGTATATTTTTTTTTAATGAAAGGTGTTGTGTTATAGGGTTTAGAATATGTGTCACAACAACACACAACCACCCACCTTTTAAGACTTAGGTCCAGACCTAGGTCCCACAACAACCTGCGTTCCAAGGTATTGATGAACGCTTTTTTTAAACCTCTGCAGATCGGAGCCACCTGAGACAATGGATTCCGGCAAACTATTTCATTTGTATGCAGTTCGGACAAGAAGTCTTTCTGCGATCTGCCAGTATGACAGCGTGGGATCTCGACCGTATGATTGGTTGCGGTAGCCGATTGCCGAGTGGAGCGGGGGTAAGAATAAGTTCATCTGACCACTGCTGATGACGATATTTGTAAAAAACAACGAGGTCAGCAACAGTGCGACGATGTTGTAGGGAATCAAGTTTTGATTTCAAAGCTCGATCACCCACCACAATTCGTATAGCCCGCTTTTGAACAGAGTCCAAGAGGGCCAATATGGAAACAGAAGCAGCAAACCAAACGATATTGGAACAGGATATGCATCTTTCTAGGTGACTGTATTGACTTTAAGGGAGTCTAAACGTAAGCGAACTTTACAAGGTCTGTGTAACAGGACAACTCCAAGGACTGATGCTTTCTTTGATGACACCAACACCGGCATACAATGCAGCTCATTTAGCATGATTTTCTCTATTGCTGCTGATATGGGATAGTGTTGGGGACAGCGTCACAAATATCAATTATGTGTTCAAGCACATGCGTTTGACCCACCCATTTTAAAAAACGACGGAAGTAGCTGTATAGCATCCTGCTGCTGTTCATCTTCGTGGGAAATAAGATCTGTGGCAATTCATTCGATAGAATATAAAGAAGATGAAAATATTACTTGATCTATTAACATGAAAGTTAAAAAAAAATCAATTTTTTTTTTTTTTTTTTTATTCAAAGTTAGCATGCCTTTAGTGTTAATTATAATAAATTATAAATTAACGTCTCTGAATATCCGAAGATACCATGCCAACTAGGGATAAGAATGGAATGCAAATTAGGATTCTCTGAGAAACTTATGAACGTTAACTTTAAAGCCTTGAGGATTAAATTCATCAGGGAAAACCCAGGAAGGTAAGGCATTCCAACGATGAGAGACTCTGTTGAAAAAGTCACTCGTTGGAAGGCTACAGTTCTACACCTAATTATTTGAACTGTAAAGGGATGCGCTGCTACGTTTGCTCTGGTGTGACGCGAAAGGTTTGCTGATTTAGGTAAAATCGATTTGATCTCTTCAGAAGCTCGTTCATCCATAATATATTTATAAAATATAGTCAAATCAGCAACATTTCTTCTGTGCTGCAAGGAATCAAGACCGTTAGTAAGACTTGGGTTACCAATGAGTTTAATAGCTCTACGCTATGAATCCTGGCTAAAAGAAGGAATGACATAAAGATCAAGAGTCTTTCTACCTTGAACGAAACATTGGTAGTGAGACAGCCAATAACTTTTTTGCTGGTACCATCTGCAATTTTGCATAATTCGACTTTTGCATGATAAATTTAATCATTTAAAAGCGTAAAAATTGAAGAGATGGTTTTTTCAGTATATTAGGTTCACACATTAGATTAGTATTTCATTGATATTTTTCATAGTTCGCAAACATGCCGTCGCTGTTTTTAATAAATAGACTACTATTTTGCTTTTGTGACGAAGAATATTTTGAACACTCTACTTTTATGTCAACGACATAAAATTGAAAGGTTAATTTCGGAACAGTGAGAATTAAAGAACGCGGATAACCTTACACTTTCGATGTTAGTACAATGACGACAACAATTTTAATTTCGTCTTTAGTCATTAAATAATTGCTATTATTAAAATATTCTTCTCTAAAAATAAGCAATAATTGCGCACTTAAAGTTTAATCCGTAAACTTTACTCAAATTGGTATTTTGAGCATATCGTTACTTAGAAACTAACAAAACCTATCTAAATAATCAAGGCTTGAGAGTTTGTATATCAAGATGGCGCTATAGGTTCACGAATTGTCTGTGCTAAAAGAACAGTCAGGCTTTGAAGGCTTTGATTTGTTTTCCCATTAAACATACGCCATTTATTATAATGTAGCTAAATTATATTAGTAAAATAATCTACAGTTTGCTTTAAGGACGCTTCCTTCTGGAGTTCAATCAACCTTGTACAAGTCTCCTAAAGGAAAAAGACATTGTATTTCTTTTCTTTGTGAATAATCTATATATTTTTGTACATAATACTAAAGAGTTTACCAAACATTTTCCATAAAACGTATGATGTAGATGTACAAACTAATTAGTTTATCTGACAAAATTTTTCGAAACAATTTTTTTTGTTCAAATTTTATGGGAAAATATTTAAAATTCATTTTAACATAAAGTTGGATACAGGGACCAAAGAAAAAAAATTTGTTTATGATATAATATTTTCAAATTTTATGATAATAAAATTTAATATATTGCAGACATAAAGACACATAAACTGTTTGTTTTAATTTTGTTCGAAAATGAAGTTGTTGAAATTATATATTTGAACATTTTTGTTACATATGAAAATATCTTTCCATAAACATCTAGAAACATTTTTATTTTGTTGAACATTTGATTTTAATAGTAAATAGTCAAATGAAAAATGAAACATTAAAAGATAAAGTTGAATCATCAGAAAGATAACCTAAGGATAAAAAAATAGAAGTCATCTAAATTCAGTGAGAACAGGAAAACAATATCTCTGTTGAAACATTCAGAATTTTTAATGATTTGTTAAAGTCTGCAAAAATAAATAAAATATTTTTACCAGTTTTATGGAAAATTACAATTGCACGTAAATACTTGTTCTAAGGCATCTTGGTATCATCTTTTAGTTTATATGTCGTTCGGTCAGATTTGCGATAATGAGCATATTTCTCAGAATTTCAAAACACATAAGTTCCGATAATCTTTGTCAAGGCCTCTAAACACATTCCATTTTCAAATAAACAAATCAACTCAATAATTCTATCCATTAAAAATATCCTTTCTATATCCAATCCTATCTATAGTTTCGGGTAAACATTTTTCTTTTATCTAAAAACTTTTCAAATAATAAAAATTTAAATTTTCCAATCTTGTTAGAATTGAGATAAAATAAAATTTAAATCTCTTAAATTTCTACTTCCACGCTTTCCATTTTTTGTACAAAAACAGATAATCTTGGTAATAAATTTATAAATTTACGATTTATGAAAAAAAAATTAAGATTACACAAATACATATAAATTTTTATAAAACCGAATAAATAAATAATATAAATTAATTATTCCCAAGGCAATTAAAATATCAAAATTAAATATCATATTTTTTAAGATTAATTTGAAAATATTAAATGTGATGAGAAAGTTTTTTTCTATAAATTTATGATGAATGTAATCGCAAATCTCTAAATGGGAGGATATGTGGTAGAAGTTTAAACTATAAAACTAATTAGAGTAATATATTATATCGAATTACATTAAAAGTGTTTTTTGACACAGCAGAATGTGATTAAATTAAATGGGTTAAGGACTGATATGAATCTGTTGAAATGGTTGAACTAGATTGAAGGTTCTATTGTAGTGGAATACAGGAATTTGTTTGGGTACTGAGATTACGAAAAATAATATCTGATAATTGTCAAAAATAAGTCAAAAATAATTCCCAAGAGCTGAATTTTGAGAGGACCGCTTCTTCTAACTGACTCCGGTTTTTAACTTTAACAGAGAACTTCTTGTAGAGGAGAACTCAATATAGACTCGCCATTAAAATGAAAATTGAATGAGAATCTTGATTTCATTCAAATTAAATAAACATCTTTTTCGGCAAACGGCTGTAAAGTTTAACTTTACTGCCGCTAGGGAGTTAGCTAAAGTCTTACTTTTTAGCCTGACAGCAAAAGTAACGTCTAGCGACAGCAAAAGTAACGCCATTTTTATTTTATATTACGGAGGCTGTAAAGTAGCATTTGTTATTTGTTAGTTTGTTATTTTTTCAAACATATTGTATAACCATGACAACAAAAAATAAGTTGATTCTCATATTATGAAATTTTGAAAAGGCTGCTTTGATAAAAAAATTTTATTCATACAAATTTAAATGTTTTTTTCTCTTTTTTGGAAGTAATTATGACGGTACAAATTGATATTTATAAAAAATTTGATGTATTAATTTCATATTTATAAAAAATTTAAACGTTTGCCGAAAAAATAGTGTATTTAATTCGGAGCTAAAGTGACTTTTTGTGTTTCGTCTATAATTGTCAAACTATAGACTCAACACAAAAAGTATCACTTTAGCTCCTAATTAAATAATGTACTATTTTATTCATCTTTTATTACTTTTCATTGAACGTATTAGCATCAGTTTATTATTTGATCTTCATTAAACATTTTATTTTGTTAGGATGTTAATTAGAATAGAAATATTCCCCAGTCTATGAATTAACACAAAGTATTGTCTAGAAATTTAATGCAAAAAAATCCCATATAATGTAAAAACATTTTCCATAATATGGAGTTTAATGACAGTGGAAAAATTCAACTCAAGTAAAAATAAATAAGTGATGAAGAAGTTTCAACTTTGAAATTGTCATCACCTCAACGGCGTAATCGATAGCGTGTCTGCCCAAGGATTCGAGCCAGGCACTGACAAGGTAGGTTCGAATCCCAACCGAAACACGAAAAATGTGAAGTGGAGTTTTTTTCTGAGACACTTCAAACCATACCTTTGAATTGAAAAAATTCCAATTACTTCTTTACTTACTTGAGTTTAATTGATCTCAAAAATCCAAAAATTAATTTTATTTTGTGTTTTTTTCACTAGAATTCATTTCAACTCTTTCATTTTGTTCTTCCAACTGTTCATAGCACATCTATTAATTAATAGAAAAACCACAATAATATCAAATATTGTAATTCAATTTAATTTTTCTGAGACAACTGTGTATGAAACCTGCTCTATCTTGGGATATGAAGATCATTGCAAATTATTGACAAAGTTAATACATCATGTAACATCAAAATATCATGTGACTTTACCAGACTTTTGGTAGGAAGGTGAAGGTCTAGAAGTTGAAATACTGCCTTATTAAATTTAAGAAAAATAATTAAATATTAAAAAATTTCTGAAAATTGAAATTATGGTTCATGCAAAATATAAACAATTAAAGAAAGCTGGACAGAAATCTGACATTTAGGGTAGAAATTTTAAATTTGTATAAGCATTTGTGCAAACATATTTGAAATTATTCTCTAAACTGACAAAAACTCTGACAGTGAATAGAGGCGTAAGTTTTTCAGGTAGCTTTACCATCATTTGATATGGTTAACTTGAAAACGAAATTTAGTACAAAAGTAAAGGAAAATGTGGTAAATGGAACACACATAATGCTAATTTGTACAAAGTTCTCAAAATTGTATTTCAATTTATCCACATATACAAAAATTGTAACGTATAACGAGTTTTTTATTTTGGAATGCATTAACAATTCAATTGCAATGTTTTAAATTCAATTGAATCAAAATCAAAATAATTTTGTTAAAAATCAGTTGTTAATTAGCCTTTGAGCAAAATTATTTTTCTATTACCCAACATAAAAAATCTACTTCCGATGTTTGTTCATTGAATCGAAAACTTCTTTTTCGTCACCGGTGATAAAAAAACCTATACGAATTACTTTCGTACCTAGTGACGATAGTAATTTTGGAAAAGCCATCTATTTTCTAATTTCTTAACTAGAATAAACTATCCTAGAATATCCGTTAAGACAATCAATTGATTGAATGAAATAATTTTGTAAGTGTTAATTTGTCTCTATTTGGAGGATGACGTTAATTTATTTTTGAACTATTTACGGACAATTTGCATTACAAATGTAAAAATAATAATAGTCAACTATATAGTATTCATTCATCTTTTTAACTAAAACGGTAACAAACAGTTGGTATTAAGATATTTTAAAAAAATATTATTTCACCTATTTATTTAACAAAAATGAAAAAAAATATTTATTTACGTAAAATAATTTAGGTTGTGTTAAAATATATCAAGAATTTACGTAACGTCATACCCATTCGAAAACTAAATCAAAACTGATATTTTTATTTTAGAAATCTGAAATATTTGATTTTGTTTATGACAAAGTACAAACCGCCTACTAGACGCGAAATTCAAAATACAATAAACCTTCAAAGATGAATTATTTAATGATTTTAAGAACTTTATAGAGTAAAAAGAATAATAATATAGGATTTTGTAGTGTAAATAGAATAAAAATATAACATCATGAATATATGTATGGATATGTAAAAAATTAACGAAAAAAACAATAAGGCTTGTAATCAAAGACAGCTATGTCGTTGACATAAAAATTGGATAATTTATTCATATTGAGTCATCTATTTTTTAATAGCAGAAATATAAATACACATATACAATTTTAATTTGTAACAGTGTATGTTTTAAAATGTGAATTGTATGTAATTATAAATGAAAATGTTTAATAATTAATAATAAATTTTCTCGCCGAAAATCATATTTTGAATATCGCGACCATTACCAACCTCGGCTATCGCCTCGGCTGGTAAACTGTCCTCTCGTTTCAAAATATGCTGTTTTCGGCATCGTTGAAGAATATACTATTAAATAACAAGGAACTATTGTTAATAACAAATAACATAAATTTTTTTGATAAGTTCCTGTAGTTAAATGTGTTTAAAATTAATTTAAATAAAGAATACTTATATTGAATTAAATTATTGAATTTCATTACAAAAATAGTAAAATAAAATATCCTAGTCCTGGTAAATGCATAAAGGACAAGAATAAAACCAAATAGTTTTACTTTGGAGTGTAAGCAAACGTGTATGCACATAGATGCGTAAATTGATTTTTGTTTGAAGATTTACAAAGTGGAATGGATTTATGAATTTATTTCCTGGAATGGATTAAAAAGGGGAAATTATAAGAATGCAACAGTAGTTTAATATAAATAAAACGTGGTATTACAAAATTATGGAAAAGTATAAAGTATATTGAACCTTTCCCAATTTCTGGCCAGCATTTCATTTCATTCTACAAGCGTTTACGCTATCATCGAAAAATGTTCGAAAATAAATTAATTTAAACTATCTCTCAAAATTTTGTCTCAATTTATTCACATATAAAAAGTCTCAAAATATCACATAAACTACATGGGACTTTTAACACTGCCATGTTAATCACATTTTCCCGCCAAAAAGCCATTTTCATTCAATAAACATCTATCTCATCAACGACAAAACAAAATCAACAAAACAAAATTTATCGAAACTCTTGAAGCCCAATAATACCCCAATTTTATTTTCAAAAACTCCATTTATTTTTTCTTAAATGACAACGCTGGTTAGAGAAAAAAACATCAGTAGTCCATACAAGGTTGTACAGTTAGTCCAGTACTGGATCAATAATGATGACCAGTATTGAAGCAATGAACGAGTACTGGCCGTCATGACAGGACCATTAAAAATATATAAAATATTAGCATAAGCAAGTATAAATAAATTAAATACAAAATAATTTGATATTTTACAATAAAATAAAAATAAAATAAAATACCATTCTAAAACCTAATCAATATTATCATAGTTTTTCAGTCGAAAAGAGATAACTAAACTTTAGGTAACAATTTTTCAAATATATATTTCTAAAATGGACTTTACTCTAATGCAGTGGTTCTCAAAGCGTGTTCTGCACTTTCAATTGTTCTACGAAAAAATCAAATGTACAATCAATTCAATTAAAAATTGTTTGAAAATTAAAATCAATTCAATGTAAAATTTACACGTACATAAAATTTACACGTTTCTCGGCTTTGTATGAATAAAAATAACTTTCGGGTTAAAATTACTTCTTGAAAACATAAAATATTATTGCAGTTATTAAAATTCTCCTTTTACACATAAATAAATAAAAAATGTATGAAGTTTTTGTTTCACACGATATGAACAAATGATTGGATAAGAAATCCGTTTACTTCTTCCAAATTTTCTAGTTTTACTTTAAATGAAGAAGAAGAATTGACGTCGCTTTCTTCAGATCGTGAATTAAAATTACAGTTCCATGAAAACACTCCTGAAACTTTTTGGATCTCTGTTAAAGATGAATACCCGAGTATAAGCAAAAAATCCTTGAACATATTATCGTTATTTTCCACGACATAACTTTGCGAAGCAGGATTTTCAACTATGATCAATATAAAGACAAACAAACGTGAGAGGCTAGGGAATTTAGAAAAAGAAATGCGGTTATCATTTATTCGCCCCGATATCGCTGAGATCTGTAAAGATCGTCAAGCTCATGGATCGCACTAAGGTTGAGATTTTTTTAAAATTATTGTAATTTTAATTTTGCTTTCAATAAATATATTTGCATCAATCGATATCGATACATATTTTATTTATATACATATTATTTTCTAAAAGTAGCACTTGGAAGCAGGGGGGTTGCCAATCACACCCTGCGACACGATTACGTTTCCTTTTTGCTTTAATTACTACGTTTTAATGCAGATCGAAAAAGAATTGAATCCTCACCCCGTTTTCAAACTGTAAAGTGTTTTCATGATTGGATTGAAAACGGGTTGAAAACTGTTTTGAAAAACTGTCAAAATGTCAAAAAGCGTTTAATTGTGTTTCATTAATTGTGTTCAATATTTTATTTTTGTATGCTTGATATTGTATTTTTCTTTTAAATAAAGTAAATGAAATAAACATTTTATAAATCAATGTGAAATTAGTTGTTTTGTAATTAAAAACAAACATAAATATTTTACTGCGCATGACACGATCTAGTTTTTCGTTTTCATGTATTTTCGAATATTTGGATCCCGATACGATCCCAAAAAAAAAAATCGAGATCGTATGTAAAAATAAATACCCAGGCAAGAAACTGTAATCGAAATCGTTTTGTAATCGATAGTTTCGAACTGGAAAAAAAGAGTCATATAGCTATTATATATTGTCATCTCACTATAACAAAAAAATATGGCGTTTTGACATTTAAAATTGTACATATTTTTCATTTACAGTCGCGCGAAACATATATTTGTGGGTAAACTAAACAATATATGATTTAAAGCTAAAGTCTTTTGAACATAATATATTTCAACAGTAAGTACATTTTAATGTTATGTATATATAAGAAAATATGTATTATGTCATGAATTGTTTTAATTTTATTGTTATTTTATTGTTTACATAACCTATAATTTGAAGTTGCAGCATTTATTGATTTAAGATATTTCTATAAACTATTTTTAATGGTTTTTTTTTTCTCATTTCAGGTTCACATTTTGATATATACATATATATATCTATATAATTCTATAAACTATTTCTTTTAATGGTATTTTTTCTGATTTCAGGTTCACATTTCAATTTGCAGCTTTTTTGTTGAAATTTTTATATTTATTTTAATTAAAAATATCTAAAATATGTATTTTATGTTATAATAAATAAACGTATTTATAAAAATTATTCCAAATATTTTAAAATGTACAACCAAAAATACGAACTCTAAACTTTCGATCACATTGTTACTAGTAGTTTCGATTATGTATCGAAACACGTTATGAGTATGTTTCGATTACGTGGTCCGATTAGGTATCGATTATAGTTTCAATTTGGTATCGATCACATATTCGCTTACTAGGGCGAACACGTTGTTCTAAATGTAATCGATACAGTATCGAAGCTATATCGAAATATGTTTCGACTACATGATTACATGTAATCGATATCGTATCAATTTCAAACCGAATTCGTACTACCTGGGTAGTATTCAAAACTGTAATTGTTGATGTTTTCATGGTGAATTCAATTCGAATTTCGTTTTCAAATCGTTTTGAACTAAGCATGAAAACGTAGTAAATAATGGAGAGTTTTGGCAAACATTATTCTGTTTTTTATTGCACTTTGGTTTCAAAAATGTTTGCCACCCTCGCCCCCTGTTGTAAAGTGTATGCTGTATTGTAGATGTTACGCCTAAAAATATATCAGACTTTAGTGTTCCCCGACTTCAAAAAGTTTGAGAACCAAGGCTCTAATGAACTTTAACCAACTGAAATAGATTGGCCAATTCATGGTTACAGTACTCAATAACAATATAACCATTCAAAACGCTTTGTCATTCAAACATAACTATATACTGGCGCTTTTCTGAAACCATAGACAATAGCCAAGTACTGTTCACCATTAAAGGGCCAGTGCTTAACCGTATGTCAGAGTTTGGCCTGTTTGGGATATAGTTGAAAAAGACCACAGTGTGAATGTAATTGAATTTAGCCTTGTAAATATAATAATTTGATAATTTCTGTAAAAATATTGCCAAACAATATAGTTCATTTTGCTACAAGAAATGAAAACGCCATGCTTTTTCGTGAGTAAAAATTTGTTAAAAGAGACGCGTTAGCGTCAATACAGTGAATTTACGCTAAAGGAAAAAAAACATTTTCATAGGGATTAAGCCTGCTTGAAAATAGAATTTTCATCTGCTTTCATAGAAAAACTGTATTTTGTTGATATAGTAGGGGAGGCGGGCGACATAAGATTGCAAGCACTTTATAAAGGCTGATTTTTTAATATTATGTCACATATGTTGAGTAGAGAAATATTCTTCAGTCAGTCAGCTGCATTCGTTAGCGTTTGGAGTGGGTGGGGCTTCAATGTTGTAAAAAAACCATGTATCTTGCAACTACTTTATAAAACCTGAAAATTCGTTTGAGAGCAGGATATTAATTAAAAATAAGTTTTATGATCGTCACCACTCAAATCTTGTAACCGAACGCGTCAGTCACGCGTTGAAGTTGTAAAAAAACGGTACATCGTGCAAGTACTTTATAAAATCTGAAATTTAGTATACAGGTGAAGAATATTATTATAATTACAAAAAATGTAGTCAGTCAGTTTATTTCTGTAACAAATGCCGTCAGCCGCAAATAAAAGGTTGCCGTTCTGTAATACGGCGCGCTCAATAAATATTAATATATATTGAATGAAGTTTCTTTTTTCAACGGATATTCATTTTATTGCATGTACATTGAAGCTGATCTACTCGAACGACTATTAAAATATATAATATCAAACTTAAATAATAATTAAACATTGCGCTTATTGCACTTGCACTTGTATTAATTTGCAGATTATGAATTGTCAGATATAACTGATCCAGAAAATGATGACTCAAGTGATGGTAAAGATTTATTTGTTTGTAGTACTACTTTAAATTTAGAAATTTTGGGACTAGTCTGTGGCTTTCTGCAAATCCAAGTTTGGAAGACTATGGCGATTTACTCAGAGATTACCATTTAGGAACTCCATTCGGTTCTTTTGTACTATATACGAAAAGTAATTCTCGGCAGAGGCTGGTTGTTCAAAAAATTTTTACAGCTCGAACATCTTCGCGTTGGAAATTTTTATGAAGTTTTTCCATTTGACGATTTCAATAATCATGTGTGATGAAATTCCATTTCTTAATCCAAATGCAGCTACTTGTATGTGGATAAAGTAACTGGATTAGGCGCTTGCAACTTATTTTTAGCGGCTTGTACACGCCAATCACTGTTTGGTGATTTCATTTTCAAAAAAATACCTTCACCACTTTAGTTTTAGAATAAATTTTTGTCATGAAAAACAAGCCTACTTTGATGAAAAATTCAGAAAAAATGCATCAAAAAAGCTAAACTTTAAACAGTCACAACTTTTTCCAGGGATAAGGTCACTCTTGACCCTACCCTCATATATTCTATATTTCTTGAAATAAGTGATCTTGACTTGCGATCGATGTCGTTCTGGCGTCCGTCGAGATTCCCCAATTTTTCTTATATATAAATTTAGTGACACACAAATATTTTTTTTGTTTCTATCGGGCTTCAAAATAGTGTAACCTTGGACAGATGAAGCTATTCCCGTTTTGGAGACATATGAAAGAAGCCCGTCTCGCGTGAAACAGTTTATAAAATTTCAAAACTGATTTATTTTACCATTCAGTTGTGCCTGAAAGGAAGATTACGTCAATTTTTTCAGGTCTTGATATATTCTACAAACATTTAATCAATTGTTTAATTGCCTTGCGTTTCATGAAAAGCTAGTTTTCTGGATTGGCTCACTTTGGTGATATGTTGTCATGTTTTTGTTGAATTGCAGATTTTACCATTGAATAAATCATTTGTTATTCCCTTCATTCTATATGTATCAAACATGTCTACTGGGTTGACCTAGATGCACAATCATTAAGATTTCGCTATTTCTTCATAACTATAATGTGAAACTGGAACTGAAGGATTTCAAGCGATCGTATTCTTTATGCGTACACTTTCATATTTTAATTGGTTGACTGCATGGATTCAATTAACTTTTCTATCTAGAAGCCTCTATTCAATCTTATTTAACTTTTTTAGCTCTTGGCTTTGCTACTTAGCTCAATCTCATACAGTGATTTGTTTTAATTACCATGGTAATATTTTTTTACCATGGCAAAATTACCATGGTAATAATTTTTTTAAGACCGTTGATTACATCCGCTTTTCATTGTAGTCGGTAGATCACGACTCACGCCATCGCCCACTCCCTGGGGTACAAAGTTACATTTTTTTAACCATTCCAGGCTGCGAATTGCTCGAAGAATATGCACAAACTAAGCAATTCTAGTGGAATGGATACAACCTATTTTTTCAGGACCCTCAAGCAGGTTTCTGATCTCAAAGTAATATCCGGTTCTATACTCTTCGTCGTCTGTCTTAAGTGGACCAAATATATGACGTAGGATCTTACACTCTAATACAGATAAAAGTGATTCGTCATTTTGTGTAAGGATTCACGCTTGTGACCCTTTTCTTATACAAATTAAATCAAAAATTCTCCATAAGTCAATGACAACAGTCCTCCTGATTTAGAGTATTTGATTACTGACATGTTTATGCTCATGTGTCTGCCTGAAACAAATGTAATACTAAAAGGTGGTTATGTTAACCTATCTGCATTTCCCAAAAATTTTTCTTGTTTGCAGTTTGCTACGTCATCCTTATTCGAGGTTGCATTAATAGTCTTCCGTCGATCAAACATTAAAATTATTGATTTGGATTGTGAAGGTGCAATCAATCTGAAGAAAATGAGCTTTCCACATAGTCAGTGCGATGTCGAATTGTGGATTTATATAATTCTTTGACTCGCAAATATGTTTAGGTTCTCCCACACCTTGCTGGCCACTTATGTGACCTAAAATATAAGCCCGAAGTAGTTTTTCATTTAGTTTAAAGCTTATTCTTTACAATTACAATATGTTGAGGGTTTTTGGGATTTTGCACAAAACTCTTACGCTAAAATGAGTTTTAGTTGAACGTAACCAAAGGTCGCCATGAAAAGTTGTTTTGACTAACCGACAATCACTTGTCCGTCTTTACTTTTTAAAGTATTACTTTTCATTGACATGCAATAAACTTTACAGAAATATTCACTATTATAAATTAATACTAACATCATCAACACTATATATCTTGAATTTTAATTATTTTTCTATCTTTACGCTACATAAAATTAAATAAAAACTAAAATAACTTTAGTTAAATAAACAAATTTGAATTGAAACGAGCATATAGTTAAAACAAAAAATTCAAGAAAAAAAAAATGTTTACATTATTCTCTAATGTACACCATACCATTCATTCATTTTTCCATCTGCACATATATATCCTTCATATAAAACAAACAGCTTTCACATGGGAATTGAAAAATTCAAATGAAAATGGAAAAATTCATTAGACATAAAAAAATAAAATAGAAACGAATTAATTTCCAACCAAATAGATTAAGAATTAAAAAAAAATTAAACATCCACTTTTCCTTCTTCGTTTTGTTTTAATTTTCCTTAAACCCATTGGAGTATTTCACTAATTTCTTTCCGAATTTTAAATTTTAATTTAACTAAATTATGAATGGATATATAGGATATAAATTATATTCCTGTTGTGATATTGTGAGAAATGAGGAGAATATAACATGATTTTTTTTTATATAACATGAACCGGAAGAGATGAAGAAGATTAAGATTTAATTGCTAATTTGAATGTTAAATGTGAAGAATATGATATTATGTTTTATAATTTAGATAAAGTAAGATAATAACAGTGATAGATTAAAATAAGATCTAATTTAGAATGGAGGTTATGAGAACAAAGCATGGGTTCAAAGTGGTTCGCACGGACAAATTTGCTTTCTCAACAATATCTTATTTCGACCACCATTTTGAGCTTGCTTCAAAGAAAATATTATTCCAATACCACTGTTATCGCATTTTTCCATTGCATTATTCATACTATAATGCGAACTCTTAGTCTGAAGCACTGTTCTGGACCGATAAATTTTGTACTAGCACCTTTCATTTCTAGAGAGTCTGCCATTTTATTGTCTTGTAATCATTTGTGGCAAGGTACCCTCACAAGTGTGACGTAGTTTTCCTGAAGTCTAATAACGGCGCAGTTCAATCTGTACGGTTGTTAGATCCCTGGAAATTAATTTAGTAAAGGGCATTTCTTTGAAACCCTTGTTGAAGAGAATCGTCGTTTTAGCTACCTATCCACTAAAAAGTAAATATCAGTTGCTTTTTGTTGGTAGACAGACCTGTTATTTTTTTCCGTAAGCACCATGTTAGATGAAACATTTCAATTAAGCTAAGGCCGTTGCTGACCTGCATATTAATTTGAAATCAATTGACTTTTGGTATAACTTTTTTGGCGCAGCCTTGTTGTTCTTGGATGCATTAATTCACGTGTTCGAGAATTCGTATTTTATGCATGTTGGCCCTGAAGAAATAGAGCCAGTTACTGACACATTCGCGATTGAAGGACGGATTTGTTTGGAATACTTTACGAATCTAGTGACGCTTATTGGCGGCAATGTGGGGTTTGGTAACAATTAATAGTTTGAGAAGTTCTGGAGACGGCTTAGGCAGAAGCACTCCAGAAATTTTCTTGGTGGTTAATTATAAATTTTTTTAAAAATTCTGCAGGGAAGGTAGGTGCTCAATATATACCTGCCTACATGATTCTGCGCTCCTGCAAATTAGAGCTACTTGTTTTGGAGCCTTGATCTTAGACGAGGTTGTATACAATGGCCGATCGGAAGGTCGAAAATTTGTCCAAGGGGAAATATAAAACAGATTTTATTTTATTATTTCACGTCTTGGCTGGGATGGGTTGTGTCTGGTCCATATCGGGTCGAAGCTTCAACTTTGATGCTGAGAGTCTTGGGTTATCTATGCCTTAAAAATTATCCAGTGCTTTCACAGAAACCTTCGGGAGACGTCAGATTGGAAAAGTCATGTCGTGTGTCTTGGGTCGAGCCTCAACCTCAGCACAATTTTTTTTTTCGTTTTGAAAAATCATTCTGACCTTACCAAGGAGGTCAGGAGTGGGGATTGGTGTGTGGGCTTATTATCAATGATTGTCGGTTTATTTATCAATATCGGGCACATCCATATTTTGTTTCAGGTCCTGGGTTCTCAGTGGGGTTGGAGTGGATCTCTATGCACGTGCATTTTTAAAGCCCATGGTCTTCAGTATATTGAGATTAGTATGTGTCATTTGTACGAGTTGTGGTCATCGATGCCCTGTCATGTTGTGCCTCGCCATCAAGTCCGGTTTTATTTTCTTTTTTGCAAAATAAGTTGACTCGAAGTGCTTCTGATTACGTGATTATTGGCTTACAGAGTCATAAAATGGACCTCTTTTGACGATTTGGAAAAGAGAAACTGTCAAATTAGCTTCTCAAAACCCCTGTTTCAAATTAAAAATGTTTCTTTTTCTTTATTTAGTTAACTAAAAAGACCGAGACCTTCTTGCCTTATCTTCACATCAGCCTTCAATTTCACTACACCGAACATTCAATTTAACCCAAATTTTTTGTAGTCTTAACTAAGCTTTCGAGTTATCTCTCGTATGCTAGGTCAGTAATAAACACCTGCTTTGCAAGATCGTTCTCAGCAGAGTATTTTGATATAGTCTATGATCGAGACCTAATGTTCAGGATTTTTTCTCGTCTTTGACTTTTCCGTAGTTTTCTTGGCACAGTCGGAAAGGTAAGCTATGAGCCTGGGCGGTCGAGGTTACATGTTCTCTTTTATCGTTCGTATCTTTTTCGAGGATGAATATCCTCAGTACCACGTTGATTGCCCACTGTACTGAATTATTTGGTATTTAGTAATGTGGCTGCTAAGTTGTCAGCAGCGATATACCCTTTGATACACTAGGCGATATTGCTTAAACTTCATATCTGATTCCTTTAGTGTGCCACTAGCGTTGCCAGTAAAGGATTTGGAGAATGAACAGACTTTAGTTGCTTCCTTTCCAGAAAGACATTTCTTGATTAGCGCCTCCTTGTGCTTTTATTTGTGGGAAGAAGTTTATGGGCGGAAAGTCGGATCGAAAGACGTTTGGTAACAGGTCGCTTAATTCCACTGTGTTATGTATGTTGGTGATAATTGCTATTGCAATATATCTAACATGTTAGATCACAATATTTGTTTAGTTCACGGTATTTCATTTGTGATATGATATTACTTTAGAGCTTGGTGTGAAAGTTTTACTACCGTGACCTTAATACTTATGTTGCCCGAACGAGGATATATCCAGATTGATAATAGTATCTGTCGAACTCGAATTCGGTTTTAATGATGCGTTCAGAGAACCATCGCTCTCATATTCAGATTGATGTTATCTCCAAAACGATTTATTTTAATTAGGGCATTAAAAAAGTGCACGTCAACAGAACCCCAAACAACCTCATTGACCACGCAGTCCACGCCATTGCATCTTGCTTTACCTTTGGGTACACAGACTTATACAAACTTGGTTTTAATTTCAAATCTTTGCTTCTCGCGAACCTGCCGTTATAGCTTCTAGGATCATTGAGTCTGCTAAATAGATATTTGAAAAAAATTAAAACCAATTTTATTTATTGAAAACCAGTGCACACATTTTTCTAATAAATTAAAAAATAACTGATCTTCCACTATTTTCCAGTAAATAAATCTTTTAAGTTTTTATTTCTTTAACGTTAAACCTTGACGTGAAAATAACAAACCCCACATATTACAAAAATCATCCATTGTAATAGTTAGTATTTAAAAAACAATATATAGTTTGGAGAATAAAAATCATGAAATAAATAAAGAAAATCAAACAAAATACACTGAATAGGAAAAACAAACTAAGAAAATAATGGAAACATTTTTTTCTTAGGGAAAACAATGAATGGTATAGCAAGTATATAATAATAAAAGTGTACAATGGAAATTATTTTTATCAAAATATAAAAGAGCACGAAACCTTTAAATATAGTCTAAAGTTTAATGGTAAGTATTAAAATGTTAATTAAAGATATTATGTAATTATTTTTCAGAAGTTTGTAAGAAAAAAAAACGTTTATAAAGGAAATTACAAATTTTGAATAGAATTTTTTTTTAAAACAAATTTAAATGTTATATAATAATTAAGAAACAAAGAATTGTTGTGGGTTTGTAAAGGCGAGAACTTGAAAGTTATGATTATTGTTAAGTGCTCAGTTAATTTGTTGAATGACGTACGTTATCGCTTGGAAGGTCAAGGTCACCTTATTTCTATTCGTCCGTTGCTAATTTCTGATATATGTGCTCTAATCTAACAAGGTTTTTTGGACTGATCACCCATATCTATAAAAATCGATTAAATTAACTCTACAAGTGAAACTCAGCCAGACAATGGATTTAAATGTTAAAGTTAATATGGGTGGGCGACATTTGAAACCATTCCATATGAATTTTATTAGAGTGAAATAAATCCAACTAACTATTTCTGGCTGTATTCTCCATAACTTCAATGGTATATTAACAGAGGAATCAGCACTCTATGTAAAACAGTTCTTATCGAAGTAAGTAACTAATTCTTATCGAAGTTCAAAATTAAGAATTTATATTAAGCTACTACACCATTATTTGATCTCTAACTATCTTTGTGTTTATTTGCGGTAAACTCTTCAAACTGAGCTTACAATTTGAGTTATTTATTTAGTCGGCTTTAGGTTCTCAATGCACAACACCTAAAAGAGAGTCAATTTAGGAAATTCGGATCTTAGTTCCGTTCGGATTCTAGTTTGTTCTTTTAATAATCCTGTACGAAGCTTGATTGATAGATTCATTGTTTAGGGACTAAATGAAGAAAAATTAGTTAAATTAGTGCACGTTCAAATAACTTGTGGTCATTTTGAACACTCCTCCATAGCTTAATAAAATGGCGGCCAAAGTGGGGCACCAAAGTGTTGTAGGAAAACTAATCGATAGACGTCTTGATCTCACAATGCAGATAAATTAGCGTCGCCGAGTTACTTATGGTCATTTTGACCGGTAATATTTAACATAACAAAATGGCGCCCAACGTGGTGCTTCAAAGCATGATTGGTCGAGTTTTGGTACATCACATCAATATTTTTGGGTTCAGATTGTTTTCTGTCATTTTTAAATTCTATAAACGTCTTAACGTGCAAACCACAGCAGTGGCACGGCTAGTCCTTATAGTAGTACCCCAATAAAGTTGCAAACCCTTGACTTATCCGAAGAGGTTAGGATGTTCTTAGTCTGAAATATGTCTGTGTATTATGGACTTAAGACCCCAATATACCACCAGGAATGTTCCATCTTCAAAAGGTTATTGAAGAAGTGATGCAGCTCAATAAAAAAAATAATTTTGTTTAACGTAAATCGTAATGAAATATGAATTAAATCTATTATTATATTGCTATTACATATTTGTATTTGTGAACACTCAATCTTATCATTTGGTTTTTGTATTGATTGAATGATTTAAATATATTTACCAATAAAAATTTCTTTTCGGATTTTAATTTGTTCTTTTTATTAATCCTGTTGGTCGATAAATTTTTTAACCCTTATTACTCAGGAACTGAATGAAGATTAATTCGTTAAATTAGTGTGTTCGAATTACTTGTGGTCTTTTTGAATTCTAATCCAAAACATTACCAAATGGCGCCCAAAGTGGGGTTCCAAAGCGCCTGAGTTTCAGAAACTTGTTCATCAATATTTTTGACTTCAACCAGAAGTTCTGGATTTAAGTGTTTTAAGTTTAGTACAAAAGTTATGTTGTACTCAATGTAATTCAACAAATTTAGAATATTAATTTCGGATGTAGCAAAATTTATATGTTTTTTCTGCATACACCTTTTATTATTCACAAGAATAAGAAATAAAATAAATTTTATTCTCTTCCATTTAATTATATCAGCTTTATTTGTATGTTTTTTCGATAATGTAGTATTGTTTTCTAACCTATAGTCTAATGAACTTAACCTATTGTCTAATGAAAATTTTCCTATAAAAAAATTATCGTTATTCAATTGGTATGATTCCAGTTGGTCAAATTGTTTTGATTTTATTAAAATTATTTTCAAATTATAATCACAATAGCTCTAATACGTTTTGTTCAAAAATCAAATTTTAAGTTAAATTCTCTTATTTCGTTTAGTTGAATTTGGTTGATTGTGTGGGAAGGAGTTTTTTTTATCATCAGGGTTTGTTTTAATCAGAAATTTGATTTATCAACTAAAACAATAAAGATTTATTGTTTTAATTAAAGAAATGTTTTTATTTTATATAATACACAATTTTTTGTCAGCGAATAAAGTGGTGTAATCAATTCGTGTGTAATGAATTTTATTCTCTGGCAAATTTAAAATTTTCGCTCGTGCCTCGCTCAAATTTTAAACTTTTGCTTAAGAATAAACTATTTCATTACACACTGATCGATTAAAAGCTACCCTTCCGATTTCCACCTGCTCGGGAGAGTCCTCCGTATCGTCTGGTAGCAAGGTGTCAAGTAACACAAATGTTTTCCATGAGTACATATTATTTCCGTTCGAAGAGACAGTACCATGCACTTTACATTGAGAAAGCTCCCCTGTATGATATTTGTATATAAAGCCCCATGGATTCTTGTTGCCTACTTCCGTTACGATATGCAGCCTGTTTTTGCGTCCTCAGATCTGAATCCCTACTTTTTGGTATTTCCCTTTTAACCGGTTTACCTCACTTTTGAGATGACTTAAGATCATTAGTAAACCAGTTTGTCCCATTTTTTTTTTATGCATTTAGATTTTTGTGGTATGGCGTCTTCATAAACTTTTTATATTACTTCCGTAAGGGAGGACATAACCGGTTCGCAGTCTTTCAGCTCGTGTTTCCACGCGCTTAATATTAAGTTGCAGATGCATTCACGCCTTTCCAGCCCTTCCAGTTTTTAATATGCTTTACCATATTTTTTAACACAATAGGGATGTTAACAGAGAATTCACCATTGTGTGGAAATGTGCTTAGGTTCCCAGGTGTATTAGCCACAAAAAACCACATCGTGGGGCGGTCTTCCAATTTGTGACCTCTGCTATCGGTGAAACGATCGAACTACATAATTAATGAGGGTTTTAGTCACATAGAATGATTACTGGATCTTTTAACTTGCTTAAATTTGTATCAAGTGGTCCTCGATAGGTTCTCGAAACTGGCAATAGACATTAACTTTGTGAAATGTCCCACCTGACTGTCTGCCTCTACGCAAACGCAGTGTAAATCTTTAAAATGAGGAAGGGTCATTGTATGTTTGAGTTGTGGATACTAATGAGAGCAGGTAAGCAGTGTTCTTCATTGTTAACTCTGTAGGCAAAATGCGTGTTTACTCCTAAGCCACATGCTACCCCGTCCACGCCATAGACTTCCTGTGCACAAAAGAGATCCACGGCATATGGTTCAAGATGCATTCACACATTTCATACACTGCCAGCATTGATTGTTGTAAATTTGCCTATGCGAACTTCAGTTTCAGACTCGCATTTTTTTATGTATTTGGGCCTCTATTCATTTTAGTTCCTATTTTTCAGGCGCTCGATTTCGTTTTTGTAGCTGCTGCAGGTGCTATCTTCTACAGTTTGAGCGTTCGGTTTGCCCTTTGTCTTACATGTTGCGCACGTCGGCGAGGGAACTTTGTTTGAGAGCAGTGACTACATGTAGAGACAGCTTGAGCGCATTTATTTGCCATATGAACAAACATTTGATAATTGTAACATCGGAGTGGCGTGACGTACTCCTGAACTCTGCACGATGCCCACTCAACATAAACTCGGATTTTGCAATTACTGGTTTTGTTTCCGTTTCAGAGTTAACCTCCACAACCCAGCAAACATCCGTACCAGTTTTAGCTCCGATTTGAAAATCCCTTTATTATCAGTCGCGTCAATGGTTTCTTGGTCTCACTTGTTATGAAAACTGCGCTTTTTAGTGACTCGTTGTTCGTAATGACGTCGAGATCAGAGCTGTGGTCCGTAATCAGCAGAATGTCTATTGTGTTTCTTAAAGCTTTTACTCTCAAACCTCCGTCAAATGGATTGATGTGGGTTGAGAGACCAGTCTTAATTTCATCACATCCCTAGCCAGGTAGGTGGATTACCAATGCTTTTGTCCTTTGTTTTACGGCATTGGACTTCTTTCGCCTTCTTATTTTCCTATTTGCAACTCCAACCTTCCTCTTTCTCAACCACGTCATCGGCTTGTTCAAGCAGGGCGTCAGTAACAACTGTGGTTCTGCGGATATTTTGATTGAACAACCTCAGCGTATGAAATTTGACTACCCTGTGCTTTGTTCCTCAGAATTTTGCCTCCGATTACGTTTATATAATTGTTTTTATTATTACTATTATTTTTATGTCTTGGATTCTGATTTGTTTTTGGTATCACGTTTCTATGGTTAATGATCTCCTCTTCCTTTCAGAATTTCGTATTTCATTGTTTGGTTGCTGTCCTGTCTTGGGTCAAGAGTTTGCGACATGGATCAGATCCTTTTACGTATGCTTCCTGTGTATTTCTTACCACTTCGATTAATTTCATGAGCCGCTTTTTTGGAGCGCCTTTCGTCACTGTGGATAAGTTTGGCAGTTCGGTAAAAAAGTCTTTTACACTTGTTTGAACTTCGTCAACAACAGGGCATGCGATCTCGTTAACATCATTTTTGTGTTCTCGATTCTGTTATATGGGGCTTTACCGATTACCTTATTGTTTGTATTCCTCACTCTCTATGGAGGAACAATCTCTTCTTTAGGCGTAGAGTCGTCAGGTCTATGCCTTTTTTCTACACTACCCGCCATCATTATATAAGCCGACCAAAATCTTTGCCATGTGGATGATTTTATTTCGCCACACGGGCGGGACCTCCGCTTCGTTACTCCCTGCGACCCCGAAGATGTGGAAGAGCTTGAGCTTGAACCATTCCAGCTCTATTATAATGTTAGATGGCTTTTGGTGAAAGTAAGGCGATATTGTTTAAATGAGTTCGTCTATTATGAGATTTGAAATGAGAATTTGGGGGTGACGCTTCTTTGGGATACCCATTTAGTTCTAAATATTGACGGTATAAAAGAAAGTTTACTAGAAAATTTATGTTGTTCCTTTAGTTTATTTTTTTAATATTTTGTCGATAAGTCTTTTAGTTGTTCTTTTTAATTTCTTGTATCTTGTTCTTAATATCTTGATATTTTTAACGGCAATTCCTTGACTTATCAAAATGGCGCCCAAAGTGGGACTCCAAAGCGTGGTTGCAGAAACTTGTTCATCAATATGCTTGAATTTACCGAGCAGGTCCAGTTGTAAGTTTTTTAAGTTGAGTACAAAAGTTATGTTGTTAATGTTCAGTTCTTAATGTTCAGTAGTCAACAAATTTAGAATATTAATTTCGGATATTAATTTGTTCTTCTAAATATCTTATAGGGAGGCTGGCCGATATATTCCTTGACTACACTGTGCAGATAAGTTAGTGTAGTCAACCTAATTGTGATCATTTATACCGGCAATCTTTAACATTACAAAATGGCGCCCAGTGTGGGAGTGCAAAGTATGAGTGCTCGAGTAATTATGTATAAATTTAATAACAAATAATAATTTTGTACTCCGCACATCGTAATGTAATATTTATGAATTAAACCTATTATGATATTGCAAATATTTGTATTTGTGAGCAGCCAATTTTATCGTTTGGTTATTAAATATTGAAATGATTGTTATTGCTATTGCGATTTATAGTGTTGCCGTTAATTTGTTCATTCGTTCATTTGTTCGTTGATTATATCTAACCGAGGTTAGCAGTTGTTATAAGTTCAGGTTATAGGATTGCCTTTGGCTTTCAGACAAAACATGTCTACGAACTATGTCCTAAGTTTCAATTTCATTTTGAAGACATATGGTAAAGGTAAAGGATTTGATATAAGCAACATTTCGGCATGAGTTGTTCAGATACATGAAGAAACAAACCGTGATCGTCGTTTTTCAAGTTCAATGAAGAATCAAAAAATGAGAAAAATACGGTTTGATTTGAGAGTGGGATTTGGTAATTTTTTCGTTCTAAAATATTTATCTTAAACTCATTAATTCAAACTTAAAATCCCATTTGTTTTATATAAATTTAAAATAACAAAAGCTTCCAATTCTTTTGTAAATTTCACTTCTTTTTTTTCATTTTATTTTAGATAACACAAATATGCACCCTTTTCAAACGCCTCAAACGCCTATACACTTAAATCATTTCAATTATTTTGTAATTTAATTTTCATTAAAAAAAAGGTTATTTTTAGTTCTCAAATAAATTACAGTTATTAGAAGATAATAAATTTAATTTTTTTTTACTTTTTCGTTCAATTTATTTCCTAATATGGATGTATATAGGTAATAGTATATTCTGTTACAAGAAATGAAAACACTTATAAATAATTACATTAGAAAATGAGTTTGTTATTTTATTGTTATAAAAATGTTTTTCCTCTTTCATAGGGGGTTGCATCTGCATTAAATAGGATTTTTCATATACTATCCTAGAAAAACATTTTTATTTTCTTCAATTTTTCTTAAAACAATAGATTGTATACGAATTCGTAGTCAAAAGAATAATAAAAAATACAAACAATAGACATCATGATGTAAGTAAGTAAGGCATTATATATCCATCGTAAATATTATAATTTAAAATTTGTTATTGTTGTTTTAATTAAAATTAAATTGAAAATTTATATTTTATATAATTTGAAAATAATTTGATTATGGGAGCTTTTCCATTATAAAATATTTTTTTTTTTTCAAATTTGAAAACGAAAAATGATATTTTGTTTTGAGAAAAAGCTTTACAAAGTTTAGTTTTGAAGAGGCTCTTTTATTTTGTTATAGAATTTTGGGTTAACTGGTATTCAATAAGAATACTTGAGTTAAAATTATTATTGGACTATGAAAAGTTGAAGGATTTAAAAAATAACTTGGTGTTGACTTTTGATTAGAGAAAATAGAAATTGTTATTGTATTGACAGGGTTTAAGGGTTTGAACTGTACCAATATTCTTATAAAAATATTGATATTGACTTCAATTTAGATAGTGTTTTTGCACATTGAAGTATGTGTTTCTGTTCCTAAAGAAACTCAACATTTTCGTTATTATTGAAATGTTAAACTCAAATTTAAAGAGGAAATGGTTGCTGTTTGATATAGGTGAAAAATCCCTGAAACCACTCAAGGTTGGATGCTACCTCTTTCGGTATTTTAAAATATGGCGCTAACGACGATAATATTTTGGTTTTGAATAAATTTGATAAATTTTTCTCGACATTATTTTCATCTCAGCATCTAAGTAATCTAAAGGTGAATGAGTAATACAATAAAGATAATACAGAAAAGATAATTTTATAGATTTAATAATAATAGTTCAAATGACCAAACTATTTTTTTCAGTCTATGATGGTAAAACTAGACAGCATTATGGAGCAGTCACATGGAGGAAGCAGACCTGCAATCTAAACGCTCCCAAGACCAAATTAGTAAAGAAGCATACATTTTGCTTTGTGAGTGAGAGTGAATATCAAGTTGAAGGGAGCAACTAGGTAATCATTCAACGTCAATTATAAGAGGCGCATATTTTTTTTTCAATAGAAGAAACTATGCGCCTCAGGTTGGCTATCTTGTAGAACCAATACAGTTTTAAAGGTGTTTAGTTTATGAACCGTCGCATCCAAAGATATGAGGAAAGTTCTGAGATTTTTCTCAACAGCTTTACAACATTTTTGAAAAAGATTAAGTTTAGTGAATCCAGAAAGAAATGTCAAAACAACATCATCGCAGCACTACATTAGCACCACGGCTTCTCAGAACGGAGTTCCAGAAATAAAATCTTCTATCGAAACAATTGGAAAGCAATGCGGACTAGAACTTAAAACGGTGGCAATAAATCAATAAAGCTTTCAACTATTTGTATTATTTAGCTGTATGAAAATGAGACATCTGGTGTATGATACGAAGAGAATTTAAATGCAAAAAGCTTAAACGATAAAAAAGATCTAGTTTTGATGAATGCAGCTATTTCCAAAATAATGAAATTTTTCAAATATAAAAAACACTGAGTAGTCGCCGTTATCGACGGACTGCCAGTAGTCGGTTTTGTAGATTTGGTGCACTAAGGAACTATAAAGAAAGAATTAATCAAGCAGGCAAGACATTAGAAATTATGTTATAAACCGGTTTCTGTTTATACCGGGATTACAAATATTAAAAAATTTAACACGTGGTCTCTGGCCCAGGAAAATTTCCAATTCAATTTAATTTAATTAATCATTTTAAGACCAAAACTTAGAAAATAAGCATATGAAATAAAATAAAATAAGAATAATAATATTAGCAAAAAAGACAAATACTTAACTAAAAATGTTGATTGTAGTACATTCGATCCTCTTATCCAATAAAACAATCAGCTAACCCGTTTAGTAGCAACAAGATTCATGACATGTTATCACAAAATATTTCAGCAAACACAACGATGTTTAGCTGTCTTATTTTTCAAAATAAACATTACCCATGCATTGAAAATCTGCAGTATAAAAAAACAAATGAATAGACAGAGAAAAAATATCCAAACAAACCGTCTCACACCAACAAATCATAACAATAAGGTGCTTCAAAATTCAATAAATTATTAATATTGCGAACATATTTCAGCCAAAACATCTCAAAATGAAGTACCTTATTAATGATTTCAATATCAATGGATCTGCTAACTTACTTTATTTCGGATTTAGTTTAACAGCAGTTTTATTTGTTATACATTTGTTTCTCATTATGAAAATAAAATAAAACAACAATGATTATACATCCGTTAATTGAGTAGGGATGAAAGATATTCATTTTGAAGTAATAAACTAAAAGATAAATTTATTTATACAGTGAAACGTAGTATATTGTCAGATATTATATATGAAAAGATTTCAAATTGTTTGATAGTACGGAATGTAGGTATGATTAATGTGATTACTGTTTGTCTTTAGATTTTAGAAGAAAATGAACAGATTTTCGTTGGTCGTTAGTCGTTACAACTGCAAGAACACTAGCTGGGATATTTAAGGTGGCTTTGAGATCGTATGATGCATAATTAACTATATAATGGAGTTTGACTTTACAATTTACAGCAAAAAACCTCCTTGGAGAGAATTAGAATTAAAGAATATAATAAAAACACACACGTCTTGCACGCACATTTATAAACGATGAGTGATCTTCAACATTGTCCATATTTTCATTATATCATCGAAATGGTTCCAAAGAAAAATTTGAACATATACAGTATTGGGTGGAAACGCTTCAGAATTGGTTAACAATGACCATACAAGGTAACTGCCACTATGTTTTCATATAAAACGATAATATACTGCCATTCCTAAGCCCGATGTTTGATTAAGCGGGAATTTAGGCACGGTGCATGTTTTGATTTCACCTTTCAGATTATATGTCAATCACTAAGGTTTGTTACTACTTATTCCTTTGAATTTCAAAAAGCATACATTAATCCCTTTACCAGATTTCTTTGCCTAATTTTTTACAGTTGTGCTTTTATGTATGGAGAAAGGATACAGTGGCACTGAAATATATAGTATTTTAAACAGCCAGTCTCTGACTTTAAAGTCGGGGAAAAAGAAATCACTCAAAGTGCAAAACATGTAAACTCATGTAAGATTGTATCAAACAAATCTGTCAAAAATCATCAATGTCAAAATCATAATTATGATATGATCTTATAACATAAAATTAAACAAAATAAACAACTTACATAACCGTTCAAACAGACACACACATTTTATTTGTAAGTAATTATAAGACAAACAATTGTTGTTTTAATAGCTTCATCATGAGTGAAAGATGAAGAGATATGATAGCAAAGGAAAATTATTACGGAAGAAAAAAGAAATTATTGATCATAAATATTAAAATAAAACCGACTGATTTAGTTTTTTTTCCTTTGTATTCATTTCCCTCATTTTTCATTCGACATTGTTTGCCTTTGTTTTTTAATGAATTTTCCTTTATTTGTTTTGTTTATCGAAGAAAAGAAAAAAATATATAGTGGTTCAGTCAAATGGTTCCACGTGATTTTGTTTTAAAAAAAATTGTAAGAAATATTTTTGAAATAAGGTCAAGTTAACTAAAAAGTAACTAAATAATACTAAATGTTGAACAATACAAAAAAAAATCAGATTTACATTTTATTCAAGTAAAAACTGATTTAAAAACCACACTAAGTATTCTTTTTGTAACATAACCTCATTATATCGCATTACATTTTATCAACTTTATGACTTATCACACACCATAACCAACTCGAAATTACGAAAAAACAAAAAATTAATTCCATTTCAGCTGAGATAAGCCTTTTTTATTATTTTTCATTTCCATCAACAACTGTATCTACTATAGCGTCATAAAATATGATATCTCTATCTCATTCCAAAAAAAAAAAATTGAGATCTAAATACTAACCGAGTACGTATAAGTCGAAGAGAATAGTACATAAGCAGTATCTTCATTCTATCATCTATCATTTAAACAAAGGTGACAACAACGACATCATAAAGTTTTATAACAAAAAAAATGTATTAAAACAAAATTTATGTATCCTTTATAAAGCTTTTAATGATGAGAAAAAAAGCTTTTGCTTTAAATTCACATAAAATACTAAGATAAAATGAACATTTTTTAGTTTTTTTTTTCATTATTTCTGTTTGAAGTTCCGTAATGAAGTTATAAATTAGGCAAAGAGGACGAAAATTTTGAAACATTAACAAGGGAATTTTTTTGAGAGAGCTTTAGGGTTTTAAATTTGGGTTTGGTTTATATAGTGGTTTTTATTTTCTTGGACTAATCAAAATTATAGAACTTGAACAAAACTGTTGGTTTGAGGTAGAATATTTTTCTGTTAAATATAGAAAGGATATATTAAGCACATTCCTACCTTACATGGTTAGAATAAAAGTTTCCATGACGCTTACCTGTAACAAAAAAAGAAGGCACTGCCGACAGAAGTGAAAACTTAAATCTGTGAAATAACTGTGTTTTTTTGTATCTTCCAATTATTGTAGCATTGCAAATTAAAATTTCAGAATGTTTAAATTAAAATCATTAAAATTATTCTGCAGCATTCCAAGCAACTACTATACACATGTTTTTATTTAAAATAATTAAAACATTTCATATAAAAATTGATAGACGCATCAACACCTTAGAAAGCATGTTGTTGTGGGACCTTGTTCTTAAAAGTTTTTATGTGTTGTTGTGACACACCTTGTAATTTCTACTACCAAACACATTTTATTTTAAAAAAAAAGTAGCGTATCATCAAAGAATACTCCATAACTTAGAGTAAGAGATGGTATCGTTGATTGGAAATACTTTATCCGCCAGCACCCCTAAGATATCACTTTGGCTAATGAGATTACACTGCTATTGCCAATGGTATACGATATCTCAATATAACTCATATGCCAATAGCAGGGACTAAAGAACGCGTGGTTGTCACACCCATAGATCAACAATTTAAAATTTTACAAATCTTCTTGCGGAAAGCTAAGTAAATTTATTGGTATTAATGCGCATTGTGACCGTTTGCAAATCACTATCGGCTAAGTGCCACCATATTTAATTAGTTTATTTATCATGATTGCCATCCATGTTTAATCATACATAAGCTATGCTTCTTTGTATAGACTTTATGCGATTTCCGTCTCGTAATTTTGAGCTTTAAATCGATATAATCGATGTTATCAAATATCAAGTATTAGGTCTTCACTTAATTTTAGAAACATGTATTATATACAATTCCAAACCAACAACATATTTGGTGTAGATGATAAAATTTGTAACATCATGATGTGTTAAATTCCAATAAATGTAATTGTTTCAGGTTATACTTTCTTTCTTACGTTATTTTTAATTTCATAAAAATTATGTTCAACAAAAAAAATATTAATCAAAGCAAACTACCGTTTAAAACGATGTTTAAATAAAAACCATTTAAACAATTACAACGTTCAGGCAAAATCCCTTAAGATAATTTTAAGGGCCCTGAGCTGAAGTTTTTGAAAATAGAAAATTTGCCATTTATCTTCAAGCTAGTGTACACAACAACTTCCTCAATTTTCATGATGATTAATGTATTAACGGATACAGGACAAACAGACACACTTTCAATTTTATATATATTCAATATTTATTTAGCATGATGACTCGAATGCATAAGACAGGCAATATAACTTTAAAAAACTGCATTATAGCTCAATTTTTTAAAATTCGTAAAAAGGATTTTTTATGATTTTTATGAATTCATGAATAAAAAAAATAATTTAATAAAAATTGAAAAAAAAAAACATTAAAAAATGTACCAGACCAGGAATTGTACTCATGACCTATAGAACCTCAGTCGACCGCGTTATCCACATCGCAATTCGAAACGTTAAAAATGATAAAGGTGAAAAACACGTGAAATCAGCAAGGTCTGGAAATGAGGTTTTAATTTTGTATATTTAGGTATTGGAATTCGTTGACATCAATAAAAACAAATTTTCTGCGTTTCTAGTTTTTTTTAACCCTGTCTTAACATACAGGGTGTTGAAAAATCAAGAAATTGCTCGACCTCGAATTGCTGATAGATACACCAATTTAAAAACAATTCCTGGAACACGAGGAAATCACTCATATATTCCTACAAATGATGGATCAATCTTAGCTAGACGTTATTCTAACTTTGCGAAATTTAGTAATGTAAAATTATATAAATGATAAAAAATGTGTAAAATATTTATTTTGAGTTAAAATTAAAAACTTATTATAAAAGACATATATGTAAATCAAAAAAAAAACTGTTCACTTTTTAACTCCACTTTTTTTTATGATGAAAAATTTTAAGGCGTGTTGCAATAAAATTAATAAAAAAAACAAAAAAATTACCCCTCCTAAATTTTTTATAAAATGTTAGTAACATATGTACCTTTCACATATTAAAAAATCAAAAATTTAAAAAATACGTATTTCTTGAAAATCGAATTTAAATTGTTTACCGTCATTTTTCTAAAAGAAAGTGTTTAAGGTCATATAATGTGAATTATTATTTTGATTAGCTCTGTTCAATACCTACATTTTGACCTATATAACATTAAAATCAGTTTAGTAGTTTTTACTGTAGAGCCATTTGAATACACCAGGGTCGAGCAATTTTTTGATTTTTCATCACCCTATATCTTAAGACAAGGTAAAAAAAAACTAAAAACGCAGAACATTTTTTTTATTGGTGTCAATGAATTGCAATACCTAAATATACAAAATTAAAACCTCATTTCCAAAATTGCATGTTTTTTGCTGATTTCACGTGTTTTTCACCTAGATGTATTTCATATTTAAAAATATTTTTTTGGCAAACGGCTGTAAAGTTTAACTTTACTGCCGCTAGGAAGTTAGCTAAAATCTTACTTTTTAGCCTGCGACAGCAAAAGTAACGTCATTTTTATTTTATATTACGGAGGCCGTAAAGTAGCATTTGTTATTTGTTAGTTTTTTAGGTAGATTTCATATAAAAATCTACCTATTGCAATGGGCTACATCTCGGAATTTCGGAAAAATTTTTGTGCCAAACGACTATATATGATAAGCGGAGACGAAAAAACAAACAAAAAAAATTTATATATATATATATATATATATATATATATATATATATATATATATATATATATATATATATATATATATATATATATATATATATATATATATATATATATATATATATAAGAAAAAAACAGAAAACAGGGAAAAAAAAAATTTATATATATATATATATATATATATATATATATATATATATATATATATATATATATATATATATATATATATATATATATATATATATATATATATATATATATATATATATATATATATATATATATATATATATATATATATATATATATATATATATATATATATATATATATATATATATATATATATATATATATATATATATATATATATATATATATATATATATATATATATATATATATATATATATATATATATATATATATATATATATATATATATATATATATATATATATCAGTGCTGCAAAACGTTACTCGTAACGTAACGCAAAAACGAAATAACGAAATGAAATAGCGTTATTTGTAATAATTACATTAATAACGTTTTAAAAATTAAACTGTGTTACAATAACGTAAAACGTAACGATAACGTTAATAATTCATTCGTTTTTTTGGTATTTTTTGGTATGCTTTTTGTATAATCATATGAAAATTAAAGCGCTAAAATCGGTTGTATAAAATCCAACTTATCTGCTCTTTTTCAATAGTTTTAGTAGTTATGAAATTGTTTGACATTTGTAACAAAATACATAATGAATATATTGTAAGATTTTAAGTATATTTCAAGTAATATCAAGTCTGTACAAGCTGTTTCTGCTTCACAGGTGTTTTGAGTAATTTTAAGAAAGAATATTATTATGCTGGCCGATATAAGAAATAGTTCTGAAGATCTATTAAAAGTTACGGTTATAGTCATTAACAAACTATCAGATTTGCAGAAAACTCTTGATAAGAATGCCTATAGTTTTGTTAGAAACTAATTATTTTTAATTTGAAATGAGCTAATTTTTTTTAATGTATTTAATTATTTAGTTTTATTTTACTATGAATATATAAATTTAATATTTTTATAATTATACATATGCAAGAAATAACTATCCATTAGAGATTTTTGATTTTTGAGCAGTAGCTAACCTACTTAGCTTTAAACTTTTCATTCATCTTTAAAATAACGTAAATATAACGTTATAACATAATAAAATATAATATTTTTGTGTTTCATAACGAAATAACGTACCGAAAAAATTAAAGTAATGTTATAAAAACGAAACGCATAACGTTACGAATTTTTTTTTCGTTTTGCAACACTGATATATATATATATATATATATATATATATATATATATATATATATATATATATATATATATATATATATATATATATATATATATATATATATATATATATATATAAACGATATGATATATAACGAAAACGACCGGCACTCTCACGGTCGCATTTGTTGAGGTAGATCAAAAGAATTTTCTGTACATGTGTGTTCTATTAATATCTTGGACGTGTTCGTGAATCAGTAAAATCCGACACGTGGTTAAGGAGCTAGAGCCTTTTTTCTAAAAAAAATTGATTTTTTAAAACCGTTATAACGGCCGATGCTAATATTTTAAAAAAATTAACAAATTTAGAATCTTTGAAATCCTTTTTATCAATTTATTTTAAAAATAGACCTCTGCTATTAGAGGTTCCTGAGTGAGTGGCTCCAACAAAAAAGTTTGCAAAAAAAAATTTTTTTTGAAATAACCGGCACTCTCATGGCCGCATTTGTAAGGCCAGATCAAAAAACCTTTTCTAAAAACGTGCGTTTTATTAATATCTTGGACAAGTTCATAAATCAGCCAAATCCGACACAAGATTAAGAAACTAGAGGCTTTATACTAGAAAAAAACTTTGTTTTTTAGATCCGTTATAACGGCCGTTTGGATTCTAATATTTTTAAAAACTTCATAAATTTAGAATCTGTGGACACATTTTAATCAGTTTCTTTAAAAAAAAAGACCTCTGCAGTTGGAGGTTTCTGAGTGAGCGGCTCCAACAAAAAAGCTATGCGTTTGAATCAACCGACACTCTCAGGGTCGCATTTGTAGAGCCAGATCAAAAAACCTTCCGTAAACATGTGTGTTTTATTAATATCTTGGACAAGTTTGTAAATCAGAAAAAATCTGACACATGGTTAAATAACTAGAGGCTTTATACTAGAAAAAAAATCCGTTTTTTTAATCCGTTATAACGGCCGTTTGGATACTATTATTGTTAAAAACTTCATAAATTTAGAATCTGTAGAAACATTTTAATCCGTTTCTTATAAATATAAACCTCTGCAGTTAGAGGTTTTTGACTTGTTGGCTTCAACAAAAAAGTTGGCAACAATCCATAACTACAATTTCCAAAAACCTTATAACAGTCAATGAAAAAAAAATAAAAAGGTTTGAATAGAAGAAATTTATTTTTTTTCTTAGAAATAAACTATTTTGATATTTTGCAGTAATTGGACGACATATGATATAGCGTAGGTTTGTGTCATAAATTATCACACACATATTCTGTGGTAGATTTGATATTTGTTTGTTGCAAAATTGGATAGATATAGTTTTGCTTATATGTAGCTAATTTTCTTTTAAAATTTGTTCGATATCTGTTTGAAATTAGTTTGTGTTGCTTAAACTAATCTGATACATCAGCTTGGACTTTTTTTATTTTTTCAAACATATTGTATAACTATGACAACAAAAAATAAGTTGATTTTCATTGGGTTATGATATTTTGATTTTTTTATTGTATGTTACTATGACAACAAAACATAACAAACAGTTTCATTGGATAATTAAATTTGGAATTACTGTATAACTATGTCAACAAAATAACAACTATTTCAATTGGATTATGAAATTTTGAAAAGGCTGCTTTGATAAAAAATTTTATTCATACAAAAAGTTTGAAATATTAATTTCATATTTATAAAAAATTTAAACGTTCGCCGAAAAAATAGTGTATTTAATTCGGAGCTAAAGTGACTTTTTGTGTATCGTCTATAATTGTCCAACTATAGACTCAATACAAAAAGTATCACTTTAGCTCCTAATTAAATAATGTACTATTGTTCTCTTAAAAATAAGTACGCGATTATATAAATTTTACTGCATACAAAATTGCACAACGCGGCTAAAGAAGTTTTCACTTACAAAAATAATAATAAAATGATTTGTAACATAGAAAATAAATTATTTAATAAAAAGTTTGATGTACAACGAAGGACAAAACTTTTTCGAAATATTACGTAAAAACTTGCGTGAATTACGTAAAACAACAGCAACGTTAACTTTTTATTTTTTTAACGAAGCGTTTAAAAAAAGAAATTCATGGAAAAATTTCATGCTTTTATTTTATTTATGAATTTGTTCTATGAATCAAAAGAAAAGTAATAAAACAAGCATAAGGCAAACAATCGATGAAGGTAAATAATTAGTGTTTTGTGGTGTATAAAGTAATTATTTTTGGTCTCTTGTTTTATTGTGCATATACATAAGTATAACACCTTTGAAAGCATTTTTGATTTTTCTGTAGAAAAACTACACCGATAAACGCAATGATTAAATTTTTTTGTGTCTGAAACATGATTTTTTTTATTTCTCTTTCGGTTGGTAAATTGGTATTAGATAAAACGGATTGAAGTTATTCAGATCATTGCATAAATCAGCAAAAAGAAATTAATTTCACGTACTACGAATCTCTCGAAATTATACTCCACGTGTCCTGACTCTTCAATATTTCCTCTAACTTACTTTTAGTCATTTTGGATTCAAATAAAAACAAAAATATGCTGCATTGTGCTGAATTTGCTACACATTTCATATTATCAATGGGAAAGAGTTGGCTCGCTAAAATGATTTTTAGAATAGAAGTTAGTCCCGCAATTTTGACAAAAAAAACGAAAACAAAAGTTGTGATGGATGCTTCTCAAAAAAAAATTCTACTGTGCTTGAGTTGCTTGACGCAAAAAAAATCATATTACCCATGGAAACATTCTATAACGCTAACATCACCTTTTCGAGTGGAAAGTTATCCGCGCTATTTACAAAAAATTGAAAAACAATATAAGTTAATATCACCATTTGAAAAAAAATGAAAACCAAAGTTGTGCTTGAGTTGTGCTGGATCTGCTACTCAGACAAAAATTCTAGTGTGAACTCAGGGAAAAAATTCATATAACCAATCAAAACATTTTATAACGCTAACATTATTTTTTAGAGCAGAGCAGTTAGCCTCGAATTTCCAAAAATTTAATGTGAGCAGCACAACCACTGTTTTTAATATTATTTTTCAAAACTTCTATTCAAAAGATCATGCAATCGTTCCAATTTTTTCTTTAGTGATATGGAATTGTTCATGTGTTGGACCACCAGCGATAAAAAGGAAACAGTACAACCTTTGTTTTTATTGTTGACAAAACGACGGCGCTAACTTCGACAAGAAAAACCATCAAGTCATGTTTCATGAAACGACACAAAAATGTAATAATGGGTGAGTCCGGTTGGTAGAATAATTGCCTAAAAGTACTACTCAAAATTACATTGAAATATTGATTTCGGTACAACTCAAAATTGTATTTTTTTTATTTGTCTTTAATTTTGTTTTTACATTTCTTTAAATTCAGCTTTTCAAACCATTTTGGTGAACATCCCAAATAATTTTGTGTAAACAAACTTTTAAATTAAATATATTAATTTTTTATTTATAATGTTTATTATTTATATTAGTTTTGTTTCTAGTTTCTATATTTTTTCATTATACCAATGGCAAAAATTCCAGCTACTAAAACTGGTGACTCCGACAACAGGAACGGACAACTGAACGCACAACTTTAAATTCAGGGATAATTTCTTCCTCACTTTTACTACCGAAATACATTTTTAGATTTTAAATTATGCAGGTGCTCAAGGAAATTTTTGTTGTTATTATTACTTTGTTTGTCGCGATATGCACTTTTGTTGTCGCGCAACGACACGCAGTAGAAGTGTAAACGGAACCGGAACAACTTTCTACCTAGTTGTTGTCACAACTAGGCTTTTCCTCCACTCTCGTATGTTCCCAGTAATCCCAGCAAGTCCACCAGGAACTGACAAAACTCCTAAAAACCCTACTGCTTCCAAACCCGAAACCTTCACGGTTTGTCAAGACTAGCTTAAGGTACTGGTCGCAGAGCAGGTCATGGTCGCAGAGCAGGTCACAGCCGATTTGTTAGAAAAAAATACTGGAGGTGCCTCTTCAATACCTCTACCATCCTCGTCTCCTGCTGCGTCTTCCCCACCTCTTCTAGCTACAACTTCTTCGGCGAATACACCGCAAATAAACCATGTAGCACTCAAAGTCTCTGCTTTTTGGTCCACAGACTCTGAATTGTGGTTCAAAATCCTAGAAGGGCAATTCTCGTTGGAAAAATTCAAGTCCTAACAAGCTACGTACACCCATGTACTTAGTGCAATTACTCCAACTCTGGCAGCAATCCAACTCTGGCAACTATCATTGTGGTCAACGAGGATCTACTACAAACGGCCATGATAGCAGGTAACGTCCTCAATACCCTAAAGGGCTCGCAGATGCATGCGGTATATAACCCTACCGCCTCTTCTTCCTCTTCCTCAAGTGAAGACATATCACTTGAGGAAAAATTCAACAAACTAAAGATACAACCCTTGAATGCCATTCAAAAGGATAATGTCACCCAACTTCCTCATCAATAGTGGCGTAGATCGAAGGATCGAAACGGTAATCGCAATATAAATAAATGAATAAATATAAATTTCAATTCAAAATATTTCGCTCTCCCATGCGACCTCGATCCAGGTCGCGAACGCAGATATTTGATTGTATCTGCTACTACCATCACACCTTCAAGGAGAGAGCCAGAAAAGGCGATCCAGAGTGCAAATATTTTCCAAAGGATTCCAGCCACTCTGCCTCTACTTTTTCTTCAAAAAACGATTAGACGCATCACATGTGATGGCGTGTGATAACAGTCACTCCCAACTCTGTCTCCTGATCCTAGATACTCATTCGTGAAAGCGTTTCGTTGTTGATACAGGTGCCGAAGTGTCAGTTATTCACGCAACTGGGGAGGAAAAACTCTACCGGAAATCAGACTTCTTCCTTTACCCAACTAATGCGACTAAAGTTAGCACTACGGTACACGGTACACGGTACACGGTTTCACTTAAACATTGGTCTCAGACGAGCGTTATGTCAGACGATTGATCTCATCCGCGCATATCATCAAGTTCCTATTGATGAGCGTGATATTGCAAAAAGTTCAGTTTTTACTGCGTTCGAATTCATTTGAATGATTTTCGGGATGTGAAACGATGCGCAATCCTCTCAACGGTTCATGTATTGCCTTTTTCCGAGACCTAAATTTCTGTTTCATCTACAAAGCTGACTTCTTCATTGCTTCTGAAACCTTTGGAAAGCACCTCAAACATCTCACTACGATTTTCAAGTGTCTTTCTGACGCTGTTCTCATTATCAACGTTGATAAATGCAACTTTGCTAAAACCAACGTTGACTTTTTCGGGTATTTTATTGATTGAACTGGAATCAAACCTACTCCTGAATGTGTCGATGCTATTATACAAATCCATCATTTTCTCGGAATGGCAAACTTCTACAGTCGATTCAATCCTCACCCTGGTCGCAATCAAGCCCTCCTCAACCATTTTCTCAAAGGTTCCAAAAAGAATGACAAGGCTTGAATGGCGTTTTCAGACCATTGAATGGCGTGTTATTCAATGGTCTGAAAACGCCATTCAAGCCTTCGACTTATGCAAGTGTCCACTTCGAGGCAACAACTCTATCTCACCCGAAAAGGCGTTTGGCGTGGTGGTTCAACAAAAAATTAACGATTGTTGAACACCTCTTAGTTTCTTCTCTGTGCTACTCAATAAAGCGCAACAGAAATACAGCGTTTATGATCGCGAACTCCTTGCAACTTACTTTGCAATTAAACACTTTCGGTATCTCCTTAAAGTTAGAATCATCACTCTTTTCACCGATCATGAGCCTCTCATATACGCAGAACCCTGCCAAAGCTAGTCTTCGCCTATTCCGACATTTAGATTTTATCAGCCAATTCACGATTGATATTCGCCACATCTGTGGAATTGATAATGCAGTTGCCGACACACTTTCTCATGTTGAGCAAATATCACTTGCAGAGAATATTTCCTACGATGTCTACGACGTCAGAGAATATTCCCTACGTCTTTGACAGTTTCCACAATTTATCTCACCCAGGAGTCAACAGTTCTATCAAACAGTTCTATTCAATCCTAACTAATCTCAATTGCGCAGACGAAACTTCGTCTTCTACATATATTATCCATAGGAGCACATAGAATGATCGTAGCATCACGCTTGCAAACTTTTCTGAAAGTTATCAGAATCGCGGTTGCGTTTGGGCTGCAGTAGTCGGGTTTGGTGGTTGGCCTTGGCCTCATGTCAAATTGATAACAAGGATCGATGTCTGATATTTGATGCCTGAAGACCTGAAGACCCGGAATCGATAGGGGTCTTCCAACTCCGTGATTGTTCTGACTCCTGTAATGTTGTCGTAGATGTTGTCTTGATACAAGAACCATGGATTTCTCACAATCAGGTCCTTGGACTCAAAACTATAAACTGTTGCCTGTGAAAATTTAGGTACAGTTCATTCCTGCATTATTGTTAAAAGCAAATGAAACATTTTTTTACTAACATTCCATAGTGATGCAGATACCTAGACCTACAGTTCTGACTAATTTCAGCCTACTTACCATATAATAGGGTTATAATCACTGATAGGGTAAGTAATCTGGCTACGGATGCTCATAAGTGGAAAGAAGTAGTTGGTAAAAAGTCACGTTAGTCCCGTGGCGATTACGTATACGTTTGTGGATTTGGAAGTGGTAGAGCTACTGGTCAGTTGGATCGACTTCTAGGATAAGGGTCAGAACAGCCCCTAAACTCAATTGTTAATTAGAAACTTTTGATGAAACTATAGAGATAAGCATCACCGTGCATTAGGCATAAGTAGAGCTTTGAGAATCAAACCCATCGCAACTGTATAAATTTTCTCTTTCATTTTACTTTTTTCGACATCTTAGCCAGAGACAAAACCGTACTGCAGTTAGACTAAAGTCTCGAAAACATACTATTCCATTCCGAAACTATCTTCAGAAGCTTGCTTCACAACTGCTATTTCTTCCAGAGAGGATTGGGAAAGTGAATCAGATTTCAAACACGTGGATCAACATAGGGACTGGAAAAAAATTGAAATTTCGATTGTGTGATTTCATGAAAATAATTAAACTTAAACTTCACTTTTGGTCTACCTGATTACTGTAATGTCTTTCAGGTTAAATTTGCAACTATAAAAGAGATCGTATACTGGTTGAACTATAAAGTAATATCTATAAGATAGCTGATCATTTTGACAACCACTTCGTCTTGATGCCAGGGCACTTTAGTATAACGGAAAACTGAAGGCAGATAAACTCGCTCGACAAGGGACTTTTTGCCTTCTATCACCAACCATGGCAAGCTTGGAAAAAAATTGTTACTCGAAATAGAGGCGTGAGGTCTGATCAGCTGATATCAACAAATTGTTGAGATATCAGCATGGTTGTGAGTGACATTACTGGAGTATCGAGAACTCAAGTATGTAGGAAGGATGATTTCCACCCATAATTACTATCGTAGCTGCAATGATGAAAAGGAGGCGCTGGTTCCCCATCTTTTCTATTCTTCCTTTCATCAGACTTCGCTCAGACCAGACTCAAGTTGTTAGGTGCACACACTATGCAAGATAATCATCAGTGACAACAAGCTCAAGAGTCTTGATGGTTTTCAAAGGGATTGTTCTTGAGCAACCAAAGTTCTTTTCATGCTATGGTTATAGACTGCTTATGTCTATACCAAGTCTTCAGGCGGGCATTTTAGCCTAATCTACCCTTACCTACCTTTAACTAGCTACGTAATTGAAATAGTGTATAAAGTCCAAAGTACGGTGCTTATTTATATTTTTAAAAAAGTCATTAATAACACGTCGGGGTCACCATAAGTAGTCATATTAGTTGTATGATTGTTTAATCCTACTAAATTAATTTTTTTCTAGTTTTCATAATGATCCGATGTTAGAAGACAAGTTTAATTTTTTTAACTGAAGGCTCTAACAGTCTTAGTGAGAGGCAATATATTATATTTATAAGCTTTGGGCAAACCAGCAATAATAATTTTTTTTAAAGTACAAGCTCTTATTATCTATATAAAAGTTTTATTTATTTTTCGAAAAACAAAAAAAAAATTAATTAAAATTCAAAACAATTGTTTCAAACAATTTTTTTGTATCCACCCTTAAAATTTGTTTTCAAAGTATTTTCTCAAGTATAAAATTCTTTAAAAAACATATCAATTTAAAAGAATAAAATAATAATAGATAATTAATTGAATTGTCAATAAAAATCAATTTAACTTAAATTCTGTAGAAAAAAAAATAGACAAAATTTCGAAGCACAAACAAACTTGAAAGAAAAAGAAAGTAAATGTAATTTAATATTTTTTGTTTCTCGTTATATGCTGTTTCGATTTCGAAAAAGTTTCTATTTATTTTTCGACTTCTTAGAAAGACGAGAAAATGGGAAAGAGATGTAAGGAAAAACAAAGTTGCCACAAAATGATGTCAAAATATCATTTCAAAAATGGTTTTGTGTAAAGAATTAAAATATATTGAATTTTCTTTTGTTTATGTTTGTTTATGTGCTAAAGAAATTTAAAAGCGAGACGTGCCGATATGATTGTAAGTTATTTATTGTTGTGTCCATCAAATCAAAAACTGCCCATCAAAATTAACCGAATTATTGGTTTAATAAAAGCTTTGATAACAAGAAACGCTTAACCTGATTTCTTCTTTTTCCCTGTATTAATATAAACCTGATTTATATAAATTGAGTAAGATTTGATCATTTTCATTTCATTCATTTTTAATTTTTTTTTTCTCGTTTAAACGTAATCAGAAATTCCATTTATAGCTCTAAAGTTCATTTCAGAAACAAAAAATTTTATTAAAACAAATAAAAAATTCTTGTTATAAATTTATTTTTATTTTCATTCTTTCATCGATCTAAACGTCTGTGCTTTTTTTTGTGAATCCAAACCAAAAAGGCAAATTAGCCACGTTTTTTATTTATAACTGAATCAAGAAAAATAAACCCGCAAAAATGAAGAGAAAACAAAAAGCTCAAAGTTGAAGCTAACGAGTTTGATATATGGTGATGAATCTTCGAGCGTTAAATGTGAAGGAGAAAAAATAAATAAAAACGAAATGGATGGATAAAACATTTTAACAAACGTTTATTTGGACAGATGAATTTTTATATATTTTTCCGAATTTTATATTTTAATGAGAGAGTTGATGATTTCTTTTAGCGTTAAGTTTGCACTAAATAGCAAAAAAATATTAGCGACGCTGATATGTTTCCTCATATCACCCCATGCCTGAAAATAAAGAGTGGTTATATCCATTATTCGTGATCTCAATCCTCTTTAGTATCAATCAATGTTAATCTTGAAACACTTCGAAATAAAATTAATAATTTAAGAAATGATTATTTTTCATGGACAGATTACCTGCAATCGTTTAAAAAAATGTATTATTGATTTGGTGCAGCCTTTAATTACGATTTTTTAAAATTTCTAGAGCGTCGTTTCGTGTTTTTGAAAGAATTATTTCATGATCACCATTCATAAGAAAGGTGATAAAGCTGAAATTTGAGTATACTATATAAAGTTTTGACTATGATGCTATTGTCACCGATTTTTACTATACATAGTTTTGACATGATGGTGCAAAAATTAATTTTATTTACGCTTTGTGCTCTAGGGTTTCTCCAAACCAGGTTTTTTAGTTCATCTCTTTCTGAACCTTTCTTGACCAAATCAGAGGCACCCAGAGAAGGCACCTGAAACCACTGACTTTATTTATTTTAGATCTTTTCGTTATATAGTGAGTTTAATTTAGGATCCCTTATTGACCATATTTTTAATCGAACAAATTCTTTCCTCGGCTTTATTAGTGAGGGACCATCGTTAAACCTTTGCTATCACTTGCACTCCATATCACTTGCACTCATGCTTGGATTAACTTAAAGTTCTTAGTGTGCACATCTTTAGAAGCTTCGTATTTGATGTTATTTTTTGCATTGCATCAAATTTTGGCTGATGCTATTAACTCCTCATCAATATTTGCAGTCTTAAGTACCAATATTAATTATCGTTCTAATACGGCTGTAGCATATTTTAAATTTAATTTTTATTCCACAGAATATGGAAGAAATGAGGAAGAAATGGAAGAAATACGCCCATTTGAATTTCAGCATATCGAATTTTATTACGCGCGAAATTTAATTTAACACGATTTCAAAAATTTTATATAAGTAGTTTTTTTTCGTCATAATATTTAAAAAAATCTTCGGTATCGCACCTTTGATGGTTCCTGAAAAATTAGTCAAAATAATTAAAAATGGTTAATCCAGATCAGGTATGGAATACAGATGAGACCAGTTTTTTCTGTAAGCGAATGTTAATTTGAATATACCTGAAAAATAATGTATTTATTGCGCACTAGTGTGTAATGAAATAATAAACAATTCAATATTGTAATTTCGGTACGCTTGTGTTTTAAAACCTTTATACTTTTACGAAAAATTATTATTATTAGAACAATACGTTCAATGGTTTTTTTTGTTTAGTTTTTTCCTTCATTTTGGTTTTACGCGGATAAGCGGATGAAAATTAATTTTTTGATGGGTGGCATTCGTTTGTTAAATGGGAGGCTGGTGAATTCGGTCGGGAGTATTTATTTTTATATTTTGTATTTTTAGGATTCCGTTTTTTATAACGAACCTTATTGGTAAGAGTAAAACGAGTTTTTCACATTATATCGATTATCTCGTAAACTATAAATGCTATGGACCAGAAATTTGAGGTGCGTATAAAACTAATCTGTTCACACAAGATGACAGATACAAATAAAACTAAAGTTGTTTTCGTTTGGTTTACAGGGTTACGATGTGAGACCTTTAAGAAAATACATTTTTTTTATAGATTCAAGAAGGGTATCATATGAAAGAGCTTCATTTCAGTACTAATTAAAAATTTATTTTGGAATTTTACACCTTACAATTTTTTGTATAATTTTGAATAATGACGTGTTCTTCGTGTTTTCTTACCTCGATTAGCTCCGAACCTAGCTGATCGAAAACCTTCAAATGTAGTGGTAGAAAATGATAGAAAATTAATAAGTTTTTTATGGAAAATATAGGAAAGTGTCACATACTCATAATTATATTTATTAAGGGGGTGGAAGTGAGGAGGGGTAAAAACACTATTTAAAAAGTGGTCAAGTCAATGACACCCCATTTTAAAAAACACCTAATTTAGAACACATTGCATTTTTATTAGAAATTTTCGGTGCACAGTTTTTGAGTTATTTTTAAAAAAGTGTGACTTTCAGACATAACCCCCCCCTAAGTTTCGACACTGATTGACAGAAAAATTTGCTAAAATTTACAAAATTTGGTAAATTTTGAATGAAAATTATAGCGAAGTCTCAAATAATTATATTTCTGTGTGTTTAGGGGATGGGTGGGGGGACTGGGGAGAGTAAAAAAACTGTTTTTGACCCAAATGAGTGGGGTGTCATATGAAGGAGCATATTACAATTTTTTAGAATTTTGCAATGCACAATTTTTGTGTTATTGTAAAAAAATATTTTTAGTATGTAGCCTCTCTACCCCCCTAAATTTCGACACTTGATTGACCGAAAAAATAATCAAATTTAAACCATTTACAAGCTGGTGTAATTGAATCTTTTTTGAGTTACCATAAACAGCTATGAATAAGATTTAACCTGAAGCAACATTTTTGCTGTGATTTTTGATCAATGTATATATGTATGTGATTGTAATATACTATTGACATTTACGATTAAACATTTATCTTGTTCTGCGTCTATGGTCTGGCAATATAAAGACATTACAACACAACTTTTTGCCAATTATTTTTGAAATTGTGTTCTTTTACATTCACGGAACCCTTGGTTATTTATTGGTTATTCTACAAACACCAGCTTTTTGGTTCAACAATTTTTAATATTTATTCGATTTGTTATTAAAGGTGTAAATTTGGTAACTTTACCTGTTCCTTAGACCGTAAATTCGAATAATTTAAGATAAATCATCGAATAATTTCCAATTAAGAGCCATGGACTGGATTCCACACCGCCTGGCTTTTACCAACTATAACATATTGGATATTAGCTTTAAAAGCATCAACACCAACATTGAATAGATCTTCATTTAGGTAGTACGACCGTTATATATTTATTACGCACTAGTGTTTAATGAAATAATAATCAATCCAATATTATCATTTCGATACGATACTCTTAGATAGAATAGAATACTCGTAGAATATTATTATTGCTCTGTATTATTTTTTACGCGAGTTTCGGTGGAACGTATCTATCGCATAAAAATAGAATTAGGTTTGATTATTACAGTTTTAAGTTTTTTATATTGGTGTTGGCACCTTTTGGTTTTTTGCTCTTTTCTATTTTCTCTTTATGCTTGCTTGTATTATGCAATGCTTGCTTGAATAATGCAACAAACATCTATGTATTATGGAGGAATTTCTATTTTATGTTTGTTTCTCTGCTATTTTGTTTTGTTTCTTTAGCTTTTTTTATTGTTGTCATACATGTTTTTATTCTGATTGTACTATACGCAGATCCAGGAACCAGTTCTCCTACTATTCCAAATTGCGTAATTAAAGTTTTATCATTTATCTGAAGTGCAGCAATTCTTCTGAAGTTTTCCCCCAGTTTTCCCCCTCAGTAGTAGAGCTGGTACTATTCCGTCCACTCCTGGTAATTTTTATGGCTGGAAAGCGCCTATGGCTGACTTAATACAGTTCTCCGTAAACAATGAGGCAGCCACTTTCCAGTTCTCTGCCCTTGGTTGTTTACTTTTGTTCTTACTCGCGTCTTTGCGTTTCCCGCAAAGTCTGTTTGTAGAAGAAGAGCAGCTCTCTGCTGCTCAACCTACGTATGGGTTCCATCCGGTCTTCTCGTTGAAGTCCAAAACGCGTCCCTCTGCTCGTTTACGTTAGTAACTGGGCAGCTCGTTTCGAACGCCTTAGTGGTTTACCTCCGCTACAGTGTGTTCCAGCGAAAGTATAGTATTTTACTTTCCCTCTAAAAGTTAATAGCTGTAGACTTTCTTTTAGATTCTCCTCAAATCGATCCCATCTTGTGTTCCTAACTTTTACTTTGATTGGTAATAAAAAAATCAATACAAACTACTCGCATATGATTAGGAAAGGGCCATTGATATTTTTGTACCACAACAATTTGAAAAGAATGCTAGACAGAAGCTATGGATTTCTTTTCAAAATAACACGATTACTACATAAAACTGGCCATAAATCGACAAAACTCAAGTAATCGGCATTTTTCCATATACGAATATACGGTTGTTTGATTAAGTTCAAACTACAGCACAGTGCACGTTTTGATTTCCTCTTTCTATTTGTAAGTCAATTTCCAAGATTTGTTACAACTCGTTTTTATGGATTTCAAAAGGATAGGTTAACCCCTTGTCTATTATGCATATCAAAATATTTGTTCAAACAAAATTTTGAAAAAATATCTTGAAATGAAGCTCCGGACATCCATGTAATCAAAATCAGTCAAAATAACACCATTATGAATATTTTAAGTTTCCGTAGAAAACTACTCTAACAAAGTAGTTTTAACCACCTATTTGCAAAGCACGGGGCACCGCCGTCGTAGGTACTACCTAGTATTTAACTAAGTTACATTCCATTAATCATCATACATATTCCTTTCGCACTTAACATTACAAACACGGTCTAGCCGTAAAAAAAATCAATGTTTTTGGTAGGCAATGAGAAATTTATTTATGTCATAGCAAACAGAGTTTAAAGTTGCCTGCAATTGCAGCCTTCTTTTAACTATTTATCAACGCAAAAAATATAAATGTAACTAGTCACGACTAATTTTGAATACAATGACGAATATAATACAGTGACGAATATGCTAACAATAAAAAATGGTTTATATTTGTTTTTTTTCCAAAAATAATGTTTGTTATAATGCTTAACAGAATAAAATGTTAAATTTTTGCGTCAGCGCAACATAATAAAACAATTTGCATGGTAGCATTTCACATATTCTCTCTCTCTCTCTCTCTCTCTCTCTCTCTCTCTCTCTCTCTCTCTCTCTCTCTCTCTCTCTCTCTCTCTCTCTCTCTCTCTCTCTCTCTCTCTCTCTCTCTCTCTCTCTCTCTCTCTCTCTCTCTCTCTCTCTCTCTCTCTCTCTCTCTCTCTCTCTCTCTCTCTCTCTCTCTCTCTCTCTCTCTCTCTCTCTCTCTCTCTCTCTCTCTCTCTCTCTCTCTCTCTCTCTCTCTCTCTCTCTCTCTCTCTCTCTCTCTCTCTCTCTCTCTCTCTCTCCTCTCTCTCTGTTTCTCTCTCCGTCTTTCTCTCTCTCACAAAAATGTTTCTTAAATTAAGTTTTCTTGCAAATGACATGATATGCCACTCATTTGGATCGAAAAAGTTTTTTTTCACAGAACATAATTATTTGACATTTCGCTTTATTTTCCGTTAACAATTTATCTAACTTCCTGTCTCTGTGAGTTTTCCAAATTTGTTTGTGAATAAAGCTCGAAACTTTAGGAGGGACACGGACTAACTTGAGACAAAAAAGCTGTTTTCACCCTTTTCCACCCTTTTACCTCTTGCACTGAAGCCAATAATTATTTTAGTGTCTCCGTAAATTTTTTCTGTTAGTTTTGTCTATCAAGCTCAAATAAACATAAACATTTCTATTAACGCCCAACAAATTACAGTCATTTTCTTATAAATTCAAAATAAATATAAATTAAATTCCATTAAAATTAAATTTTTCAATTTTTTTTCATAAAAACTTAACTAATTAATCTCCATCTCTTCAAATGTTGTTGTTTTTGTTGTTGTTGTGCGGCCGAAAAGTATGAGGATTAAAAACAAAATATTGATCACAACAATAACTTAATCAAGAAAACATAATTTTTTCTTTACTCCAATTAAGTCATCATTTATCAAAAAGCAGCAAAAATTATTTTAATTTATGTCTCCCAAGTTACTGAGACCTGGTTTAGGGTGTAACATATAATCACTCCGTTTTTACGTTGTTAAAAATAATATCTCAGTAACAGTTTGATCTGATTGAGGATAAAATACTCAGTCGTAAGTATCCTAAATTCTTATACTGAAATAAGAAAAATATATATAGCGAATATATGTTACATAGCAATAAATCAAGGGACTTGAATTAAGAGTTGAAAACAAACAAAAAATTTAACGAATGAAAATTTTATTTGGGAAAATGAATTATGATTTAAAAATATATTTAGAGTACTCTTATATGAAGAGAAAATAAAAAATGAATTTTTAAGTAATTTTATTTATTCACATAAATTCCAAAAGTAGGTTTAAATTTCATGAAGGGTTTTTAAATTTTGTTTCATAGAAATTAATTGTACCTAAAGTAGCATGAAAAAAACGAAAGGTTAATGCCTGACAATCTTCTAGTTAAGTATGACATCCTGATAGCGTTATTAAATCCGGTAGTTTTTTATACGAAAATAAAACACTATATAATTCCAATTAAATTACTCTTAATTTTAAATTCAATTACGTAGCAAAGAATAAACATAAAAACGTTTTATATACGATGACTATTATTATAAATATTATATGAATAAAAACAACCCCTATTTTCAACAAACGATTCCTTTACCTCCCAACTACACCTCCGTTTAAACAATAATTTCTTTTCATTTTTATTTCGAGCAACAAAGAATATCAACAAAAAAACCCTAGTAACAAATTTTATAAATCATCATTAACTTTAACTCACCTACCAGCCAACAAACATCACTTTTATTTTACCTCCGTCGAAATTGTTTTTCAACTTCATTTAAAAAGCATAAAAATTAATAAATTAATTTTATGAATGAACATATGTCAACTATAATATATTTTCCAAAAGTTTAAAACATAAAATACAAAAAAAAACAGTTTTTTTGTTTGAAAATCAATTTTAATATTCATTTTTTTATTTTTGTTTATGCCACCCTTCAATTTTTTTTGTAGTTATTTTAAAATTAATGTGGGGTGGATTTTATATTTGTTTATGTTAATAGTGTTTTTTGGTGGGATGAGGAAAAGGTGATCAGTTTGTTCAAGGTTGTGCTTTGCGTTTAGATTTAGTGTTTTCGACTTTGGTTTAATATGGTGAAAGCTCTAGTCGAGGTTTGAATAACATTAAAACGAATTACTGGGAGACTAGGAAATATCACCTAAAAGTTCTTTGATGTTTTGATAGGTTGGTTGTTTGACAGGTAATACATCATCATAGAACCATTTTTTTTTTAACTTTATTTAGGAAATACTAAAGCTCCAGAAAAAGATTAAGCATTAAATATTGAACATTTTAATGGTTTATATTATATATTTAACACAGGAAACTTACAAATAAATTATGATGTGAAAATATACAAAAATGATATCATTAAAAGCACAGGATTTATAAAAAATAATTAGGACAAGTGACGTCTAGTACTTTTTCGATTTTTATTTTATGATATACCGAATAAAGTAATTTATTTTTGGATTTGTAATTTACATACATTTAGGGTCGATTGTATGAACAAGGATGGATAGAAAAAAAATCTGTGACTAAAGTTTTATTTTCATACGAGGATTTTATTTTTCGTCGATTGTATGAACACGGATAGAATTTTTTTATTTTTGTTTTTATTGCAGTTTATAGCAGTAATTTTTTAAGTGGCAATACTTTTTCTTTTACTTTTATATTAAATTAATTTAATTATAAATTAAAAAACATTATTTCAAAACTTAAATTAAATATATTAAAATTATGTTAAAAATAATATTTATTTTACTATTTATTTATATCAAAAAACAAATTTTAGAAAGACAGAAATTTTAATTCAAAAATAACCAAAAACTGTCCTGCTATGCACATCTCAAGAATAAAAATCAAATTGTTTATCCTTTGTTTTATACAAGAAAAAGAAAGAACAAATCAGAGAATAGAATTTTATTCTCGAATGAGTTTTTTGTTCTATCCTGATTCATATAACACAAACGACGATTTATCTTCTATCCGCATTCATTTGAGGTAAAAGAAGTAGATTGAGGTAAAAGAAGTTATGCTAGAATAATTAATAATTAAAATTATAGGTAACATTAATGCAATTTTAATATTAAAAATTAAAAAACGTAATGAAAAAGGAAGACGTGAAGCGAAAGTGATGGAGAGAGGCTTAAATTAGTTAAGGATGCTTTCTCCATGCAGGGAACCACAACTAAAGCTGGACTCGCAATTAATATCCTGCAGTATCAGACAACTGGTGCAGATAGTGGTGCTTGGCTCACGAATACGAAGCTATCTTTATCGATGAGGGTCTGTAAATTCCTTGGGGAATACTATCCTAATTCAAGTGAAGAGTTGGATGTTGCGATTGTGGAGATGGGGAGAAGCTAAAGTTTCTCCAAGTCAACCTCCACCCTCTGTAAAGAAACGACTGCTGCTCTTTGCTCAAGATGGCAAGAGAGGAGCTAGATGTTGTTTTGATCCAAGAACCTAAATTCACTTCACTTCAAAGAAACTTAAATTCACAAACTGTTGTTAATAAAAATGCAGGTAAAGTTCATTGCTGTATTTTGGTGGAACGCAAACTAAACATTGTTCTGCTTACAGGACCTAGCGATGGGTAGACCGACACAACAGTGGCGGGTCTGGACTTCAATAGCCAAATTTTCTGGATCATCTTAGCATACTTTCCGTATGACGGGGTCTTAATCCCTGGTAGGATAAGCAATCTGGTACCATATGCTTCGTTTATAGAATGACCATTCTTACCTAACCTAACCTTCATGACGCTGGATGCACCAGGGCGAATAAATGTATTCATGATTTAATACATGACCGAAAATATTTGGCTGTTTATAGTCGCTGGCATCGAGTGTGCATTGAATGATCTCTGAATTGGATTACCGGTGATAGTTATGTTATAATGTTGACATTTAAATATGCCGCCTAATTTTATTATTTGTTTTGTTTACTATTGGCAACCCTGCATTGTTAAAAGTGAAATGTGTGTGAAACAGTCAGTCGTCTACTTTTTGACAGAACACATGTTACAAACATTTAATGTGAATAAAATTCAATATTTGTAAAACCTATAAGTCTTATAAAATTATTACATGGTGTCAGGTGTTAAACCTATAATTGTATATAATCTGGTTTGTCGTGTAAAACAAGGAATCTGTTGTAAATTTTTTGGAGAAAAGTTACAAGTCGTGGGAACGTAGAAAAACAAAATAAAGGAAAGAAAAACCAAAATGGCAACCATGGATGATAGATTGCCTAAACCTCTTTCAGCAAATGATTTGCCAAACGAGTGGCCACAATGGAAAAGATTTTTTTTAATTTATCTTAATGCTAATGGATTTTCTGATAAGAAGGAATTCGTAAAGGTGTCAAAATTTTTATGGTTAGTGGGTGAACAGGGTGTACGCATATACAACACGCTATTTCCGAATGATACTACAATTGAGGGAATGTTGAATATTGTTGAAAAATCATCATCGTCGTCATCGACTACAGAAACTGAAACAGATGATTCAAATAAACAAACACTTGCTGCAGTTCTAAAAGCATTCGATAATTTTTGTTTGCCACGTCGCAATTTAGCGATGGAATCTTTTAAGTTCCATACAATGTCACAAAAAGAAAAACAACCATTTTCGGAATATGAAACAGAGTTACGTACACAAGTTCAGTATTGTTCATTCGAATGTACAAATTGCAAGTCATCATTTCATGATCGTATGTTGCGAGATCGCATTGTTTTGGGTGTGTATGACAAGAAGTTGCAAATGAAATTGCTTGATGGCAAATATGATAAGTTAGACGAAATAATAGAAGTTTGCAAAGTGTTTGAAGCTGCTTCTATAAATAAGCGTTTATTGGAAGCAATACCATCGCAATACACTAATACATCAAGGTTAAATGTAAATGTTGCTGAAACGCATGTTATGGAATCATTGGGTGGCGCAAATAGTGATCCAGCAATAAATGTGGCGTATACACGTGAACGAAAGTATTCATGTTTTAATTGTGGTCAGCCGTACAATGGAAACCATCGCAGTTTTTGTCCAGCAGCCAAAATAAACTGTAATAATTGTGGAAAAATTGGCCATTTCCAAAAATATTGTCGCTCGCCAAGAACAAAATCACAATCTACAACTAAAAACAAATCAGTGGAAAGTAAAATTAATGTTGTAAAGCCGATTGACTGGAGTACAGGTAATTTTTCTTTTAGCAGTGGCGTTGCCAATGAAACGAATTATAAATAATTTTGATTCTAGTTCAGAAAATTTAAATTTTGCGGTTATGATTAATAGTGTAAGCAGCTGGTTCAAATATTATAATGTTCAAGGACAATTAATAAAGTTTAAATTAGACACTGGAGCTGACATCAGTTGCATACCGATAAGTTTCATTGATAAAATGGGTTGTAAAAATAATTTAAGTAGAACTTCTCTTGTTGTCAGCGATTATAGTTTGAATAAAATAGTTGTATTTGGATCCATTAAATTAAATTGTGTTGATGTTGATTCTGGTGATGAGCATGAGGCCATATTTTATATTGTTGATGATTGTTATGAGTCTTTGTTGGGAATAAATGAATGTATTTCGTTTGGATTAATAAAACGAGTTTCGAGTATTCAGACGTTGCCATCCAAATCCAATGATTTTGTTGATCAGTTCAAAGATGTATTTGATGGTCTTGGTATGTTGCCGGGACAATGTACAATTCGTTTGAAACAGGGTTCTTTACCAGTCTTGCATTATAGAAAGCGTTTTCCATTGGAGCTGTTGGATCGATTAAAAAATGAATTGGATAGACTTGAGAAGTTGAAAATAATCAGTGTTGTTGATTATCCAACAGATTGGGTAAGTAATTTACAAACGGTGGAAAAATCTAATGGCACTTTGCGCATTTGTCTTGATCCAAAACCATTAAATAAGTGTATTAAACGTGAACATTATCTGATTCCGACGTCTGAGGATATCACTAGTCGTCTTTCTGGAAGTCGTGTATTTACTGTATTAGATTTGAGTAATGGTTTCTGGCAAATGAATCTGGAACCAGACAGTGCGGATTTGACTACTTTCATGACACCGTTTGGTCGTTATCGTTGGGAGCGTGTTCCTTTTGGACTCTGTTGCGCGCCAGAGATGTTTCAAAAGAAAATGGTACAAATATTTGGAGACATCCCTGGTGTGGAAATATATTTTGATGATATGTTTGTATCCGGTGTTGATGAGAAAAATCATGATGCAACGTTGTTAACTGTTTTGGAACGTGCTCGGCAAAACAATGTGAAATTTAATGAGAATAAGATTCAGTATCGTATGTCAAGTGTGAAGTTCATGGGAAACATAATTTCTTTTGGTTCCGTAACGCCGGATAGGAAACATTTAACGGCAATAAGTGATATGCCTAAACCAACGGATAAATCGGCTGTTAAGCGATTGTTGGGTCTATTTAAATACATCAGTCGATATGTGCCTAATTTGTCACAGCGATCTCTTAACCTTCGACTTTTGACTCATGATGATGTTGCGTGGCAATGGGGTGATAAACAGGAAACTGAATGGAGAGATTTAACATCGTCAATTGTAACTACGCCTGTATTGGCAATTTATGACCCAAAAGTCCCAGTGGTCGTTCAAACTGATAGTTCCAAGGATGGAGTGGGCAGTGTTTTATTGCAAAATGGACAGCCTGTTGCATATGCGTCTCGAGGATTAACGGTTTCTGAGCGGAAGTGGGCGCAAATAGAAAAGGAGCTTCTGGCCATTGTTTTTGCGTGTGAGCGTTTTCACTACTTTTTGTATGGACGAGATTTTGTGGTGCATTCTGATCACAAGCCACTTGAGTCTTTGTTTGAACGTGGTATAGATGATGTGTCTGCGCGTCTTCAAAGAATGTTTTTGCGATTGTTAAAGTATCCTGGATTATCTATAGTATACACTCCTGGAAAGGATATGTTAGTTGCGGATTGTTTGTCGCGCGCAGCAGTTGCTGAACCATGTGTTGAGAATGATGGACTAAGTGGTATGGTTCATGCCATTCAGAAGGTGTGTATGTCACAGGAAAATTACAATTTTTATGTGGATGTTTTACGTAAGGATGAACAGTATTGCCGCATAATTAAGTATGTTGAAACGAACTGGCCGTCATATCACAAGCTTGACAGTTTTTCGCAGCGTTTTTACAGAATAAAGGATGATCTGCATTTTGAGGACGGAGTACTTTTCAAGGGTTGTCGTATTGTTGTACCGAACGAACTACAGTCAAAGATATTGTGTGTCATTCATTCTTCTCATTTCGGTATCGAAAAAACGTTAGCGTATGCACGTGAACGATTTTATTGGCCAGATATGTCACGTCAAATAAAGGATCTTGTCCAGGATTGTCGCGTGTGTGAACAGTTTGCGCGAAACAATCAAAAGGAGCCATTACACCAGGATAAAATTCCAGCGTATCCGTGGGAAACGGTTGCTATGGATTTATTTGAATATGCGGGAAAGGACTTTGTTTCAATTATTGATGCGTATTCCGGTTTATTAGTTTGTAAACGGCTAGCAAGCAAGACATCAGGTCACTTTGTGGAGATTCTCCATCAGATTTTTTCGTATTATGGCTACCCAACCAGAATTCGTGCAGATAACAGTCCATTCGGTTCACGAGAATTTGATAGATTTGCAAATGATGTTAACTTGAAGTTTGATTTCTCAAGCCCCAGATACCCACAAAGCAATGGACTTGCCGAAAAGGGTGTAGCGATTGCTAAAAATATTGTGAAACGTTGTTGTGAAGATGGTGGAATTTCGGGTTTGGAATACAAAATTTTGGAATATAATGCTACGCCCGTTGCTAGTATGGGTATGTCACCGGCTCAATTATTTTTCTGTAGACAAATCAAAACTAAGGTGCAGACATCGGGAGAACTTCTTAAGTGGCAAATAGTTTCTGAGGGTGAAATAGGAAAGAAAATAGAATATAAAAGACGTCGTCAAAAGTATTATTATGATAGACAGTCAAAAAATTTGCCACGATTGAATATTGGTGATCGAGTAATGTTTAAAAAATCTGGAAGTATGTGGTTTCATGGTGAAATTAGTAAATGTTTTAATGATCGATCATATATTGTGGATGATAAACGTGGAAACTTGTTTCGTCGTAATCGTAGGCAGATTGTCAAAGCGAAGTTTAGTAAGACAAATAATAATTGTGATGGAATGAATGGGGCCCGTTATGGTCCTCACAACAATCAACAACCCAAACAACCAAATAATAGTAATGGTAATGATTTTGTAGGGTTGAGTAGTCGTGACCTGTCGAAAGAGTCAAGCTCTACGGGAAAACAGGATCTTGAGGGTTCATATGCAACTGACATTTCCGAAGAAATCAATGATGACTTAGAAACGTTTGATAATAATTTGCAACCACCTGCTTCGCCTTTAACGGTACCCTACACAACGCGTAGCGGTCGGCTTATAAAGCAACCTGACCGATATGGAGAGTGGATATAAAAAAAAAAAAAAAAAAAAAAAAAAAAAAATAACGAAGCGTGTTATAATGTTGACATTTAAATATGCCGCCTAATTTTATTATTTGTTTTGTTTACTATTGGCAACCCTGCATTGTTAAAAGTGAAATGTGTGTGAAACAGTCAGTCGTCTACTTTTTGACAGAACACATGTTACAAACATTTAATGTGAATAAAATTCAATATTTGTAAAACCTATAAGTCTTATAAAATTATTACAAGTTACTATACTTGCAAAGATGAACCAGATGCTGAATATCTGGTAAATCAACCTGCAATCTGTTCATGAGGTTAGCGACTGTGGACCGGCTTTTATTTTTGCTGCCAACACATTGACAGTAATACTGAATTACGAATTGTTCATAACTTTCAGCTGTAACTTCAGCCTGGCGTAATTATTTCCTGGTGCAGTTTATTTAAACTTTGTCAGTACAGTACAATGTGTGTGGCAGACTTCTGCTGATCAAAACTGAAATTGCTATTTTGGTAAAAACAAGACAAACATTCCGAACAAACAGTTTGACCTCGGTTTTCTTACTGTCAATATCTAAGTTGTGAATTTTGTTTCAAAACGGAAAACTTTTGACACAGTTAACACAGTTAACACAGTTTTTTTTAACTTTATTACCTTTGTATAGAAAATTTTTGAACTTTAAACAAAGTATTTTATCGATTTTTTTTTCTTCAAACGATCCATTCAATCGTAACACAGATCACCCTTGTTTTAGAACAAAGTTAAAATAAATATATAATACAAAATTAACTCACAGATTATCACAACAAAAAAAACTTTGATTTTTAATGGAAAACAAACAAAAAATTTTTCTCCAACATCACTAACCCCAATCACATTTTGTGATTTAAGAATGAAAACGAAAAACAAAATATCATCGGTTACCCCTAACACACTACCTAAATATACAATCATGAAAAATATGTATAAAATAAAATAAGAAAATATACATCCCCTTGGCGACGATAACAAAATGAAAAGAAAAAAAGAAAACAATCACTTTCGTCCCCTTACCTTTTTACAATAATCAAGTAAATCCATTTTATCTCGTAAACATGTAGCACCAGGTGTTTTTATACTTAAATCAGTTGTCCATCTCCCTTCTTCCGATAAATGTTGTGGATGATATCCTTGACCAGCTTCACATAATACAGCTATTTGTGGTTCCCATCTTGGTGATGCTGACTAGAAGTAATAAAGAAAAATAAACATAAAAATTTAGTTACAAAAATTAGTTTAAAAATAACTGAATTTGGACACGGAATTTAGTATTTTATTTATTTTGTACATAAATCATTATTATAGTAGAATATCACGAGATATATGTTTTTTGTTATTAACATGTACCTTGTTAAAGAAAATATTTATGGTTTAGTTTTTAAAGAATTTAAACGGATTGAAAAACGAACTCGAGCAGTTTGAAATTAATTGTGAATTATAACCAATTGTAGTTTTTTTTAAATTTAAGTTTAAATGTCTAGCATAATTACATTCAATAACATTCAATTCAAACTTTATTTAAAAAACTTCCCATTCATCTCCTTCCATCAATAATCAGTAATTATAATAAAAAAAATTAAATAAATAACAAGTTGAATTTTTACAATTCAGTTAATTAGTTAATTAAAAAGAATTAATTTTTCCAAGTTTATTAATTTGTGAGAGCTAACTTTGCTAAATTTTGATTACATTTTTACTTGAGTTTATACAAAATTATTAAAATTAATCACAAAAAAACAATACACAAAAATTTTTTCGTTCAAAGATCTTACTTTTGAAACCACTACTGAAATTAAAATTCAGAATGAAAAATAATTTCCCATTCACTAGAAGCAAATGAGTTTTTTCACCTTCCAAAGGAAAGAAAAATTAATAAACAAAAAATTAGTAAAAGAAAACCTCTTAATTTTCTTCCATTTTTTTAGCAAAGGAAAATAATTTATTTTATCTTATAATTCATTTTTTTCTGCGTTCTTTTCTTAAGTTTTTTGTTTCTTAATTGATCAAATTTATCTTAGGGTTGTATTGTAACATATATTGGTTAAGTTCCATCCGTTTACAGCGTTAATCAAATTATTTCAAACGGTTTTTCATTTCTCTAGAATCTATCTACCTACATCATGCTTTTTCATCACAGGAAAAATTAAACCGTGGTAACACTTAACAGTGTGCGAAAAATAACGATGAAATAAAAAAAAAACATATTAAGTTTAGTCGGTTTATGGCCAGTTTTAGGTAGAATTCGTCTTTTTCGACTAATTTCGATTACACGGATATTCCAGAGATTTCTTTCAGCTTCTTTTCTCAAATTTTTTATGGATAAATTTTTTGAAAAAAAAAAATTGCCAAATAGGTAAGGCTTAAGCCTATGATGTTTTAAATGCAGAGAAATGAGTGGTCACAAATCTTGACGAATGCCACAGAAACTGAAAGAGGAGACCAAAACATGAACCGTGAGGAAGTTTGAGTTTAATCGAACAACGTTTCTAATTAGAAGATAACAATAATTAGAAGACGTATTATTCAATAGAAAATAAAAAAAAATTAAAACTTGACCAGCATCGAACCCGAAACTTTCAATAGTAGCAACTTTACTTTATCCACTTTACCACCGTCTTATATTTTTATTGTTCAGTGAATGTTCTTCATACTTTACCTAAAATTTTTTTTTATTAAAATAATTATATGTTTACCTCTCACAGAGTCTAGATTTGAAGATTTTTTTTTCATAAAATCTGTCAGGTATAATTTAATTCAACCAAACAATAGGAATTCAAGCTAAATTTAATTAAAAAATATGGAGGGGCTGAAATCTCACAGCTCTGAGACATCAAGACTTCGGTCTGGGTTAAGGATTTTGATATAGTTTTCGGCAAACATCTTTTATGAGGACATGGTTTTTAGTTTTGGGCAGCAATGTATATCAAACATAACTCTTTGTTAAAGTACAAGTATTTTTTTATCTCTGTTTAGAAATTTATTACAAAACTAACACGAAACATCAATACGTTGCCGGAAAATTATAATGAAAATTTAAGTAACAACAAAGAGTTAGGAGTAACATAACAAAGAGTTATGTTTGATATACATCGCTGCCCAAAACTAAAAATCATGTCCTCATAAAAGTTTTTTGCCGAAAACTATATACAAATCCTTAACCCAGACCGAAGTCTTGACATCTCAGAGCTGTGAGATTTCAGCCCTCCATATTTTAAATAAAAAATAATAATTTTACTACTCTTGGTAGATGATATGTCAACTAAAAGAGGAGACTAAAACATGTATCGTGCTGAAGTTTGAGTTTAATTAAAAAACTCGTCTAAGAATACCAGCATGTTTTGTGGATCTGTTCGTTTTGTATGGAAAAATGACAATCGCTCAAAATTTGCGGTTATAATAACCAGTTTTATGAAATTAAAAATACTTTATAATATTTAATTTCATTCCACAATAATTTGATTCTAAAATAAATAGTGTATGTTTTCTGCGGGCCGGTCGTCGTCCGTCGGTCATTACCTACGAAATCTAGAAAACCGCTGGAGGAATTTCAAAAAATTTTTCTTCTAAAAATAGGTATATTCAAGGGACAGGTTCAATGGGACGTTATGTTCGATAACTGTACCGGAAATGTGTCAAAAAATCATTGTGTGTGTCAAAAATAGCAAATTTTCATATGTTTGGCTTAAAAATCGTTCATTTTAAGTGATTACGAGTAGGAACGTTGAATTTGGAGAAATCTTGATGGTAGGGATTTGTATGTGGGATCAAAAACTAAATTATTGCATTATAAGTTTGTCAAAAAAATGTTGTCAAGTGTGTGAAAAGAAAGATTTTTATTTATTTTTTTGCCCAATTTTTTGGAAAAAAATAAAATTAATTATTTATTTGACATGAAATTTTATTATTATTATTGAGAATTATGGCATTATAATTTTGTCAATAAAATGTTATCAAGTGTGTCAAAAGAAAGATTTTTACTTATTTTTTTACCTAATTTTTTGGAAAAACATAAAACTAATTATTTGTATGACATGAAATTTTATTATTATTATAGGGAATTATGGCATTATAAGTTTGTCAAAAAAATAATGTCAAGTGTGTCAAAAATGGTTTCATTTATTTTATTATTATTACTGAGAATTAGGGCATTATAAGTTTGTCAAACAATGTTGTCAAGTGTGTCAAAAGAAAGGTTTTATTTATTTTTTATTCAATTTTTTTAGAAAAAATAAAATTAATAGTTTGTATGACATGATATTTTATTATTATTATAGAGAATTATTGCATTATAAGTTTGTCAAAAAATAATGTCAAGTGTGTCAAAAAATGATTTCATTTATTTTTTTAGCCAATTTTTTGGAAAAAAAATGTAGCTGTTTTTATGACGTAAGTGTAATTTAAAATGAAATTGGACATGGAAAATTTTTAATTTGTTATAGTTTTTGAAATATTTTTGGAATTTTGAAAAAGTTTGTATTTTTGATTTTGTAATAATTTTTGCAATATTTTTAGAATTTCGGCGAAAGTTTTAAATTTTGATTTTGTAAGAATTTTTTGAATATTTTTAGAATTTTGAAAAATTTTTATTTTTGATTTTATTATAATTTTTGGAATTTTGAAAAAAATTTGAATTTTTGATTTTGTAATAATTTTTGCAATATTTTTAGAATTTAGGAAAAGGTTTGAATTTTTAAGAATAAAACTAATAAAACTAATTATTTGTATGATATGAAATTTTATTATTATTATAGGAAATATGGCATTATAAGTTTGCCAAAAAAATAATGTCAAGTGTGTCAAAAATGGTTTCATTTATTTTTTTAGCCAATTTTTTGGAAAAAAAATGTAGCTGTTTTTATAACGTAAATGTAATTGAAAATGAAATTGGAGATGGAAATTTTTGAATTTGTTATAGTTTTTGAAATATTTTTGGAATGTTGAAAAAAGTTTGTATTTTTGATTTTGTAATAATTTTTGCAATATTTTTAGAATTCTGGAAATAGTTTGAATTTTTAAGAATTTTTGAAATATTTTTGGGATTCAGAAAAAATTTAAATATTTGATTTTATTATAATTTTTGGAATTTTGAAAACAGTTTTAATTTTTCATTTTGTTATAATTTTCCAATATTTTTAGAATTTTGTAAAAAAATAGAATTTTTGGATTTTTATAAATATATTTTTAGAATATGGAAAAAAAGTTTCAATTTTTGATTTTTGGAATATTTTTAGAATTTTGAAAAATTTAAAATATTTGGAATTTTGAAAAAAGTTTCAATTTTTGATATTGTTATAATTTTTGCAATATTTTTGGAATTTTGGAAAAAGTTTGAATTTTTAAGAACTTTCGGAAGTTTGAAAAAAGTTAGTATTTTTGATTTTGTAATATTTTAACAATATTTTTAGAATTATGAATAAAGTTTTTTATCTTTGATTTTGTAATAATTATTAGAATATTTTTAGAATTTTGAAAAAAGTTTGATTTTATTTAATTTTTACAATATTTTTGGAATTTTGAAAGAAATATAAATTTGTGGTTTTGTAATATTTTCTCGAAACGCTAAATGGAGAGGTTTTTGAAAAGTTTGCTGATTGAATCTTCTTTTCACTAAATTATGTTAATTTATGATCTATTATAATTTTCCGGCAACTTAATGATGTTTCGTGCTAGTTTTGTAATAAATTTCTAAACAGAGATAAAAAATACATGTACTTTAACAAAGAGTTATGTTTGATATACATCGCTACCCAAAACTAAAAACCATGTCCTCATAAAAGTTTTTTGCCGAAAATTATATCAAAATCCTTAACCCAGACTGAAGTCTTGATATCTCAGAGCTGTGAGATTTCAGTCCCTCCATATTTTTCTAACTTAGTTTTTGGAACAAAAACCAAACAATTAGATCCTGTTATTGACTAACAATCTATAAGATAAAAGGTTGTGTTACGATTTTAAAAGATATGTTACGGCATCTAAGAACAGCATAATCAAAACCTTCAGGACTGAAATACAAAAAATAAAACAAGAAAGTTTTTTTTTCCAAAACAAAATGTTTGCAAGTGAAATATAATCAACAAACATTTTTTTATGGCCAATAAATGGAAAATTCACGACTCGATTGAAGTCTCGAAATTTGGAATAAATATTTAAGGTCACCATGAATTCAGAACTTTTATTGGTTTAAGGTAGAAATATGGGTCGATTTAGAGTCAGTTGTCATATAATTTACTTGTATTTGTTTATTCTACAATAATTGCTTATAGATCTACTCTACCTCGGACAAGTTCTGTAGTTGAAAAGCAGTTTATTTTCCGATTTTATTTAAATTGGTTATAAACTTGTTTTGGTATTTTTAACAATAAAATGGACCAGTCAGATCTAAATATCAGCCCAAAATAAAAATGTTTGATAATAATAAAATTGTGTGGCTATATTTCAAAAATTTTCGAATTTTCGGCGTTCCATTGGTGATCTATACCCAAATTACACAAATTGGAATTCTAGTTACTAATTTACAAAATAAATCGTTTTTCTATGATAACAAATGAAAAGACTATTCCACTAGTGTATAAAGAATAACAAATTGTAGTTGCTATGGTTTTTCATATAATTTTACAAAGTATTTTAAACAACGCAACCATGAAAAAATAGAATATGAATTTTGAATGTTTTGTTGTCGATTTATAACTTTATAATTTATAGTAAATATCGATTATATGTTACTATCATAGAAAAAATTGCATTTCCTACGCGAGATAAAAACATTTTTCGTTCGTAAACATGTCTCACTCGACGCTAGCGCGTCTCGTAAACAAATGTTTACTCACGAAAAAAACAATGTTTTCATCTCTTGTAGAAAAATATACTATTTTTGTGTAGTTTAAAAAGTTGAACATCGGTTGGGTGTCCCAGTAACGCAACACAAAAACTAAAACTTTTAATCCTTATAAAACAATATACTATTTTATTGAATTGGTCAAACTGGTCTACAAAATACAATCTAATTACCCTTGAAATGTAAAGCAAGTTCATCCCCTACTCACACCGCACTTAAATTTTTATAATTTTATTTCAATTTTCACAAAAAAAAAAAATAGAATCGATAAGAAGAAAATGTAATTTTTTTATATTATGTAAATAAAGGGAGTACCAAAATTCACTCACAAATTGAAATTTATGTCACTTGTGACGGAATTAACGTAACATTATAATTAAATTAATTAGGTTAGTCTTGGTTAAATCGCAAGATATGGATGTCGACGGCGTTACGTTACATGTCGTAGAGTCTGAGAAACAATTCAGTCACTCACTGAAAATCAAAATTACCTCTTGTGTGAATGTTGGAGCACCCTATAAAAGTAAAAAAATGGAATACGGTTTTATGTTGTACACATACTTTTCTCTTGTTTTCTATTGAAGGTAGCATTCAAAATAGGAAATACTTTCGAGTATATTCTTTGAATATAGTAAAATTTAACAATAAAATTTTATTTATCGAAAATTTTATATTAAATTATATAATGTAATTTGATATGAAGAATTTATCTATTTATCTATAAATTCAAGTTTTTTGTTGTTCTTGCGATTCTGTTGATAAGATGAGTTGAAGATGTTGAGTATATACGGTATAAGAAGTGTGATGGATGTATGGTGTAGGGTGTAAAAAACATAAAATTTTGAATTTCATTAGTTATGATTTTTTTATGTTTAAAAAAAAATAAATATTTATGTTCAATTTCATTTTCGATATTGTGTTATACGATATTAAGATTTAATGTCTTAATGTTATTGGTTATATTTATTTTATGATGATTGGAAATTTTTTGAATTGATATGTTGATTTTAGTTTTGTGTTTTTTTGAATGATTTTGTTTCTTTTGTTAATATAGCGAATTGGGGTGGAAATATATTTTGTGTATCATTCATATGTTTATGTTAATATAATCACTTGTGTAAAACAGATTTAATCTATTCAAACCATTCAAATAATAGAAAAAAAAACGGACGGATCGAGAACTGTCTTATAATTTAGAATCCCTACCATCAAACAATATAAAATATATAAAGTAATTTTCCTAGAAAAATAATAATAAAAACATTCAAATAACAATCAGAATCCTCCAACGTTTTTTATTCCAGTTCTGCTTGAAACCGAAAATACTCAAATTAAAATTGACAATTTGTATGCGGAAAATGAAGAAAATTTCCACATAGAAACTGATAATAATAATGAAACAAAAATAACAATTTCAACTTTTGCTATTCAAATTGACATTTTCTTTTATTTGGTATTTCAAGATTCTACCATTCTAGTTAGATTCAGGTAGATAGGTAGGAAGGTAGTTGGAAAGGTACATATTCCTATAACGAAAACAAAGAAAACAGGAATAATAAAACAAAAAATTCGATAGAATAATATAACAAATAATAAAATGTCTAAAGTTTTTGAAGTACCATCAAGGGACCAATAGAGTAAAAGACAGAATCTATTACACATTAGATTTTTCTATTTGGCTAGAATTTTTAACTTTTTTAACATTTAGTTAGGGAATGGATATGAATAAATATGAATATTTACAAGTAAAGTTTGTTTCATGAAGTTTTATGAAAACATTTGGAGTAAAACTTTGGTATTTAATTCTTTTGTTGATTGTGAATTTTGTGTTTGGAAAATTGTTTTAGAGAAACAACAATAACAAATTTAAAAGAAGTCTTTTTTTATTTGCGGACATACGGACAACGGATTCGGTACATACGCATTTAGTATGGTTTTTCTTAGTTCTGATTCTCAAGGTACGGATTGCCAAAAGTCAGTAACTTGGGTCACCCGGGTAATTCAGAAAAATCGGGAAATAATTTCTCCAGTAGTAAACTAAAACAGGGATAGAGTGGGAAAATGGGATGGAGTGAAAACTGCGTAGCCAACCGATTTCCGTTCAATCCTTAAGTTGGATACTGGTTCATAACCCGGGTACTAGGTAACCGAAGCGGTTCTACAAATTGAAAGCATATGAAGAGCAGAGGCTGCACATGTTTTACAAAATCAATCAAAACTTCTTAGGAGAAATTTGGTGGAGCGCCCCTCTGGAGATGGTTGAAAGAGATCAAATCCCTAGCAGAGAAAGAGCTCGAATGAAAATCCTGGTTGAATCTTCAGATCTTGAGGACATCCTTAAGATTATTTGCTTGAGCGACGAAAATTTGCCGACTTCTAATTGGAAGACGGGTGGGAAGCACGTCACAAGGTATAGCTCCACATATAACTTGGTGATGTAGTTCGAATCTGCGAGAAGAGGGAATAGCGACACTATTGTGGTAGACGAAGAAACTCACGCATTGTAATGACGTAGAAATGCTTTAGATTTAGAAGGTTAACACTACGCCAAACTTGCTTCGGCGACACTTCCAACCCTACTCTCAAGCACAGATGAGGACATCATTCTGTTTCAGAAATCATGGATGTCTATTTATTCAATATTTGGGCTCAGAGCTCCCAACTATAAACTCCTCTATGTGAAAAAAAATGGTAAGGTTAGAGCTTGTATTTTAGCTTTATAAGAAAACTATCCAACTGTTAAAGTACACACACATTCGCCATGATGCGGCTAAACTCCAGCTCCTTCTTATCTCAGTGTTAGACCTTCTTCAGTTTGAATACCCAAAGGTTCTAGTGACAAAATCAAAAATTCTCTAGGAAATTAAACAATTTAAACCGCATTCAAGTCAGGTGGCCCTAATAAAGTTGTACCCGCTGAAGTATATAAAACCTCAGAGCTGATTACATAACTTGGCTCAAAATAATGTCTACGGCGTGCGTTGAGATGTCTGCTCAAGAGACCGAATTCAACGTATTTTTCATTCCTAAGGCAAGAAAAAGCTCTTACTGACTACTAGTAACGTTAGACCCATCAGTCTATAATATTTTCTCCTTAAAACACTAGAAAGACTGATTTACGTGCATCTTCCTCAAAGCATTGCATTGACCCAAACAATAGAGCATGCTATAGTACGCAATATCAAACATTGGAACATAAGAATACAATCTGACTGCTTTTTTAGATATTACGAGAGCTTTCAATCACATGTTACCAGTAACTAACAAGAGGCGCTAATAAAACTGGATGTGGATGAATCCATGGTAATGTTAAGCGAACGCATGGAGAACATCAACAGCATGCAGGAACATCTTCAGAATCTCTGCAGGAACATCAACATGTTGCTGACGGAGTTCGCTCATAAAAAAACTCTCAGCCGTGGCACTCTTCAAGGAGGTGCCCTGTCTCGGTTTATGTGGAACTTGGCAATTAACAGCTTAAATAGAGGTGGAGATAGCTGGTTTTAAAATATCAGGTAAATTTTTGACTACGTTAATTTCGACTACGTAAATGCAAACTGCATTGCACAAATGTAACACGCCTCTGGCTTGGCAGTGGACTGTATGAATTGTTTTTGATGGATGATGAAGAAGTCAAAGGGTGTGACATGTATAAGCTCACACAGCGATTGAAATTATGTTTTATGTAATAGAGCCTAAACAGATGAGACTCTCGATGACAAGTCGACAGCTGGATCTTGACAATGATAGTAATATTTTGCCTAACAAATAAGACTTTCGATGACGGAGATTCCAAGATAACATTCAATAATGCAAAACTATTACTGCATGACGATTCGAAGATAGGTTATTACATAACTACAACAGACGGTTACTGGATGACGACGACGATGATGATATGATATTAAACTAACCACTATCTGTAGTTCGATGACTATATTAACATTAACTGCAGTGTGATGATAAGGCTGATTTCAAAATATGCAGTATTCAGTAATAACAACGAATACTGCATGACGATGACGGTGATGATATAATATTAGAATAACTACAATCTGTAGTTCGATGACTATATTAACATAAAACTGCAATTTGATGATTTGTAAATGTGCAGTATTCAATAACTACAACAATGACTGCATGACGCTGACGATATAATATTAAAAATAATTACAATCTGTAGTTCGATGACTGTATTAACATAAAGCTGCAATTTGATATTTTGAAAATATGCAGCGTTCAGTAACTACAACGATTACTGCATGACGATGATGATATATGCTGATTTCAAAGAAGTAATATTCAGTAATTACAGGGTGTTAATAAACTGCATGGCGATGACGATGATGATACAATATTAAAATTACTACAATCTGTATGTCGATTGATGACGATATTTACCATAAAATTGCACTTTGCTGATTTTGAAGATGTATAACATTCAATGTCTACAGCCGATTATTGTAAGACGATGATGATTCGAAGATATATTATTAAACAGCTAAGCTGCATGGCGATTACGATGATGGTGTAATATTAAAATAACTACAATCTGTAGTTCGATGACGATATTAAATAAAATTGCAATTTGCTGGTTCCAAGATGTGTAATATTCAATGACTACAGCCGATTACTGTAAAACGATGATGATTCGAATATGTACTATTAAACAGCTACACTGCATGGCGATAACGATGATGATATACTATTAAAATAACTACAATCTTTTGTTTCGATGACGGTATTAGATAAAATTGCAATTTGCTGATTTTCAAAGTATGTAGTCTTCAATAACTACCAACAATTACTGCATAACGATGCTAATATGATGTTAAACAACTAAAACTTGTAGGTCGATGACTATGTCAACATAAACTGAACCATGAAAATCACTATAATTGAAAGGAACAGCACATGCGGTGGTCTACAAAATGGTGGAAGAAAAAAATAGTATTTGTTAGTATCACATGCTGGTTCAATACAATTTGTCAAAATGCCACAAGGAAAAATAACGAAGCAATGTTAATCACTCCAAAAAAAATACTCAATCCTTTAATTTCACTTTAATGAACCAAAACTTAAACAAACTTGATACACGGTTACTCTATAATTACAAAATACATTTTTTGTAGATGATGTTAACAAAAGAGGAACATTATATCAAAACGAAGCCTTATATATAATAAAAACATGAAGACTTATACATGTAACTTAACAATCCAACAACCTAACAAAAAATATATTCCACAATTTTATTATAAATTTTTTAGCAATATAGCACAAATTCTACTGATCGTAGCCAAAAATTGCTGTTTTCTTTAGCGACGGGACATCATATTAATTGTCAAGCTGACGTCTAAAAATGTAAACAACTAATAATATTTAGCAAATATTCAATTAAATAATATTTGTTCTATTTCTAGAATTATAAATGGCAATGAGATACTTCAGGAATAATAGAAATCATTTTCTGATCGTAAAAGTTAAGTTAATCTTAACATCAGGTATTTTGAACATTATATCTAAGCTAACTTTTATTTATTTCTTTTTAGAAACATTGAGATGATTAAAGTAATTCATCTCAGAATGAAGGAAGTTCAGTAATATCTACTGACTGAAATTTTAAAATTTGTTGAATTTTATGTTGATGTAATACAACATGTAAACAACATCAAAAAGGTTAAGATAATCTTAATACTAGTTATGTGAATATTTACATTTCTGATCATTTTTCTTTTTTTCTTTTTAGACTTTTGACGAGGCGTCAACAAATAACATTGCTAAAAATGTGGGTTTGGAGGTAATTCTGTAAAAACATAACTGGTTCTTTTTACCAGGAAACATAGGTTTCCTGATCTCGACCCAATTACACTGGAGGGGAGTTACGAAGGTGTTTACCCCGTAAAAATTCATTTGTCTAAACAAAATTGTTATACATGAATCGATACGTTTAATACAACTTATTGTTTTTTTCTCTCATTTTTTTGTTCAACCCTGCTCGCAATGATATTTCTTTTTTTCAATTGCTGTCTCATTTTGTGATGTTGTTGATTCATGAAATGTGCTTATATATTATTTAGACATTTGTTTTTTGGAGTTAGTTGGTGAATACCAAGGAACACCCAGGGTTTGAAGATTAAAAAAGTTTGTTAGTCAAATTATAGTAAAATGAATCTTTTTAGTTAAATTAGTAAACTTATACATAGAAATTTTTCTTTAAAAAATAGCAAAAAAGTGTTCTTTGCAAAAAATAATATAAAACTTTTTTTCTCAAAAAAACGAAAGAAAGGTGATCCATCATAGAAACAACACAATTGACAAGAAATGTGGTTTATGCTCTGAAGTAAACGCAAGTGGGTTGAAAAGTTTTTGATGTTGTATCCATACGAAATGTATGTAACCAGAAAGCCATGAGCAGATGTGAATACCAAAAACGATTAATGGAACTTAATGGAACCAACCGTTGTTTACCAAACTATTGGTTTTGCAAGCATCGTAATTCGGCTACACAAATGTTACAACTATGTTTCACTCTATATCTCAAAAGATAGATTTTAGCTTTAACATTCAAAATATATAAAATTCGAATGTGATTTTCAACCTTGCGTAGTGTGAAGAATTTTCCACTTTTAAGGTAAAAGTTAACTAACTACATCAAGGTAACAACATAAAGATTAGTACTAAAATGGTATGATTTTTCGTTAATTTACAGTAAACGATTCGTTTTTCTTTTAATATTAAAACATCATTTAACACAAAAACGCTTACGTTCATGTTCATTTTCTTTTTTATTTACACCAAAAATTTGAAAAATAATCAAAACCTAATAACGCTTCAAAAATATAATAATAAATTTTAAGTCTTTCAAAAAAAAATATTTCCATGAACGTTTCCTTTCGTGTACATACATATACTATGTTTTACATACATATATTCTATGTTTATCATGATTACATTTTCATTTTACTGTTTTTTGTTTTTTTTTAATGTTTTTCTAACATTTTTAATGTCATCATCATCAGCATGAAAATTTATATGATAATACATGAAAATATCAACGATTTTTATTAGAATTTTTCTAATGATAACAAGAAGTATATGTATGTAGAATATATAATATATTTGTTTTTTTCCGCCATATTAGTTTTATATATTTTTGTTGTTGAATTTTTAGATTTAATTCTTTTCTTTTCTAGCTATTTTATATTTGTATGTTGGTAGTACTGATGTGCTGTTTCCGATTATGATACAAATGGGTTTTTATTTCGCCTAAAATTTATACTAATCGAATTTCGATTGCCATAGAAAATTAATGTATGCATGATATGAACGAGTGATGTGTATAGAACGGACGTTTGGTTTGTTGAATTTGATCGGAAACAGGAGATTAAATGAAATTTGTAATAAATTTATAAAACTAGTTTGACAATATCAATAACACGTTTATTACATAATCTTTGAATAAAATTTCTTTTACACGTTTAAATTTTTGAAACTGAAATTATTCTTCCAATTGTACTGAACACAGAAGGCTAAGAGAAAATCGATGTTTAAAAAAATCCCATATGGGACGTGAAAAACAATGTATTTTTATTTAATTTTATACAGTCTGGCACCTTGATTCTTAAACGTATGGTTGTTTCTCAGAAACCTTTTACATCCTGACAAAATTACAGTGTGTTATCTCGTCAGTTTGGAAGTTGGCAATGATTGGCTGATAGAAGGTGACACTGAGCAAATTTTTAATTTTTTTTTCGACTTTAATATCAATAAGCAAGCTTTCCTATGCTTTATGAAATTCAGAGAAATAAGTGGTCACAAATATTGGCCATTGACATATAAATTGAAAGTTAAATCCAAAACATGCACCGTACTGAAGTTTGAGCATAATCAAACAACGTGTCTAGGAATGGCGGCATATTTAGTGGACGTTCTCGTTTTGTTAAGAAAATTTGCGATTACTAATTGCGCTTTTTCGATTTATGGCCAGTTTTAGGTTGTTATCGTCTTATTTACAATTACTTGTATTACATGAATATCCAAGACTTTTGACCAACATATTTTATAAAAAATTTTTGGACTAACATATCGACATAAACAATACGTTAATTATTAATAATAAACATTGTTTGTTGTTTCTTTATTCAATTTTTTGTACATACCACTCAGACTGTTATTCTGTTATTTATTTTTTCTATTGATGAAAGTACCGTAATACAAAATAATTCAACTCCTAGTGGAAAAAAAGAAAATTTACGTTAAAAAAATCTTACGAACTTCAAGTTATTATCACCGGGACAACGTTACAGCTACCAAAACTGGTGACCCCGATAAGAATCGAAAGAGGTAATTTTTTTTTTTTTAAATCAGGAGTTGAAAACATATTTTTTTATAAGTAATGCAATTGTATAAAGAAATTTTAGTTATTTTTGGAGCCTTGTTGTTCGCAATTTGTCATATACGGTTACGAACTAACACGCCATGGAAGTGTTGGGCGCCGCAACACTATTTTACCTTGCTGCTGTCCTTCTTGCCCACTTCAGACGCGGATGAAGTTTCCCGGTTGCGTCTGCGAGAGGCTCACCCGTTCTTTCAGCAACTGAGCTGGAACAGGATCAAGCTGCTAATAACTTAACGGTAACTCACGAGCAATCGGAAAAGATATTTGACACCCCGAAGGAAGCTGCTTTTGCCAAAATCCAACTCCAACAATCATCTGATCCTCCATTCACACCCTCCACCTCAAAACTGCAACCTGCAAGCTCATTTGCTAACCCTCGGCCGACATCCGCTCGCCAAATTGAAGCCATTACCCTTAAAGTTCTTCTCTATTGGTCCGATACACCAGAACTTTGGTTTATCATGCTTGACGGCCTATTCTCCCTGAGTAACGTTAAGTCCCAGCAAGCTAAGTACCGTTATAAACTTGGCACAACAACGCTGTCTCTTGCTTTGCTGGTTAGAGACATTCTGCTCCAACCGGACACGGCTAGACCCTATAATAATCTTAAAGAGGCTGTTCTAGCCCGCCTATCAAGCAGCCCATCAGACCGCTTGCACAATGTGCGCCGTGGTATGGATCTGGAAGATAAAAAACCCTCACAATTTCTCAGGGATTTAACTGCTGAATCCTAAGGTCTCGTCTCAGAAAAGATGTTAAAAATTATATGGGAGGAAAAACTCCAATTGTTTGTGCGTATCGTCTGTGCTTTGCAATATCACGAATAGCAGACCCAAAACGCACAACTGCTGAATCCTTTGAAGTACCAATCCCTTTCTCGACCTTTCCCTAACAGATCTCCCACGCGACCCCAGTCCAATTCGCGCACCGAAATGTTGATGGTATGTGTTATTTTTATCACTATTTCGGGGATAACGTAAGCAAATGCGACCTGTAATGTAAATTCTGTAGCCCAAATTCCTAAACTCCAAAAAACTCCTAAGCTCAACACACGAGGCGGTGTGTGATATCTTCTCTAAACTCTGTGTCCTGATATTTGATATCGACTCTCGTCGACAGTTCTTAGTTGGCACATGCGCTGAAGCTTCGGTTCGCCCAGCAACAACAGAGGAAAAACTCTCCTGGAAATCAACTTTCACTCTTTACGCTGCTAACGCTAGTCCCGTTAGCACTTATGGCACAAGAGCGCTAACTTTTAACATTGGTATCAAACATGTGTTCTGTCAGACCTTTGTTATAACCGATGTTACCATTTGCTTTCTTTGAACTGATTTTCTGTACAAGTATACTCTCCTAGTGGACATCAAAAATCAACACCTCGTCGATATACTAACCTCTTTGTTCACTCTTGCCAAAATCTTTACTTCTTCAACGTTCTCGATTACAACCATGAATACGGTCGACATCAAAATTCGAGATATCCTTAAGGATTTAAGGTAGCACTACTCCCAATGACCTAGCTAAACCGATCAAACACAACATGACTCACGTTGTTCAGATTCACGACCCTCCCGTAGCTTGTAAGTGCTAACATATAGTGCCGAAAAGTTCCGACCACAAGTCGCAAGGCTGTCTCCACTTTACTTCGCCAATAAGAAGAATGGCGAGTGGAGACCTTGCGGTGACTCTTTTAGCAACATTACTACTCCTTATAAATATCCGATGACCCATATTCAGGAATTCTACTAATCGCTCCATGGATGCAAAAATGTATCAACAGTAGACCTAGTTCGTGCGTATTATTAGCTTCCTAAGATTGGAATGCAATCTCTTTAGTGAGTTGTCTGAACTCTTCGAGTTCGAACGTTGAGTTACTATACGGTACTAAAATTCGTCTCACTGGTGAATTCTTTAGCGAAAACTCCACTTCCAATCCTCAATCTGACATCGTTTCATGTTTTTCGTTTCTGTTTGTTTCTTTTTCGTCTCATCCATACTTCATGTTTTTCGTTTCTAAACCTCCATATGAAGGTCATTACCCAGTCATCAGTCGTAACAACAAAACTTTCGTAATTGCCCGCAAAGGTCAACACACCAAAATTTTTGTCGACAGATAAACCTTGCTTTTGGGAACAATCTGGAGATGACGCCCCTCCAAACTACAAACTTTCTTAGAGTAACTTCCATTCAGAAAAACGTTCATCCCACTCATCCGGACACATCCTCGCATTCCCCTTCTACATCTGAAGAAGCAAGGAAGCTGGACGCTAAGGCAAACACGTCAACCAGGAACATCAAGTTCCACCTAGTTCTTAAAATACATTTTTGTTCATCGCCATTACTCGAGCAGATAGATGCACTCATACTCCCGCTCGCTTCCTTTGTGCTCTGGCACACTAAATCTCTCATTTTTCTCTCTTCATATCGTCCCATATTCGATGACTCTAAGTGAGGAGTACGTGAAGATAGCTTACACTTCCATTAAAAAAAAATAAATAGTCGAAAATTTACTTATGCACTGTGTTACGTTGTACATTTGAAAAGTTGCCCAAAAAAGAAAAGTCTCGTAATTCAGGTTCTTACCACCTGGACAACACCACATCTACAAAAAAACGTAGTGTGAAATTTCAAAAAAATATTACTTTCATAATAATATTTAAATATTATATCAATATGTTTGTCCAAAATGAAAATCATTTCCCCATTTAAATTTTACCACCCTTAATGACACTCGAACTATGACTAACCTTCCCATCCATTTCCATTCAGAATTTGAAACCTAAAAACAATATTACCACTTAATGCGCTGACACAGAAATCAAAAATAAAATTACTCATAAAATAACAAAACAAAAGTTTTTATATTTTTCCATTTTGCGAGCAACATAAACAAAATTATGAAAATGACAAGAACAAAAAAGAAAAGCAAAAAATTTATAAATCAATATTCGATAATCGAATTTTTTTTCCGTACGTTCGATGCGAAAGTAAATATTATTTTAATCGAAAAACAAATCTCTTTCTGACTGTTATTTGCTGTGTGTGAGTCATTTAAATCGTTTTAAAATTGAAAAATAGAAAACAGAAAATAATTGAAGGAAAAATTAAATATATTTTTTTTTGTTTTGTTTGTTGATTACACTAAATGGTTACTGGTGTTAAATTTTCGATTTTGAATTTTCACACAAAAAATAAAAAAAAAAAATGAAAAACGAGGAAAAAGTTTAAGAATGTGATAATGGTGTTTTCGGTTGGTTTTGAATATTTTTTTTTTATATTCTTAATTGGATTAATAAGATAAAATATTTTTAATTTTTTTTTTTTGGAAATATAATAATTTTTATTTTCAATTTTATGGTTGTTTGTTCTCATGAAGTTCTATAATTTATATCTATTGTTAGATACAGGAAATATTTAAATCCACGTGAGGGTGTACTTAAATTTGTATGTTTGTTGGAAACAATTTTTGTTATCTTTTGAATTAGGGGATTTGTTTGGTTGAATTTCAAAAAGTTATACTAATGGTGAAACATATTTTATAAATAAGGAAGTTTTATGAATCATAACCAAGTAATACGAATAAAAACAGGGTTTTGGGAATTTTTCTTAACATTGATTAGTAATAAAAATTATTTTATTTTTATTTTTTTCGAGAGTTATTCACCATTCATATATTTTTTTTTAAGCTAGGACAACTAAGTCACCGGGTGAAGAAGCTGCGAAGGGTGTAAGATGGTGTAAGATGTAATGAATGACGAATATTTAAACCGCACAACCAGCGGTTTAAGACCGATTCTATGACTGGTTTATTTATTTGTTACCATTAAAAAGGATACATTTTTTTTAATTGGTAATAATATTTTATAGTTTTTATTTTTATTATGAATAATATTACGAAACATTGCCCCTGAAATAATTTCTAGGATCTGCGTTGAAATGGTATTTTACCGATTCGGTGTTGTCGATATAATTCTTATCGTTCTTCCTCTCCACACGAAACAATTATTTCAATTCTCATTTTTTTTGTATAACGCCTTCGATGATTGATTTTGATATATATGCTGGTAGCAATATATGTATAAAGATAGTTCGTGAAAATTAAAAAAACTCTTGAGAATTGGTAAAAAGAAAGTAATATGGTTTAATTTTTTTGGTGTTTCAATAAGCATTGTGCCATTTCCCGTCATTTTGTGACAATCTTAATATATTGGATAAAATTTTTGTTTGGCTTAATAAAATTGGGAAATTTGCGGTTGAAGTGTTGTAGTGCATCGACGACCTTTTGAAGGCAGTAGCCGATGTTAACCAAACCCGGCTTATTCAGTTTGCTACAGTGTTCAACACATTGACTATTTAGGTGCAACAATTGTCATAATAATAGTTTGTTGAACAAATCATCTGTTTAAGTGCAACGCTTCTGATGCAACAATTTTTTATATATCATAAAATTAGAATTTAGTCACTATGTTGGCTTTAATATGTAATATTAAAGAAGTATGGAGGTTTGAAGCAGGTTTGAGGCGGTTGAAAGTAATGGGTTGAGTGAAACATTTAACTTTGTGGTTCGTCAGAGTCCTTATTCTTTGATCATTTGAGTTCATCTTCTTTTGAAAATTTTTAGTGCAATTCAGCATTTGTGATAGGCTGAGGAGACTTATTCGAACTCACAGACTGAGCTTAGTCTGAATTTTATTCTCAAGGCACGCGACTCCTCATCTGTTTCTTATTATGATCTTATTACATGGTGTTACAATAGTTTAATCATTTGTTTTGTTTAATTTGTAATTTTTAATTAGTCTCACAATGTTAGTGGTCACCGGGTACATGGGCAGTGCTAAAAACGATCTAGAGGCTCGTCACGCTGAAGACTATGAATATCCTAGATGGGGACCCATTCAAATAACTCAGTCTCGAACGGTGCTACTTTAAACCAGGAAGCCTTTAAATTTATTTTACCTTGCCTAGTGATCACTGTTCTGACTTGCTCGATTTACTTTTCTTGTGAAACTCATGGGAACAAATGGAAAGTAATAAATATAAAAAAAGCAAAAAAAAAACAACAACAAGCCAAGCGTGGGAACGGGACTGCTATTCAAGTCGATAAAGTAAATGTACAAGCAATAAGATAAACTGCTGGAGCTAGGAGCAGCATAGCCCAGTGCCAGCAGTAAAAAACACTTAAGACGGGGTGCAGTACACCTCCGGAGGAGAAAGAACACAATACCAACAGACCGATCAAAAAGTAGAATGCATGGAAGCCCACCATATAGGTCAACCTGGGGGCTAGACCACTGAGGCACGGACTTATTCGAGTTGGTACCAGGTGGTACTTGAGATTTCTCGTGGACGGAATGTCTCCGTATGACTCAAGAAAGAAAGCTCTGCGAAGTAGGGATGGTGTATTAACTGGCGATTGAATGCGCTAACCGTAGGATGAGGATTGGAAGTATCCACTTCAAACCTGGTCATGTGGTAGTAGAGTGCGACGTAGAGCACATGGTAAACTGTCTCGTATCTGTTCTACCTAAAGTGGAAGTCGGCACACATTCACTTGTGACGAAGATAGGAGAAGATACTCTGATTCCTCAAAAAGATATCGTTTTTTCCCAAAAGGAGTGCCGGAAAGACAAAGGAGAAATCTCTCGCGCTGCTAAAAGAGAAAAACGCCGAGCTATTTGTAAAAGATTGTAAGTGGTCTGAAAACGTATGAGGGCACAGAAAACTCTTGACATTTGAAATCGACAACAGAGCAAAGACAGCCTTATCGGAGGTTGGGAAAATCCTTAACTAGCGGTTTGGCCAAGTCATTGTACATGACCTTGCCACATCACTTCTGAAGAGATAAAGGAAAAGGGGACTCGCGCAATCTTGGAACAAGAATTAAAGATACCATCACGGCCCAAGGAGGCAGCCAGAAACTTAAGGACATCCAGTGAGGTGGAAAATTAGGTTGTGGGAGAGGATAAGATTACTTTTGTCTTTCAGATTTTTTCCAGAAACAAAAATATCAAGGAAACTTAATAGAACGATTAGATCAACTTATATTGATTCAGTCTTATAAACTATGAAAAACTACTACAATTGTGTTCTTGTTATTACCATAACACTAATATCGGCAATCAACAAAAACACCTAAAAATGTTTTATCGACGAACGGTGAGTATTTGGATGTCATTTGGAATTGGTTTAGGTCCTTGTTCATATTTATAGCAGCGATTCTCCCGAGGATATTTATTCACTGGTGCATTTTACCTTATAGATCCGCTAAATTAATTCTTGCAGTACGGAAATTTCAATTTATTTAGACTCAAATGAAAAATGGTCGCACTCAGTCAAAACTGGAACGATAACCGAATTTAATCATATTCTTTAATAGCAATTGATGTTGATCCACGCTGTAAAGTTTAACTACATTTCTAATTTATTTAATTCTATTTTCCTTAATTTTCGTACAATTCATTAACTTTTTTAACGAAACAATTTATTTCAAAAACTTTAAATCTTCTTTGAACCCTATCCAGAATTCTTTTCATTTTTATATTTGACTAAACCATACCAAATTAAATTCGTTCTCATAAACTGCTGCCAGTCATTAAACTATTTTTTTTTTCGAAACAAAAACAAAACTAAAACAAATAAATTTTCATTTCCTTTTTCAACCGGAAATCTAATTTTTCTAATCCTTATCTTATTTTCAAACACAAAAATAAAAACAAAATTCTATATCTCTTTGCACACAAAACAATCAAAATTAAATGAATCAAATACAAAATTCCACTTTAAAATTTAGATTAAAAAATAATTTTATAAGAAATTGGATTCTCTAAAAATATAATCATCATCATTTTATAACATCAACCCCCGATATAAAATTAAATTTGTTACCCTTAAGCAACAGAGGGAGAAATATGTCAAAACTGGTTTCAATTTTTTTTTGTTTAATTTTCTGCACATTCTTGTGCATATAAAATATTTAAACGAAAGGTTGGGCGATTGGTTGATAAGTTTTTGATTTGAAATGATATGACTTTTAAGTGAGAAATTTTGAAACTCGAAGACTCAATATTAGGTATTGACCGACAAAATCGACCATTTTTTGGACGTTCATATACAGATTTTTCCTCGTTTGAGGTCGTCTTCAAATTCTATAGCATCTATGTGTCTAGATTCGGTTTTATTTCGGTCTGAAAGACCTAAGTATTACATTCATGAGCCAAAAGTGAAATTCTTACCCCCATTTTTTTGGCATTTCTTGACGTTTTAGGACCTACTGATTCTAAAAAAGCAGAAAACAAATTTATGTCTGTCTGCCGGCCGGCCGCCGTCATTACCTACGCTGCAGGGAAAACCGCTGGAGGGATTTCAAATTTCTTTTCTAAAAATAGGTATACTCAAGGGACAGGTCCGACAGGACGCTTCGATAACTGTACCGGAAGTGTGTCAAAAAAATCATTAAGTGTGTCAAAAACAGCAAATTTTCATATGTTTGGCTTAAAAAAGGTTCATTTTAGGTGATTATGAGTGGGAACATTAAATTTCGAGAAATCTTGATGGTAGGGATTTGTATGTAAGATCAAAAACTAGATTATTGCATTATAAGTTTGTCAAAAAAAAGTTGTCAAGTGTGTCAAAAGAACGATTTTTATTTATTTTTTTACCCAATTTTTTGGAAAAAAAAAATAAAATTAATTATTTATATGACATGAAATTTTATTAGTATTATTGAGAATTATGCCATTGTAAGTTTGTCAAACGAAAAATTTTTATTTATTTTTTTACTCAATTTTCCGGAAAAAAATAAAATTAATTATTTATTGACATGAAATTTTATTTTATTATTATTATTGAGAATTATGGCATTATAATTTTGTCAAAAAAAATGTTGTCAAGTGTGTCAAAAGAAAGATTTTTCTTTATATTTTTTCCTAATTTTTTGGAAAAACAAAACTAATTATTTGTATGACATGAAATTTTATTATTATAGAGAATTATGGCATTATAAGTTTGTCAAAAAATTAATGTCAAGTGTGTTTCAAAAAATGATTTCATTTATTTGTTTAGCCATTTTTTTGGAAAAAAAATTTTGCTGTTTGTATGACGTAAATGTAATTCAAAAAAATAAATAATTTTTGCAATATTTTTAGAATTTTGAAGAATTTTAATTTTTGATTCTGATATAATTACTTCGGTCTGAAAGACGTTTTCACATTCATGAGCCAAAAGTGAAATTCTTACCCACACTTTTTTTGGCATTTCTCGACGTTTTAGGACCTACTGATTCTACAAAAGCAAAAAAAAAATGTATGTATGTCGGCCGTCATTACCTACGCTGCAAGAAAACCGCTGGAGGTATTTCAAAATTTTTTTTTCTAAAAATAGGTATACTCAAGGGTATACCCTCAATAGAGCTTTTTATATTTTCATATTTTTGGCTTTTCATATTTTCATATTTTTGGCTTTTCATATTTTTGGCTTAAAAAACGTTCATTTTAAGTGATTACAAGTAGGAACATTAAGTTTGGAGAAATCTTGATGGTAGGGATTGGTATGTGAGGTCAAAAACTAGGTTATTGCATTATAAGTTTGTCAAAAAAAAAGTTGTCAAGTGTGTCAAAAGAAAGATTTTTATTTATTTTTTTCCCCAATTTCTTAGAAAAAAATAAAATTAATTGTTTGTTTGAAATGAAATTTTATTATTATTATTGAGAATTATGGCTTCATAAGTTTGTCAAAATAATGTTGTCAAGTGTGTCAAGCGAAAGATTTTTTTTATTTTTTTACCCAATTTTTCGGAAAAAAATAAAATTAATTGTTTGAAATGAAATTTATTATTATAATTGAGAATTATGACATTATAAGTTTGTCAAAAAAATGTTGTCAAGTGAAAGGTTTTTATTTATTTTTTCCCAATTTTTTTAGAAAAAAGTAAAATTAATAGTTAGTATGACATGAAATTTTATTATTATCATAGAGAATTATGGCATTATAAGTTTGTCAAAAAAATAATGTCAAGTGTGACATTGACAAATAATGTCAAAAAATGATTTCATTTATTTTTTTAGAAAATTTTTTGGAATAAAAAAATGTAGCTGTTATTATGACGTAAATGTTATTGATAATGAAATTCGACATGGAAATTTTTGAATTTGTTATAGTTTTTGAAATATTTTTGGAATTTTGAAAAAAGTTTCTATTTTTGAGTTTGTAATAATTTTTGCAATATTTTTAGAATTTTGAAAAATTTTAAATTTTTGATTTTTATAATTTTAGGAATTTTGAAAAAAATTTTTATTTTTGATTTTGTAATAATTTTTGCAATATTTTTGGAATTTTGGAAAACGTTTGAATTTTTAAGAATTTTCGGAATATTATTAGAATTTAGAAAAAGTTTAAATATTTGATTTTATTCTAATTTTTGGAATATTTTTGGAATTTTGAAAAAAGTTTCAATTTTTGATTTTGCTATAATTTTTGCAATATTTTTAAGAATTTTGAAGAAAATAGAATTTTTGAATTTCATATATACATATATTTAGAATTTTGAAAAAAGCTTCATTTTTGATTTTGTAAGAATTTTTAGAATATTTTTAGAATTTTGAAAAATTTATTATTTTTGATTTTGTTATAATTTTTGAAATTTTGAAAAAAGCTTGAATTTTTGATATTGTAATAATTTTTGCAATATTTTTAGAATTTTGGAAAAGTTTAAATTTTTAAGAATTTTTGGAATTTATTGGAATTTAGAAAAAGTTTAAATATTTGGTTTTATTCTAATTTTTGGAATATTTTTAGAATTTTGAAAAAAGTTTGATTTTATTTAATTTGACAATATTTTTGGAATTTTGAAAGAAATATGAATTTGTGATTTTAAAATATTTTCTCGAAACGCTAAATGGATAGGGTTTTTGAGTAGTTTGCTGATTGTATAATCTTTTCACTAAATTAAGTTAATTTATGATCTGTTATAATTTTCCGACAACGTATTGAATTTTCGTGTTAGTTTTGTAATACATATCTAAACAGAGATAAAATTTACATGCTCTTTAACAAAAAGTTATGTTTGATATACATCGCTGCCCAAAACTAAAAACCATGTCCTCATACAAGTTTTTGCCTAAAACTATATCAAAATCCTTAACCCAGACCGAAGTCTTGATATCTCAGAGCTGTGAGATTTCAGCCCCTCATTTTTTTATATTGAATTCTTATTTAAATTTTTTTTCAATATAGGAATTTTTCTAGCATGCTTGTTTAACTATTTTATGTAAAAGCATGAGACCATTAATCACAGGGTGTGGGTTCAATCCTATTTTGAATTTTATTGTTGTTTTACACATATTATAACTGCAACTGTAGTCAGTGAAACATCTTTGTTACTGCCATGTAATGATCGATTCAATGCCTGCCATGAAATGAAAAAAAGTTTATCACTTAAAACAATCGCGTGAAGTATATAGGCACAGTGTAATTCTGAGCAAAAAGTGAAAAAATGAAACAGAAATTGACTTGTAACTGTATTACGGTGGCTAAGGGAAGAAATTCTGATACGGAAATGGTGATGCTGGTGTAACTATTTCCTTTTCATTGTCAAGTGGAAAAGATCTAAGAGAACCAATTTGGAATGGTAATATACATGACGTTTTGTAGGATTATAAATTCTAGTTGGGGTTAGAAACAGGAACATGGAGAGAGCTTGGAGAGAGAAGCCACAGTTAACGCACCTTATACACACTGACATTCTTGTTCGTTCGATAATGTGTTGGATAGTAAGGTTCCCAAGGGTAGCAGAATATGTGTACTCTAACCATTTAGCTGTAAGTGATGGAAAAGAAAACATTTCTTAATTAGTACGAACACTATCCACGAAAGGTTGATAAAAGCAATTTAAAGTTTTGATAATCGGCAAACTATGAAACTAATTGGGTTTTTCACCAAAAAAGTTTATTTTCACACCACAGACATACAACTTCGTTTTAAAGATTTAGATTCATGGTTGTCCAAACCATAAAATAAAAATTCAGTTACGTAAATCTTTAAAATTTTCCAATCTACCTTTTTCCAGTTGTGGTGAAGGAAAAATGAAAATGCTAAGGCAATTAACATTTAAAAACCATTTGTTATACTGTCATGACTGCTTAAGTTTAACTTTTTATTCTATAAATTTCTACGTAAATGTTTCAATATTTTGTACAATATTACCTTTAAAAACTTCAATATAAAAATTCAACAACAGTAAATAAAACAATGAAAAACTATCGATATACGAAAAAATACAAAATGTATTCATCCCGCAGTGCAGTGGTTTGTAGGGTTTCTTTTAAATAATATTTTTACTTTATTTTGTGTCCTTTCCGAAACGTTTTTTTTTATTATATTCTACTGTTTATAGCAATTTTCTTTTTATTGGATGGAGATTATTTGTGTCAGCTTTTTTTTATAAAACATTTTTTATATTAAACTTAATATTAAAGCTGACAGAATGAATCATATGATTTCGTTGTATAAAAGTTTAGAGTTTGTTGATTTACGAGGGTTTTCATGCAATATTGAGAAAAGTTATAGGATAATATTTGAAGTAATAAAGGAAATGATGATTTTATGAGATTAAGCAATACAATAAACGTTGTAATATTTTGTAACAAAAATTTAATGTTTGGTATTTTGATACATTTTTAAAGAATTTTATTTAACTTTAATTTGTTTGGGTTAGCTTAGAATGTGTTAAAAAGGACTTTGTAGATAGTTTAGTTTATTTTATATTTTATGTTACCAGTCGTTGGAATAATTCAAAATCTTATTTAAATAAAATTTTTGACCAAAATTTCTTTTATATGTACCAGTAACAATACCAACAATAAATTAAAATTCTTTCTGCATGTTGTTCCACTTATTCAATTTAAAATAAATTCATGAGATTCATTTTAAAACAAAATATACCACCCATCTATTCCATTCAAAATACAATATAAAAAATTGTAATATAAAGAAAATTGTAGAACCCAAAAACTGGGGGACTCAACACGCACACCAGTTCCCAAAATCTCCTCCATTAAATTAAATTAGGGAGAACAAGAAACAACAATACAAAAATAAAATGACATTGTATTTTTTTGTATTTTCTGTTTTTTATTTACTTATATTTTTCTTTCACCCCTTAGTCACCCTTACATTCGGCTTCTCTGTTTTATATCCATTTTGTTGAACAACAACCAAAACAAAATACTACAAACCAAAAGTGTGAGTTGATGCAGGCAACGGCATAAATGAAACAAAATTTTGTTATTTGTATTTTTTTGCGGTTTATGGTTTTTTGGTTATTCTTTTGTATAAAATAAAAAAAAACCAATAAGCTAACAAAATGAGCTTTTTTTATTTTAAAATATATCAAAATTTAACGATATGTATGTTTGTACGACTACGAATGAACGTATCGTGATAAAAGTTCGATAAACTTATTATTGAATTCAATTAGTTTTAGTTGTTTTGAAAAAAAATTTGTGAAAATGTAATGGAAATGTCTAGCTTTTCCGGGAAAGTGTTTAATTTTTTTCGAAATATTGTGATTCATCCATCGACTAATTTGTTGTTTTTTTTAACCGGCATAACCTGCTTGACCAGGTTTACAAGGTTTACAATACACTGCAACTTTATTACAATACCTAGCTCATAGCCGATGTTCTTAAGCTTGGATAAACTTAAAGGCAATAGTGGTTTTCCGAGTATTTGGTTCTCTTTACGTTTACGCATGCTTTAGAATATTTCTTTGTTTTCAAACCTTCGCAGACAGTAAAGTATCCGTTTATTCTCATGTAGTTTGATTTACTGTTTTACTCAACTTTTATTGTCCAACCTGGATGTTTGATTTCAATCTTCACGTCTATCTCAATGTTAAACCTTAATTATTAAAACTTAATTTATTTAAATTTTTTAGGCATTTTGTTCCATTTCATTAGCATTTTATTTGCATTTTATTTGCAGTTTTTTTGCATTTAATTTTCATTTAATTTGTATTTTATTTTTACTTTACTTGCGTTTTTGGTCGCATTTTATTTGCATCTTAGTTATATTTGTTTGCATTTTATATTTGCTTGCATTTTACGTGCACTTTTTCTGCATTTCATTTACATTAGTGTTTCATTTGCATTTTGTTTACACTATTTACATTTTATTTACACTTTATTTGCATTTTATTTGGACTTGATGTGCATTTTATTTGCGCTTAATGTGCACTTTATTTGCATTTTATTTGCATTTTATTTACATTATATTCTTATTTTATTTGTATTTAAGTTAACATTTTATTTGCATTTTAAAAATGCAAATAAAGTGTTCATTAAATTGAAATAAAATGCAAAATAAATGCAAACAAGATGTAAATAAAGTGCAAATAAAAAGTGAATGAAACTAAAATCCAAATCAAATGGAACCAAAATGAAAGTAAAGATAATATAAAATGCAAACAATATGCAAATAAAATGAAAAGAAAGTGCGAATAAAACGCGAATACCAAAATGCTACAAAAAAGCAAGTAAAGTTCATATAAAATGCAAATAAAATACAAATAAAATGTAAACAAAGTGCAGATAAAAGTCAAAAAAAACATAAAACAAATAAAATGCAAATAAAATCGTCTTGGAACTCCGGGTCTAGGAATGTGAGCATATTTAGTGAATGTTCTCGTTTGGTTGGGAAAATTTGCGATTACTGGAGCTTTTTCGATTTATGGCGAGTTTTATATAGTAATCGCCTTATTTTGACTATATTTGATTACATGGATATTCAGAGCTTAATTTCAGCATTTTTTCCAACCTTTTTTTGGACCATAAGATAGACACAAATTTGCAAAATTTGTATGGGGTTAATCTAGGCTTTTTGAAAGCCAGAGAAATGAGTTGCACAGATCTTGGAGTTTTACATTTAAATAAAAAAGTGAGACCAAAACATGAACCGTACTTGATTTTGAGCTTCATGGAACCACAGGTCTAGGAATGGCAGCATATTTAGTGGATGTTCTCGTTTGGTTGGGAAAATTTGCTATCCGTGGAGCTTTTTCGATTTATGGCCAGTTTTATGTAGTAATCGTCTTATTTTGACTAATTGTGATTACATGGATATTCAAAGCTTCCTTCCAGGATATTTTTCTAATTTTTTTGTGGATAATAACTTAGACACAAATTTGCAAAATTTTTAAGCGGTAAATCTAGGCTTTTTGAAAGCCAGAGAAATGAGTTGCATAAATCTTGGCGTTTGGCATTTACATTGAAAGGTGAGACCAAAACATGCACCGTTCTTGATTTTGAGGTTCATGGAACCACGGGTCTAGGAGTGGCAGCATATTTAATGGATGTTCTCGTTTGGTTGGGAAAATTTGCGATTATTGGAGCTTTTTCGATTTATGGCCAGTTTTATGTAGTAATCGCCTTATTTTGACTAATTGTGATTACAAGGATATTCAGAGCTTCCTTCCAGAATAATTTTCCAACTTTTTTTGGACAAAAACATAGACACAAATTTGCAAAATTTGTATGGGGTTAATCTAGGCTTTTTGAAAGCCAGAGAAATGAGTTGCACAGATCTTGGAGTTTTACATTTAAATTAAAAGGTGAGACCAAAACATGCACCGTACTTGATTTTGAGCTTCATGGAACCACAGGTCTAGGAATGGCAGCATATTTAGTGGATGTTCTCGTTTGGTTGGGAAAATTTGCTATCCGTGGAACTTTTTCGATATATGGCCAGCTTTATGTAATAATCGCCTTATTTTGACTAATTGTGATTACATGAATATTCAGAGCTTCCTTCCAGCATATTTTTTCAATTTTTTTGTGGACAATAACTTAGACAAAAATTTGCAAAATTTAGAAGGGGCTAATCAAGGCTTTTTGAAAGCCAGAGAAATGAGTTGCACAAATCTTGGCGTTTGACATTTAAATAGAAAGGACCAAAGCATCCATCGAATTCGATTTTGAGCTTCATGGAACCCCAGGTCTGGGAATGGCAGCATATTTAATGGATGTTCTCGTTTGGTTGGGAAAATTTGCGATTACTGAAGCTTTTTCGATTTATGGCCAGTTTTATGTCTAGTAATCGCCTTATTTTGACAAATTGTGATTACATGGATATTCAGAGCTTCCTTTCAGGATATTTATAAAAATTTTTTTGGACAATAGTATAGACACAAATTTGCAAAATTTGGCAAAACCGGGTCTAGCGATGTCAGCATATATAATGGATATTCTCGTTTGGTTGGGAAAATTTGCGATTACTGAAGCTTTTTCGATCTATGGCCAGTTTTATGTATAGTTCTCGCCTTATTTTTACTAATTGTGATTAAACGGATATTTTCCAACTTTTTTTTGGACTAAAGACACTTATTTGCAAAATTTGGAAGGAGTTAATCTAGGCTTTTTGAAAGCCAGAGAAATGAGTAGCACAAATCTTGGCGTTTGACATTAAATTGAAAGGTGAGACCAAAACATGCACCTTACTCGATTTTGGGCTTCATTTAAACACGGATTCTAGGAATGGCTGCATATTTAGTTTATGTTCTCGGTTTGTTGGGAAAATTTGCGATTACTGGAGCTTTTTCAATTTATGACCAGTTTTACGTAATAATCGTTTATTGTAACTAATTGTGATTACATGGATATTCAGAGCTTCCTTCCAGCATATTTATTTTCAATTTTTTTTTGGACAAAAACTTAGACACAAATTTGCAAAATATGTAAGGGGTTGACATAGGGTCCCTCTTATATAGTTAGTTTAAATCAGTTATTTGAAAATTTGTTGGATTTAATTTTTAAAATAATTGTTTTGAGAATGCTTGCTGTGATTGTAAGTCATTTACAGTTCGTTACACTTTAACTTTTGGTAGCTATTGTGTTCTGCATAATAATTTTAAAGTGGTTTATTTCAGTTCATTCTTTAATCTTAATGCCAAAACAATACACGAAATCCAAAAATTTTAACTCAAATAATCCTCCCCAATCATCCAAAACCAAATACAATTTTTTCCAAAATTAAAAAAAAAACAAAAATCGAAATAAATGTCCCTATCAAAATTCGATTATAAAACTTTTATGTAGAGCTTTTCCAATCCAACCAATAAAAAAAATTCAACATCCCAATAGATTAATATAAGATCCAAAATATTTAATAGTCAAATAAATCTTTTTATAATAAGATATAAAAAAGTGGGCTACGATTAGGCAATAAAACGAGTTAGAATCTCAACTTTTGTAGCCGCCATTTTCATTTTTTCATCTATTGCTGGTAACATCGACAAACTGAGTTTAAGTAGAAAATCGATTCTAATTGCTTATAATTTTTAAATTTATTAGTCTCCTTAATACCAATCCAACCGTAATAACATTTCTGTTTTTTTTTTATAATTTAGTTAAAGGGAAGTGTGTTTTGGTTGTAACTCTTCAACACTTATTTGGAGAAGATTATTGTTGTATAAAAAATATATATTTCTTTGAAATTATTGTTTTTTTGAGTAAGATATTTCGAAATAAAACCACTTTAACCTTAAACCCATAAAAACGTATTTTGCTATAGCTTGAAATAGAAAATTAATCTAATAAAAGCCGTATCATAAAACATTTTTTTTGTCGACACAACAAAACATTTTTCTATTTCAAAAACTTCAACAAAAATATACACAAAGCTATGAAGTTCATATGAAAATCATAATACCCTATCATTATATTTTTTATGAATACTTATCACTAAATAGCAGTGCACAATAAAATCGCGAACAAATAAAACCAAGAAGATTAAAAAAGATTTTAAATTGAATTCATGAATTTATTTTTTCTTTTCTTTGGGTGTCGTAAAGTAATTATTTAACAGGCTTTATCCTTAAAAAGAAATTATACATTAAATTAATTAATAAAAATTCTTTTAAACAATTTCATAATCCAAACCAAACCATTTATCACAATACAACCTACACACTGATATACACTACACTCATCCTCCTATCCAAATGTGAAACTCTCCCATTCCACCCATCAACATAATTGTGGTAAACATAATAAAATAAACAAAAAAAAGGAACCATTAAAGAAAGAAAATTCAGCTAATGGCGTTGAGTCATGTTTGTGAATTTCACTTCTTTTTTTTCTGTTATTAAACGGTGAGATTTACTTAAAATAAAAATGATGACCATTAAACATTTGGTGGGTGGTGGTGAGTTTGTCAAAATGAGTTAGTGGAGTGGGAGGAAGTGAAAGGAAATGTGTAAAAAATTGTTATAATTATTTATTATTTTGTAAGGATATAAGGGTATACCATTAAGAAATATAATTTTTTTTTGGTATGAATAATTTAAGTTGTTCTTTTGAAAGCATTTTACTTTTATTTTTATGATTTAAGGTTTTTGGATTGAGTTTTTTTTATTGCTGTTGGTTGACATTTATAATTGTATCAAGGATCCATGACCATCGGTATTGTTATTCGGTAATCAAATGAAATTAAAATTTATGTATTATAACGACGTAAATTAAAAAAGGAACAGACTGAAAACTAAGTCAAAATCATTCTTCCATCTTGGGTCTTCCATAAGTCTTCTATGGGTCTTCTATTTTTTAAGCCACATGTATAGCACTAATTTTGTTTCAAGAAAGTGTGTGTGGCAAATAAGGGCTAGAGATTTAATACTAGCTAGAGTTATGGTCTAGAGTTTTAATACTATCCTAAAAATTTGAAAGAATCTATGTATTTTGTTTACCCCAAATGTTGGCTCATAAGCAATATATAAGGACCACAACACATCAATTTTCTGTGGCGATGAATGTCATGTTTTTACTTAGTCAAATTAACACAAAATTATTTTTTAAAAATTATGCATTATTGTTAATTTATTTTACATTTACGGAGCCCTCAGCAATCGAATTTTATTCGCACTTGACCTACTTTTCATACATGCATTTGGCTTTTCTTACCAACTTGTAAAATTTTAGACTCACACCTCACGATTTTTGTTACACTTGTTACTCGAGTAGTAAATGTTGACCTTACCTGGAAATTAAAAAAAATGCATCTGTTTATTTGTTGGTCAGAATTGATTATAATATTTAAAATTAAAATATGCTGATTGTTATTGATGACACAGTCTTTAGAATACAAAAATTGGGATTTTTTTTTGAAGTGAAAACTACTTTTGGCGCACCACACACAGATTTTTCCGTAGGTAGTAAGTTAGGCTGATCCGTCATGCTCTGGGGCGAAAGACAAAAAATAATGATAAATAATAATCTATCTTTCATTTCTTAACGTTTCAAATTGCGTTGTGGATATCGTGCTCATCTGATGTGCTGTAGGTAGTGAGTTCAATCCCTGGTGTGGTACATATTATTTTATTGTTTTTTTTTAATTTTTTTTAATTTTTATTAAATGCCATTAAAATTATTTTTTTTATTTATGAATTCATAAAAATAATAAAAATTTCTTTATACGAATTTTAAAAATTTTTTAAAAAAAACGCAGTTTTTTAAAGTTATATTGCTACAGTCTTTTGCAATTTGCATTCGAGTCATCATGCTAAATAAATATTGAATATATATAAAATTGAAAGTATGTCTGTTTGTCCTTTATGCATTAATACATTAATCATCATAAAAATTTAGGAAGTTGTTGTGTACACTTAATTTGCTTTTTATTTAACTATCGTTTTAAACGGTAGTTTGCTTTGACCAATGTTTTTTTTATTGAACAAAATTTTTATGAAATTACGTAAGAAAGATAGTATAACCTGAAACATTTGTATATCAAATTTATATGTATTGGAATTTTATCATCTTCACTAAATATGTTGTCGGTTTGGAATTGTATGTAATACATGTTTCTAAAATTAAGTGAAGACTTAATACTTGTAACTTGATACTTGATAAAATCGATTATATCGATTTAAAGCTCACAATTACGAGACGGAAATCGCACAAATTCTATACAAAGAAGCATAGCTTATGTATGATTAAACATGGATGGCAATCATGATAAATAAATTAATTAAAAATGGTGGTACTTAGCCGATAGTGATTTGCAAACGGCCACAATGCGCATTAATACCAATAAATTTACTTAGCTTTCCGCAGGAAGATTTGTAAAATTTTAAATTGTTGATCTATGGGTGTGACAACCACACGTACTTTAGTCCCTGCTATTGGCATATGAGTGCTATTTTGACAATTATTTGGTTTACATTGTGAGGTTAGTGTGTGTAGTTAGCGGTTTATCGTTCTATCTTGTTTCTCATTTATTCTACTAATACGATCCAAATACTACTAATACGATATCAATTGATTGCGATTGCCAATGAAGTTTTCACTTCTGCTGTGCGGTCTTAAGCACACTCTCTGTTTTTTTATTGGACTCAGAACGCCTAGCAGTACGAGTACCGTAATTTATTTATTATACACTAGTGTGTAATGAAATTATTAAAGCATAATGTCATTATGACCATTAAACATTTTGTAATTTTGAAATTTTTGTTCAAGATCTTAGCAGCTTTTTGAAAAAAAACTTGCCTTAAATGATTTGCTTTGCAGAAAGTCCTTCTGTCCTTCTGACAGAGCCAAACATTCTCCCACTATGTAGTTGAAAATAATCCGTCGTTACAAGAGGCTGTTTCATCCTCTTCGAGCGGCATGTTGGATTATTTCCTATTCCAAGCCTTACCATGGGTTAATTCACATGCTGATGACCTGTTAGTAATCCTGCTACTAGTCTATAGTCTGACCGGGATATATTTTACATAAATCTGGTGGTTTGCTGGCTCATTCTCAATGAACAATTTGGAGATCTTACAGCCGTTTGTGTTCCTTCATTGAGAGTTGCTTGATCTAAGGAGAACCTGTTCGACTAGCAAGCTTGTCCTACCTTTTGACATACCAATTGATGGTTCAGGGCCTATGAGTCGTATTCTGATGTCCAGTGATATGCTATTATTGAACCTGGAATAATTCAAAAAGTTAGAACTTTGTTGCACTATTGTTGACTTAAAAGTGTAGTTCTCCAAGCTTTTAGAGCATTTTCGCTATCAAGATCTTCATTTCTAAAGCAGACTACAGCACTTGCACAATTTTCAGTGAGCAATCCACCTGTGTTGATATCCAACGTGTTGGTGGCACTGGTCAATAACAAATCAGCAATCGTGATAAAACGCCCTCTTGGGGACAGGATATTTTCACACTTACCTGGTTTGTGATGTCGTCTTTCATGTAAACCAACAGATATCGGTCTGTCAGCGCCCGTTGTATCCACCTTAGGAGGGTTTTATTCACATCGTACCTTCTTCCTCAGTTAAAGAGTGACTCAAAAGTTACTTGGTTGAAAGACTCTTCTATGTCAACAAACGTGCCAGAAGACATTGTCGTTTTGAAGATAGTCTCTTCGATATCAGAGACCCATCTCTAAAAGGATTGTGTCCTTAGACTTTCCCGCTTGATAAATGTATTGGCTATTCCTTAGCCTGTTTTTTTTCAGACAGACATTTTAATGTGCCAATCGATCAACCTCTTCAGTATGTGGAAAGATCGATCTAAAGTTTTACACCTCGCAATAGTTAAATTTCCCTGGTTTTGGAACTCTCAAATTTCGCTAGACGTTTGGTACATAGTCAAAAGCTATGCAGGCCACGAAGATCCTTGACAATCTATATTCTATTATGTCCAAACACTGTTGTATCAACTGCTTCGGGTGATACAATTTTTGTTGCTATGATCCAGTCTATTCAGTTAGATTTTTGCCTGTTTGCTGTGGTTTGCTGCCTCTTGCCAAATACGCAGCGACGAAAATAGTTAAAAAAGTGCTGCGTAGGTCTTTACGTTTGAAGCAAAGTGAGCATCATTGGATAATCATAAATTATTCAGTCTTGCTATATGAACCTTTTTCAAGGTTTTTATTGATGTAGTTTCCTCTGTGAAGGTCTCAATCGATTCAAGGTACCTTTCTTAAGACCTTTTCTTTGAACGACGTCTAAAAGTTTTAAAATGTTTCTTTCTTTCAATGTACAGAACCTTTATCGCCTTTATCGCGAGTTTTGAAGGCTCTGTTAAGAAGTTTCCAAGATTTTTTCCTTAGCCTGTCAAGGATTTCATTCCAAAGTCTTGTGTAGTGCCTCCTTTTGGGACACGACCTCTCAAAAGCCCGAATCAACAGATTGTGAAGTTGAACAAAGCCTGATATATAGCTCAGACCTTGGAAATGCTTACTTTACAGAGTTTGTGAAGCACACCCAATCCGTCTTTCGTGAATTCCGGTAGATGAAACCTACGACTGGGATCGTCGTAATGACTTATAAATACTTCCGTAGTAGTAAAAGTATCCAAGTGCTCCTGTATATCTACTGTTAAATGTACTTCTAAATAATAATTGGGTTTTTGCAAAAAAGTAGGCTGCAAAGTTTTTGAAAATGTACATATATTTGCGAAAGTACAAACATTTTCGAACTTTCGCTATTGTATATTACTATATGTAGAGAGGACGGAGAATTAAAGTACTGTTGACACTAAATATCTTGCCTATTACAGGACAGGAAAAAATAAGGAGATCTTACCGACTACATTCGTCCTGAAAATTATAAAAATACACCGAAATTGCAGTCGGGCTCGAACCCAAGCCCCTAGATGGACTTTCAGACACCACCAATTGAACTACTCGGGATAAACAAAAAAATTACTAACGCCAAGGACCTAATCAAAGGAGAGGGGGAAAAGTTAGTAAAATAAAATAGAAAAACAATTAAAGGGAAGGTACGGTCAATAGAGAAGAAAGGACGATCTAAATTTGTCTGTGAACCATAAACCTCCGCATTCTGCCATACACCCACGGGACAACAAAAAAACGGATTAAATCAAAAATGATTAAGAATAAAACAACATACATTTAACAAACTAAAGGGGTTTTTGAAGGTTGCTCCGATAAAGTCGATGGATGAACAGAAGACAAAGACCATCTCGCTATGGTTTAGAAAGCGAAGCGCCTGTGTTTTCCTGCCCACCGTTTTCTGGTAAGCCAAGGACACCACATGAAGCGTGAAAATAAGAGGTTGGCATAGGTACAGAAAGAACGTCAGTCACAATGGACCGAGCGACAGGGGATTCCTATCCTTGTTATCATCCACTGGTCTGCGCTCTTCGTGCCCTTCAACAGATTTTTACTAGAGCGTAACACTTAGGGGTCCTGACCCCATTGAGAACCCAGGCACGTAGTGAAATAACCATGGAGAGATGATATAGATGGTAAACCATCAGAAGCCAACAAGTTCCAGGCCATATCACACCACCACTCCCGACCCTCTCGTAGTAGTCAATAATTTCCACTCAACTAAGATATGCGGGATTTAAGTTCAAAGCTACTCTGGATTTGAATTTTAGAAATATTTCGGACCACCTTCTGCTCAAATTGAATACTTAAAAGATTTTGTAAAAATAAAGTATTTATTTTTTATTTCATCTATACTACTCGTTTATCAAGTATGAAGACTTGCCCAAAAGATGTTTTCGACAATAGCTATACATTTTATTTTGAAAATTCCTGACATTTATATCCAGTTTAACTCTGAAATTATGTGTTTCCTAGATAGATTTTTCTGAAAATTGGTAATTTCTGGCAAAACCGGTACGCTAATCTTTGTCTGTCGGTTTTTCTACGAAACAACTGCTTAGTGTTGTAAGAATTTTTCACGGATTTCTGGTTTTATGTTTTCAATAATTAAATGGTGCGCCATATAAATTAAGCCTGTTTGTGATACGAAATTTGATGAGACGAATCGCTTTTGTAGTGAAACTGTTTATGTTTCTTAGCTTTAACAATCTCAAAGGAACTGCTTACATCATTTTCCGAGGACGTTAATAACGTTTTGGTTATGAATTTAAAACAATATTTTGTACATGTTAATATAGCAAGTTGCTTGCCAAAACAGACGCCCGCTCCAAACCACCTGTAATACAGCAATTATAGTAGCTTACATAAGCAATATTTCGTCACTAGTGTCTATTTTCAAGTTGCCCAAATACTACTGCCGTTGAAGTTTATATTTTTTCGGGCTATCCATTTTTCAGTCTTTCTATATAGGGAACAAAGTAAGCAAATGGTCAGAAATATCAAACTGTTAAGGTTTTCTGATAAAAAACCTATCATCTTAAAAAATCAACTGCAAAATAAAACAATGACAACTTCATTTTATTTGTCATTACTAGATCACAAGCGTATATGTAATTCTAACTTCTTAAAAGTTGAGCAGTGAGTTATTATTGTCTTTTATTTACTTTCCAGCTTCAAATTCTTCCCGTCCGGTTAAGAATTAAAAATTAAGCGATTACTTTATTGTAGTACAAACTATAATAAAATTTGACTGAAAATTGTCTTTGAAAATTGTAACGATCGGCCCTACGGCAATTAAAAATATCAAAAGAAAAAACTCGAATCAAAACCATAAAAAACAACGCTTTAAAATAAACGGCTTGTTATCTTATTTCAATTCAGTATTATATATCAACATAGAAATTCATTATTTATGAAATTCTAGTTTTTGATTTGCATATTGTTATGTGTATCGAATTTTGGCACTGTAGCAGATTTATGCAAAAAGAATTGGTTGGTTTTTCTTTTGCATGGTTGTAAATTGGTTTTTCTTTCGCATTTTAACTAAAACTGTATTTTGAAATTGTGTGAGGGGAAATGCTGAATGAATATTGGACGGAAGATGATGAAAGATAATTAGAAAAGATACAAATATAGAATAACTTGATTATAAATAAATGATCAATCTGTTAGATCGAATACCCTTTGATTAAAATTTACCTATTCATTTTTGGTGTGCAATCAAATTCAATTTGGTAATTGATTTCAAATTCTAAAATTGAAAAAAAAAAAAAATAAAAAAAACAGAGAATTTGTTTTTGCGAATATTTAATATTCCATTACTGATCAAATGTGATGTTGATATAAATAATAAAATTGTATGTAAATTGTAATAAATAATTATTCATATTCAACATTCGCCGGTACCATTGGCGCACCGATTGGTGGTTTTATTAGATTAGTTGCTATATGTTATTATGCTATTATGCTTGGATAGTGTGGAGGAAGCATAAAGAGTTGGATCAACATCAAATAATGGGGTTAAGTGAAACATTTTAATTTTCAAATGTAATAATTATATTGAATATTGTGTGAGGGATGGTCTTAGTTCCTCCGACTTTTGGGGTTGTCAGAGCCCCTTCTCTTTGCTAATTTGAATCCGTTTTCTTGTAAAAATTTCGCGTGCAATTCAGCATTTGTGATGGGCTGAGGAAAGACATAATCGAACTCATAGACTGCAGTCAGTCGGAAATTAAAATCTAAAGGCACGCAATTCCAAATGTACTGGTAGTGTTTCCATTATCAGGAATGAGCAGTGTTCATTACAGTGCACATTATAAATTTCCAACCAGTGTTTGGAGTTGTTACTATGCCCTTTGGTCATCTATTTAAATCTTGGTCAAAATAAACGACTTGCTACAAAAGCATCTAATATACTATTTCAATTTTCCAGAAATGAATCGCAAATTCCATTGTGATATATTTACAGTTAGATATATTTTATACAAAAAGAAGAAACAAAGAAACTAACCTAAAAAAATGTCTCCATTACTTTAAACATCGAACCCAAACCATCCTTATTTTGATTGCATTGATTTAGTTTTTCTCCAAATGGAAAACAAAAATAACCATAAATTTTATTACTATAACTACCTTTAACCCAAACAAACAATTAATCCCTCGTTTTTACTATTATTATTAATATTTGTTAGTATAAAGGTAATACAAAAAATAAATAAAAACAAAGAGTAAAAAAAAATAATGATAAAAAAACAGATATATTACAGTAAAAATTTTCGATTCAAAAAGAAAATTGAAAAATTACGAAAACCCAAAGTGCCATTTACTTTCCTAACTATAACCGGAGAATAAAGCTTTGTTTTTCGTTTTGCTACTGGCTCAGCTATTAAGGTTTTCGTTTTTTACTTTGTTTTTCTTCGAAACAATTCCGTTTCATTATTTGTTTTAGTTCCATTCTACTGTCGACTTAGGAAAAATTATGTGTTTTTATTCTCTACGAGTATTTTTATTTTTGTTAGAAAAATGTCGCCACATAATTGGTTTTTCATTTTAATGTACATATAATATTGGAATGAGGCAGAAACTGGTATAAGTAATTGAAAACAAAAAATATAACAGACATAAAATAGGATATCAAATCGACGGATCAATAGTCTTAACACGGTCCTTGGTTGGACGATAATATAGGGTAAACAACTAGTGTTAAATTTACGTGATTGTGTATATAAGATTTATTTCATAATTTATTATGCCAGATTACATATTTTCGAGTATTATTAAACTAAAATCTTAACATGATTAAAAAAAATCCATTATTTTTTATAAGTACAAATTCCCAAAATATTATCAAAAATACTAAATCAGCAATTCTCTTGCTTAGATCATCAACAAACAACATAAAAACTTTAATCATCGTTTATAACGATTATTTCTCTAATAAAACTGAATGATTCAGTTTTTAAGTGTATTTTAGTTTTTTACGACATTGTAGTAAGCATTGGCAAATATACTCAAAAGAATTTTATATTAATACTATCTGAAATGAATTATTACATTTGTGTCATTTCTATATCTTTAGTTGAGAAATTGTAACTAACATGAAAAGGAATCATCTATTTAATTAAGATTGTCAAGAAAGTGTAGATGGTTTGTTTCCTGTCGCTGTTTTACATTGTCATGCAAAAGATTTATAGTTTTTAGGAATGAGCTTTTGTGTTTTCTTTAGGTGGATTTAGGAAGAATATAATGGAAATTGGAAACGTCATTGGCTAGGAAAGATACTGAGGTCTAACCCTCATAACTAATGAGTGACAACAAATTGGTGACCTCAACGTGTGATTAGAAATGTTTAGCATCCCTAGAATCTTAGCGCTTAAATTATTTTTTTCTAAATGTTTCTTTGGTTGCACCCCACATACACCCCTTTATCAGTGATATTGCAATATGTCGATATCAATGGAGAAGATTGTGTTTTACTTTTTCGAGTTGTCTGGTACGAGTGAATAATTTACATCAAAAATAAATGTTGTGTAATAAGTTTGTTGAGTAATAAAACGAGATAGTACGTGACCGAACTTTATAACTGTAAACTAACTCATTTTTTAGAATTCGAATCCAATTGTTCCTGTTATAAGAAACTAGAAGTGTTGAGAAGAATTTGGTATTACTATTGAATTTTTGCTTAGTGATTGGTTAGACTTGATGTTATTCTGATAACTGGATTGTGGTTTGTCTATCTTGCATTGGATGTTCTGCCTCAAATATAAATAGTGAACGTTTTGTAATATTGGTTCATATTGGGGTATATAGTAGCAACACTTGTTGCAATAAGGATAATGCTAAAATTTGCTTCAGAGTTCACGAGCTGGGTTTACTATGATTTAGGCTCCAGTAGCGAGGAGGAATTTAAGATAAAAGTGGTATAGTAAACCTTTAAACGTTATATATAGTAACGGTTGCCACATTCCACTATGCAGATAGTCATATAATCTTGTTAATTAATTCAGAAGAAATGGCATACAAAATTGAGACAGTTTTGAATCAGAAACCTGTAAATTTTACCTCTAGTTAATCCCAGAATTCTTCTTATGGAGTACAATATGAATAGCGTGTGTGTGTCTACGTTACGTCTTTTAAATCATCAGAAGCACGATCGGAATTTCGGGATGGATATCGGTGTTGCTATTAGTAGTAGGTGTGACTTGGAGCACCTACGACGCCCACTAATTGGTGACACATTGGTGATAAATTTGGTTGAACTAAAATGTTAGGTTTTGATAATGGTCTCACAATAATTTTTAGATAAAACATAATGTATCCGGATCACTGGAACTTAGCAGAAGATCCAAATAACTGATTCTTAAAAGAAAACGTCCTGCCATCTGGCAAATTTTCAATATGTGTTACCTTGTGTTATTCGATACAAACAGAAAAAAGGTAAAAACAAAGAGTTTCGTCATGCTAGGGCTACGAGTAAAATAGTGGGCGAGTATTCAATTATAATCTAGGTTATGACTTTTTTGTTAGGTACTGTATCCATAGGAGACCACAAAAACAAAACAAACTATTAAAACATTAATGTTTAAGACTTGTTACGAAGCTGTTTTAACCCGTAAAGTTAATTTACCTACACAAGTTTGTACGTGAATCAATGCATTCAATACAACTGATCGTCTTTTTTATTCATATTTGCTCTTCACCCGGTCCGGAATGATATTCTTTGTTTTTGATTTGCTATCTCAATTTATATGCTATTGGTTCATTAAATTTTCATTATATGTACTTGGGTTTTTGGTCATTTTTAGACTTGGTTCACTTGATTAATTTAGTCAATTAATTGACTATTTATTTTAAAAGAAGTTAAAGTTTATTTTTCTTCGTGATAGGTTTAGATTAAAAGATATAAATTTTTTTATTGATCGTCAAATTATAGTTTAATTTATTGGCGAAGTTTTATATTAGTCAATTGTTAATAGTTAGTCCAATTTGGGATTTTAAATAAAATGGATAGGATTGTAAAGATGATGCAAGCTTCGAGTTTTCATTTTGGATACTACTTTTTCCAATCAAAAAATTCATAAGTGAGTTAGTGATACGACTGTACAACGATGACGGTGGTTCTTAAAATGAACGCAAGTTACTTAAACAGATTAAATTGAAAAACTACAATAAAATTAAATTGTTGGTTTGGAAATTTCGTTTTTCGGTGTCAATTTTTTTGGTGTGTAGTTGAATTAAGTTAGAAAACTTAACTAAAACAAAAAAAAAGAAATTTGATTTGATTTGATTTGTTTGTTCTGTACAAATATACAATAGAATAAGTTCAATAAAAAGATTTGTTTGGCTAAGTTAATAGATTAGTTAAAATAAAACAAACGAATATAGAAAAATCCAATTTTTTTTCAAACTTACTTATTATAATTCAAATTAGAAAAAAAGTTAATTTTTAGTTAAATGGTTTTGTGTATGTAAATGTAAACATCAGAAAAAAATAGCTATTTATGTACCTAGGGCGTTATGTAGGTTATTACGCCCGGAAGGCGATCTAATCTAGCCCGAAGGCCTCTGACCCGAGGGATGGATGTCGCTTGATGGGCGTAATACCCAGTAACGCCAGTGGTGCATACAAGATTTTATGCTTCACCTAATAAGCTAAAAACTAAGAAAGAATTTAATTTGTTAGTCTATATTGATATGCAAAAAAATACAAATGTATCATAGTATGCCAAGAAAATAACTATTTTGAAGTTTAAAATAAATATTTGTTGTTTGTACGTTGCTATGTAAACAAATTCTCCGAAATTTTGTAACGTATGACAAAAACATTGTATGACGTTTAAAATAATTTGATAGTTTTGGAAAACTATATGAACATTTAATAACTAAAATGTTGCTAAACATTTTTAAACAAAGGTAAAAATCTTTTAATAGCTTAAATTGAATAGAAATTATTTAAATTTTGTAGACAAAACTACATTAAAAATAATTTTATTTAGTTTTTTAGCGTCTTAATAGCGGGCGTTATGAATTCATAATGCCCTCTCATAACGCCCCGGTTTTTATGAATGTGTTTATATATCGCGTATCCAATACATTACAACAACTTTATATCATTGTGAAGCATAAATTAATAAAGAGTATATGTTGGATTTTCTTGTATCAAAATATAGTTGTTTTCGTGACAGATCAAACAAACATCGTCACGAGCGAAGGTAATATCAAGAATGAATTTGTCAAATCAAACTATGAAACAGTGAATTATAGTTGTAAATGGCAGGTTGGAGTTGTAACATTGTTAAAAGTAAAACTCGTCGTCTTCATCGTTTGAAGGTATAACGGTTAATCAGTTAATATATTTCTACCAAGTTCTACATTTGAGGCCATTCATTTTGTTATATGGTTGATTATATTACCATCAAAATTAAGAACTACATGTGTATGCGACGATATTTTATTACATCAGGTAATATTTTACCAACAAATTCAACAATTGCCGACAGCAATCTTGGTACTCCATTTAATATATTTCTGTCAAATTCAACAATTGCCGAATTTCATTTTGTTACAACAGTGAATATATTATCAACAATTTCATCACATCATTGAATATATTGTCAACAAATTCATCAATCCACTGGTCAGTAGGCGCAACATTTAATACTTATTATATCGTTTGGTTATATATAGTGACTCATTCAAGATGACTCATTGTATAATTTTTTTTTGTGGATTGAGGAGTTGTATCTGGAACAATCATGGGATGAGTGAATCATTTATTTAAAAGTTGAAATGTAATAATTGTAATAATAGTGGTGTTGGTGTAATGCTCTCGGTTTCTTCGGTCTTTGGGGTCATCAGAGTCTCTGCTTCTTTGTTTTGCGTATTTAATTCCGTTTACACAGTCTCTTTTGCGTGCATATTTGGTAATTTGTACTGATCTTGGAGATATTACTGTTCGAACACACATGGTTGAAGCTCGTAGGATTACAACTCTGCCAGGCACGTGGTCCCTGATTGATTCCTGCTAGTGACCACTTGCAAGTTCAATGTTTATTACAGACTGCAGCCATGTATTTTAAAGGGATTGTAAAGCATCATCTAGTCAAGAGCCAGGTCGCTCCTGATATCCCAAAAAGAACGACTGGCATCGAAATCATGAATTCTGGCTTATGACACATTTTTCATCAATGGAACTCATCAAAGCGATGGCACAAGGGTAAATAAACTCCCGCTAGAAACCCAGATTGAAAAATTAGATTTAAAAAAAAATACATTTAGCAATAAATACTGGAAACGGCTCTTTTCTATATTTTGGATTTGTTGTGAACCACTAATTCTGTTTCCAATTAGTGTTTTTTATTATATTATTATACGAACTTCCAATGTTTTCTTTATCATAAATTTTTTAATGGAGGAAGAGTTCTAGTCGTCAAACCAATGTTTCATAAAATGCGAAATACTTTTTGCTGTCTTTCACTCTAGTCTAGTTCTATACACTTCTGTTTAGCAAATGAAAACTTATTCATGACAGAAAAAAATTTAATCAATGAAATTTCTATTAAATAAGTTGTACATTTGTCGAAAATCCTAAAAATAAATTTCTTTGCACAAACGTTTTGCACTTGTTGACATTCGAAAGCTTTATGTAAAACAATATATCGAATATTTACAAAAATACCCTCGAGTACAGTTATTAAACATAGGTTAATGCTATGTTTATGGCGCATTAGATTCTGCGCACCGCATTTTTTACTATTCAAAATTTTTGTTGTATTTCGCCCTTGTTGTTATTTCTAGGGAAATGAAGGTTTTGCAATGGGTAAGAAAATTGTTTTATCTTTATTTGTTTTGTGTCTGACGGAACAATGGTTATGGCTTTCTAAATTGATCGGTTTAAATAGATTTTTTTAACATAAAAATATTTGTATGTTCTTTGTATTGTATTTAACGAGTTCCTACTACTACATAGTGTTTTGATAACGATATGAAATACAGACTTTTTGTCTATCAAATTAGAAAACATTTACTTGTTCATTTTTTTATTCTTGTTCTTTATAAATTTGTATCGGTTTTTATCACATTTTTTTGCACAATTAATTTTTATTGCGTTGACTCCATCGTACAGGCTCAGGCTATTGTAATTAAAAAATATAAAAATATGCGGCATGTGAGCGAACACGTGCTAGCGAGTACGTATCTGTTTCTGTTCCGATTTGGTTGAACCAGTTGATGCTCCACCCTTATCAGTTCACCTGGAGACTAGATAAGATAATTGAAAAATTATGTTTACAATTACTTGATCTTTGTTGTCCAGAGACTTGAAGTCTTTGTTCAGAAACACTACGTACACCAATACACAAAAGTTAATCTCATCGACCTCCATTTAACGAAGAAATACAAAAAAAATTATTACTACATTATTAATAAAGTGTTTTGTGCAAATTGGTTCAACACAACAAATGTAGATGCTCCTCAATAAACCGTAACAATTAAAATAATTATTTTACTTTAACATTAGTAAAGTTCCGGCAATTCCATCTTTGAAATAAACTAAATGACATCCATTTTGTATCCTTTTGTTATTAAATTTTCTATTATACTGAAATAATTTTGTAAATAATTACCGAACACATAATAACGACCGCACATTAGGATCTAATATCAAAAATTAAATTGATTTAATATATATAAAATATCTCTTCTAATCTTTATAAATTGGTCTTAAATCTAAAACCCAAATATTATCGAATTATTCAACTTCGTTGGACGATTTCAAATACAGTAAATAAGTTTCCGATAAAAGAAAACATCTAAACAGAATTCAAACAAAATCAATCAACCGAAATTCTATGTTGTTTTCTTACATATAGTCGGAGATATACATACATTTTTTTTACAACATTTGCCGAAAAAAATCCCATAAATAAAATTATGATTAACCCGATCTACTATAACCATGTCTTTCATTTTTTTATTGTATTCTGTAATTCAGCTCCCCATCTCCCTTTTATGCTCTATAAAATTATTACAAACAAACAAACAAATACATTTTTCTGTTTTCTGTTTGATAAAGACTTTTATCAAATAAGAAAATAACACGAATAATGTATGAAGAACAAATATAAGAAAAACGAAACACATCAAATCAATACGTTCCATTCTTTAGACAAATGTACAAAATACACAAAGTAAAATATTAACAAAAAACAAATTGACTTGCTAGAGGCGCTTTGCAGAGAACAAAAAGAAAAGTTGGTTTTCTTGCGAATAAAATTTTGTATTATTATATTAAGAAACATCAAAAGGAAACCATTCATCAATGATTTTTATTTGTATCGTAAATGTTCTCCGGGTAGACACAGTATTGGGAAAAGATATAGATTAAACGGGAAATTGATTAGAAATTAACCGATTTCAAATTTCAGTTCAGTAAATTTCCTATTTATCATACCAAACCAATTGATTTTTGATACCAACCAAAAATTGTAAAATTTATGAATTATTTTATACAAATGACCGACATATTTTGTTATATTTATAAATCTTTTGTAAAATTAACAAAATTTCTAGAAATTGTACAGAATATATTGTAAGCAGTATGATTACAAATAAACAAGATTACAACAAATAATAGTACATTATATACCGAGGTGATAAAATAAATTTTCTACATTGAGGTGGATATTAATTCGCGAGAAACGAAGTTTCGAGCGAATTTAGCACCGAAATGGAGAAAATTTTCTTCACCGAGGTTTATATACTATTTTTTTTACTACTTGATATAAAAAATACACTAAAACTCTTAATTATTCACAAAATGTCAATTAATAAGCAAATGGTGAATAAATAAAATTTTTGATTTGGTGAAACATTGTTTATCATATCATTGGATTGCGTATTGGATATTTATTGTTCAGGGCTGCTTAGTTAGAAATTTATTTTCAATGAATTTTCTCAAAACTATATAAAAATCACATATGCTTTGGATTAAAAAATATAGCTTTTATTTATTTTTGACATGAAATTGAAAATCTATTCAATATTGTTGAGCCAAATTTAGAATTTTTTTAATCTACAACTCACAACTAAGCTAAATTTCAACAGAATTCTGTTTAACACGAATTAAAATTTCAAATAAACTACTATAGTTGGAAAGAAGTTTTTGTATTCATTCATTATTTTATTTACGAAGGTGCTAAAATGCTTATTATTAGGTGTGGGGAATAATTATTAGTAACCATTGAGAAAAATAACTTTTGTCTTGGGTTTTTGAGTAAATAATTGAAATTTCTCATGCAAGTAGTAAAAAAATATTTTTTTGTACTGTTGCTTATGAGTTACAGAAACTCTAGTCATGCCATTCTTTCCATTTTAGATCAAATGCCTTTATTGTATCATGCCTTCTAAGTCAACTCATTGCTTTATACTAATTATACTTTTCATTTTTATTTTTATTTTTTTTTTCTCAAGGGAAAACTTGATTTAAATAAAAAGCAAAGAAATTGTGACATCTTGTTTATGCTTGAACTGTATAATAATAAAGCCTAGACGTCACCTTAATCTAAATAAAAAGTCCATTCCTTGATAAATAAAACAAAAACTGTAAAACATCCTCATTCCAAATACAAATTAAATAAAACTTTTTATTAATTTTTTTTTTCTGTGCCATAATCATCATCAGAAACAGAAGAAAAATAAACCGACACAATGACTGTCCCTAATTAGGTTTTAGCTCAACGTTTAAATAAAAAACGAAAAAACCAAGAAACGAATTGTCGGAAAACAAATAGTTCATCCTTTTCTTCGATTTTATCCTTTATTTTTTATGCTTGTTTCCTTAGAGATAATGATAATAAATCCAGTTTATGGTAAAAAAAAATTATCTTTGTATATAAAGAGATGGTGTAAGTCAGGTATGTAAAGGGAATTGAAGAATTTTTTTCTTTGATTATCTTACAAATCGGAGTACACAGGGAATTCAGTGAAACACAACGAGATCCTAGATATGTATATCCTTGTTATGATTTGTGTAGAAGAAAAATTGTGCAAATTATGTTTGAAAATTTGAACGGAATTGTGTGCGAAAGCCTGAATCTCGGAAAAATATTTATTGTGTTCTATTGTTAGACAAAATCCAGTAGCACTTCCAGTAAAGGAAATTATTTTAGATCGGAATTTTTTCCAAAACAATTCTAGTGTCTAGCTCTTGGTTCTGGACCGAAGCATCAATGCAACGTTTTAAAACCAAGGTGGTCGTTCCAGAAGACCTAACCAAACGCCCGTTTTCTGACAGACAATTGAAATAGAATAAAACCTAGCAGTGTAACACAAGCAGAAGGAGATGATCTAGCTGAAACACAGAAGAACGAAGAATGGAAAGGCTTATATAAAAGTATAAAGAAACATCCGGAAAAGTTGATAAAGCAAGAAGTTTTGCTGCGAGAAACTTTTGAGAGATATAAAAAATGACACTTGTCGAGCTGCAGCTGCCTTACAGGAGTTGCGCAAAAACTGGACACGAGGCAAAATATGCCGGGGTTAAGTAATCCTCGGTGGATTAAAGAGGTTATTGGGAATTAATTTTCAAAACATTCAATTACCGCATACACAAGTGCAATGCTGCTACGGAATATCACTTGTAATAATCAGAAAACTGGAGAACCATCTCTAGGAATAAGGTAACCTTGCTGGAGACCAGTTCGGCTTCAGGTAAGGACGATCAACTACTCATGCCCTACAGGAGATAGTAGAAACGGTTAAAGTAGCAAAATAGAAAATAGGTAAAAAAATATATTCACAGGGCTGGTTTCAATAGACGTTAAAACGCCTTCAACTCGAATGGATGGTAAAACACCATGGAAGCTCTGAGGAGCAGAAATATGCCGGAGTATCTCGTTCACATAGCCGAAAACTACTTTAGTGATCGATTATTAGTTTTTGAGGGCAAAAATTTCGACCCAAGACTCAAAACTATAAGTAGGTTTCGCTGACGCCGTTATGACTTTATGCTTATCTGTTCATCTGAGCATACTGCAGATAAAAGTTAACAACTAACTGGAGAGAGTTAAAAGATGACTGGAACAGAAGACTCTGCAAATAGTGGATAGGAGATAGAAGCATTTCAACAGGTTAAGGAAAGAATTGATTAGTGAGATAATCTGGCAAATTATCTATCTTGGGGTGAAACTAGACAGTAGAATCAGCTTCAAGGTGCAGACTACCAAATTAGCAGGAAAAAGTGGTATAGTAAATATGCCAACAAACATTTTGAGCTATATTTTGTAAAAATCCATTAAGGATTCTGGAAGTTACAGTCGAAAAAAGTTGAAAAAATACGAAAAATTCACGTTTTTTTAAACTTTTCCATTTTCAACGCCATAAATTTTGAACAAATAAAGACACTAATTTATTTTAATTTCTTGGAGCCTATAGTAGCCTCAATTTTCTTTCTTTTAAACTAAAAGATACGAATATTGGTGCAACAGTTTTTCCCAAAGAAAATCAAAACTCAAAATTTGGAAAAAATAATTACTTCGGTCTGAAAGACCTAAATATTACATTCATGAGCCAAAAGTGAAATTCTTACCCCCATTTTTTTTTGCATTTCTCGACGTTTTAGGACCTGCTGATTCTAAAAAAGAAAAAAAAAATTATGTCTGTCTGCCTGCCGGCTGGCCGTCATTACCTGCGCTGCAGGGAAAACCGCTGAAGGAATTTCAAAAAATTTTTTTTTCTAGAAATAGGTATACTCAAGGGACAGGTCCAAAGGACGCTGTGTTCGATAACTGTACCGGAAGTGTGTCAAAAAATCATTAAGTGCGTCAAAAACAGCAAATTTTCATATTTTTAAAAAAACGTTCATTTTAATTGATTACGAGTAGGAACAGTGAATTTGGAGAAATCTGGATGGTAGGGATTGCTATGTGAGATCAAAAACTAGATAATTGCATTATAAGTTTGTCAAAAAAATGTTGTCAAGTGTGTGAAAAGAAAGATTTTTATTTAGTTTTTTACCTAATTTTTTTGGAAAAAATAAAATTTATTATTTGTTTGAAATGAAATTTTATTATTATTATTGAGAATTATGGCATTATAAGTTTGTCAAACAAATAATGTCAAGTGTGTCAAAAAATAAATTCATTTATTTTTTTAGCCAATTTTTTGGAAAAAAATGTATCTGTTTTTATGACGTAAATGTAATTGAAAATGAAATTGGACATGGAAATTTTTGAATTTGTTGTAGTTTTTGAAATATTTTTGGAATTTTGAAAAAATGTAGATTTTTTTTTGATTTCGTAATAATTTTTAAAATATTTTTAGAATTTTGGAAAAAGTTTTAATTTTTGATTTTATTCTAATTTTTGGAATTTTGAAAAAAGTTTCAATTACTGATTTTGTAATGATTTTTGCAATATTTGTAGAATATTATTGGAATTTAGAAAATGTTTAAATATTTGATTTTATTATAATTTTTGGAATATTTTTTGAATTTTGAAAAAAGTTTGATTTTATTTATTTTTTAATTTTCAAGAAATATGAATTTGTGATTTTGTAATATTTTCTCGAAACGCTAAATGGAAAGGGTTTTTGAGTAGTTTGCTATGTGTATTATCTTTTCACTAAATTATGTTAATTTATGATCTGTTATAATTTTACGGCATCGTATTGATGTTTCGTGTTAGTTTTGTAATAAATTTCTAAACAGAGATAAAAAAATACTTGTACTTTAACAAAGAGTTATGTTTGAAATACATCGCTGCCCAAAACTAAAAACCATGTCCTCATAAAAGTTTTTTGCCGAAAACTGTATCAAAATTCTTATTCCAGACCGAAATCTTGATATCTCAGAGCTGTGAGATTTCAGCCCCTCCATATTTTTTACTTAATTTATTGTGCCATAAATAACTAGGTGACTAATGCAGAGTGCAATTGATAAAAAGGAGCGAAGCTATGTCCAATCCAAAAGATATGTCCGAAGATATGCTACAATCCAAAAAAACTACAAAATCGCTACAGTTTTATGTGTGGTAAATATTGCTGCATCTACCTCCGGCATAGATTTAGTTGAAAATCAATGAAAAATTTTTAAATGGATTTAAAACCGAAATTTCTGACTACAACGATCGTATCGTGAATTTTGTCCATAAAAAGTACTTTAACAAAACGGCAAAGAAAAAAAGGTGAACGAACCAAATAAAAACTCGTCCAGGTTGAAAACATGATCAAACTTGTTCAATGTAGGTAAAAGTGTGTTATTAAATTTTTTTAAAATCAACTAATAACAAACTTTTAATTTCAGACTTTCAATATCATTGGAGTTCAAAAAAAAAAAAATAAAAAAATAAAAAATAAAAAAAAAATTAAAAAAAAAACAAAAAAAAAACAAAAAAATATTTAATAATTTATTTAAGTATTGTGAAAAGATGATAATTTTCCCAGTGGAAGTCTATGGGAACCGTTTTTCGGTGATTATTCCTCCGTGGTATGTCTAATTTTCAATATTTTTTTGTAAACCATCTATGGCTAGATGTCGTCTTACCTGCAAAATTTTATTTTGATATCTTTAAAAGTTTGGGAGGAGTATTTCCTCAAACGAAAATCCGAATCGGGGAAGAATGGAGCTACGCTCGCTTAATTTTAAAAGCAATAATTTTAAAAGTTCAGTCGTTCTCAAATATCGGTAAAGAATTATTTTAAAATAGTAAAGTATAATTTACATTTTTGTTTTCGAAGTTGGGAATTGGATCGATATGAGACGTGTATAGAAAAATATAAACAAAAGATAGTGAATTTTGAGGAGAAGCAAAACATCATAACATCAGAACTATTTAAGTTAGTTCAAGCACCATAAAGTTAAGCCCCTATTTATGTCTATTAATACCTGTAAGGTTTGTTTCTTTTCTTTTTTTCTCTTGTTTTTTGTTTTTTGATAATGCAAATTTTTTTTCTATCACCGCCCACCTTGTGTAACTCCTTACGTTTATGATCATTTTAAGTTTAATTTAAGTTTACTTCCCCTTTTGAATAGTTTTTCCCCAATTTACTTCCCCTTTTGAATAGTTTTTCGGTTTTCTCAGCTTTTGTTTAATTAGTTTAATGAGGTTTCTTTTTAAGTAGATAATTGTCGTATGATTAGTTGCAAATATAATCTCTATCAGGATAAATTTAATTCCAAACATTCAAGTGAAAATATTAATTAAAAAAGAAAAAATATTACAAATATAAATTTTAAATAGTGTATTGTTTTTAAAAATCAATAAACCAATAGTGATAGCTGCCTTGTAAAGCAACATAAATTGTTAGTAAAGTGTAAAGTCAAGTTTATTTAAATGGCATCGTTTCAAGTGTAAAAATAGCCCAAATTCATTTTGTTTTATTTGTGGAAGTTACATAAAACATACTGCTAAAAGAATCACCCCATTTATAAAAACTGCCTATCTTCATTACTAACTGATATTTTTCAACTCCTAAAATAAATCCGAGGTGGGAGGAGCTAGATCATGTGAAAAAACTTCACAAAAAAAATCCCAATTTCGAGAAAAATCATACACAAATAAAATACAAATTTTGTCAAAAAAAGACATTTCATAATCAACTAACTGATATTTTCCAACTCTTAAATTAAGTCCAAGATGGGAGGTACAAGATCATATCCAAAAACTTCACAAAAAAAATCTCAATTTCGAGAAAAATCATATACAAATAAATTACTACTTTTGCCAAAAAGACATTTCCTAATCAACTAACTGATATTTTTTAACTCCTATAATAAGTCCAAGGTAGGAGGAGCTAGATTTATTACGAAAACAACTTATATATAAATCAATTATGTTGCAGAATTAAAAATTATTCTTATAGTTAAATTTTTTTCCAAATTTTGAGTTTTGACTTTCTTTGGGAAAACTTAAATAACTTGGTGCAAACTGCACCAATATTCGTATCTTTTAGCTTAAAAGAAAGAAAATTGAAGCTACTACAGGCTCCATGAAATTAAAATAAATTAGTGTCTTTATTTGTTCAAAATTTATGGCGTTGAAAATGGAAACATTTAAAAAAACGTGAATTTTTCGTATTTTTTCAACTTTTTTCGACTGTAACTTCCAGAATCCTTAATGGATTATTACATAATATAGCTCAAAATGTTTGTTGGCATATTTACTATGCAAATGTTTCATTAATATTTTTAATTTGTTTGTTTTGTAAAATATGAGACCCGAAAACCGAAACAACATTTTTGATCACCGAAAAAATTGGTTTTTCGTGAATATCTCAAAAACAAGAGTTAACCAAAAAAAAAATGAATATGATAATCGTGTTCAGGAGGTCTAAATCTATAAGAAACGATGGGTTTTATTCAGGGAGACAAAAAAAGTTCAAAATTTGTAGACTAGTGATAATAGAAGTTTTACTATATTATTTGTATTTAACTCAGTTGGTGTAACGATACATTGTCGAAAATTAACTGTTAAAAAAATCGTATTTGAATGTTTAAAACGAGAGCAATTAATTTTGTCTTGAGAATATAAAAAAGATAAAATGGTTTGTTTTAATCTTAAACGATCATATAATAAAAAAGCATCAATTAAATTATATAAAGTTATTAATATAAAAATAAAACTTTTTTATATTAAACTACTCAATTATAACGAGAAGTATTTTATCTGTATATGTTTTGAAAGTCTGTGTGGCGAAAGAAATTGTTTGGGAAGGAGCTGGATAATAATGTTTGAGAAAAAGGCTTGAGCCTGAGATCAAATTTTGTGGCGCTATACAGAAGTTTTGTTATGTCTCCTGCTCCAAAAATCTTGTAGACTGTCACACACAATTCTTTCAATTATCTTGCCAACTTTTTAAATCACGATTTTATAGGGTCTACTTCAAGCTAGAGCAGGGGTGGGGAACCTGCGGCCTTAAGGCCGCATGCGACCTTGTGAGATTTTATTTGCGGCCTTCTCACATATTTTGAATTTTATACAAAATTCAAACCAATTTTTTTCGTTGAAAAGTTTTTTGTAAAAGTTTTTTAAATATTTAATCATTTTTTTCGAAAATATTTCTGTAGTCGACTTTTTCGTGATTTCGGCTTAAAAATAGCGAAGTAACAATAACCCATTAACACTACGTTTATATCGCCGATAGTTTAATAGAATATAGTACATTTTCCTACAAGAGATGAAAAAACCCTTTTCCGTGAGTGGGAACTTGTTAGCGAGACGCGTTGGGTGGGACAATTTAACGAACCTAAAATGTTTTCATCTCGCGTAGGAAATTGCAATATTTTCTACAATGTTAAATTAATAATAAACGATATTTATTATAAATTATTAAGTTAGGAATCAACAACACAACATTCAAAATTAATATTCTTTTTTTAACTGTTACTTTGATTTAAAATTTTTGTTAAGTTACATGAAAGTACCACAGAAACTACAATTTGTTATTTTACAAAAATTATTTTACACTACATAGTTGAAAAAACCCTTTTCACGGGGATTAAGCCTGCATGAAAATAGACTTTTAATTTACTATCGTAGAAATAGCATATTATTCAATTAGTAGCAAAAGTGCTCCTTTTTGTGTTGAATCTATAGTTTGACAATTAAACAAGTTTAACAATTATAAACGAAACACAAAAAGTGACTTAGCTCCAAATACACCGCTTTTTCGGTAAACTTTAAAATTTTTTTATGAATATGAAATAATTTAACATTATGTATATAGCACTTCTTACTTTACGCAGAATATAACAAGTGCTATATACAAGTAACAAGTGCTATATACATAATGTTATTTGAATACTTACGTCAAGTGCCAACGGCAAGCAGTGTAGATTATTTGAAATTCATTATTCAAAATTTATATAATTATGATTTTTTATCGTCATAATTACTTCCCAAAAAGAATAAAAACATATAAATTTGTATAAATAAAATTTTTTATCAAAGCAGCCTTTCAATTCCAAATTTTATAATCCCATCAAAATAGTTGTTATTTTTGTTGTCATACTTAGACAATAATTCAAAATTTCATCATCCAATCAAAATACATGTTATTTTTCTATTGTCATAGTTATACACTGCCGTTCTAAGCCAAGAAGTGGGTACTTGTATTTTTGACATTTCGAGATATTTAAAATTTTTAATTTTCAATTTTCACAGGCAAACTAATCAAAAATATATTTATGGTCAAAAAATCAGAAGGTTATATTATTTGTTAATGTTAATAAAATATTAATTATTGGACAATTTAATAGTAAATTTACTTTACTTTTAAATTTAGTTTTAAGGAAGATACGGCATATTTAATAGAGTAATTTTTGAATTGAAAAATTAATTAAAAGGCTTAATTATATGATAAAAATGTCCATCGACTGTTATTATAATTATCATTATCATCTAAACGAGGGTATTTATGTAAAAAACAACGAGATCAGAAACAGTGCGACGATGTTGTAGGGATTTAATATCACGATTTAATGTTAAATTAACAATTCGTTTAGCACGCTTTTGAACAGAATCCAAAAGAGCCAATATAGTAACAGATGCATCACATCAAACTTGATAACAATACTTGGCATAATGCAGCCTGTTTACACTTTGCCAAATTATAATTGGCCTTTAATGGTAAAAAGGTTCCCCATCCCTGGTGTAGTCGATGCTACGTCGGCTTAAAGAGTTTTATGTAACCCTGTACTAATTATGATATTTATGGAGCGCTTCTTGAAAGTTTGATCATTTAAGACTCCCAGTTCCATGACCGCAGCTATTGTTTTTCTTTTCACTACAAAATATGCACTTGGGCGTGTTTCTGTAGTTCTTAGTAACATAAAGACAGAGTTTTGAGTTATTGGTGCGGCTTCTATTATTAACCACTTTGTAATTTCTTTGCACGTAATTGAGGTGCTTAAAGCATTTTGTTGGTTCTAGGTTTTCTTTGATCTGGCAAACACGATTTGAATCTTTCCTCTTGAAATTATTTTCTCTTTCTTGCTTCTCAGCAAACTAACAGTTGGCGTTCTGCTTGATTTGACAGCTGGAACACGTTCTCCATTGCTCTATAGCTAGCTTTAATAAAATATCGCCTTTTGCAGTCTGAACTGTATCTGCCTTAACCTTTTCAAAATGTCGGCGAGGCGCCGTTTGTTTTTCTTTATTAGCAGTACCACCGGCTGAATATACGTTTGCTCTATTTCGTAGTCTGTAGAAGCCCTAGTTCTGCGTGTTGTTTTCCGTTTGATAGTCTCAGTGCTGTTAGGGGTGGATCGTTTCCGCTTACTATAGGTTCAGCCTCATCGTTATGAATTATTACCTGATTTTTATTTTTTGATTTTCTGACTTGATGAGGAAATATACCATAAAATACATGAAACCGCATGGCCATCAAATCATAAGGTTAGTTCAGTCAAAAATTGTCTAACCTTGTCATCTAAAAATTCAATTTTCAACGTAAGAAGTAATTCTTATCAAAAGACAGAACAACGTTATTATTTTCTCTCACATATTATTTGGTTATCCTTGGAAAACTTGAACTATTTTTACAATAGAGCTTTGAGTGCAGCAAGATTGAATAACAAAGTATTCCCCTAGAACAATGCATATTGTTTATCAAAATATTATTTTGTCAAGGCAAACAATGAAATAAAAAACTAAAATTTCAGAAGAAAAAACTACCAACAGCAAGAAACAAATCTTCAAAAAGGCAAAACTTAAATGAAAATGTTCTTCAAATTTTTTTATATTTTACACAAAATAAAAATCTAAGTTAATGTTGATGATGATAAGACTGACGATGGAAATGCTTATGACAACGAACAATATATAAGATGAGACAATTCTAGAACCAAGAAATTAAAAATAGACATAGCAAAAATAAAAGGAATTAATTGAAAGGAAAATAAAACGGAAAAGGAAAAAAAACAACGAAGCGCAGCTACAGCAGCAGAACAACAACAAACTGGAAAAATAATGAGAAAATATTTGGGCCAAGTTTTTTTATATCAATTCAATGAATGCAATATGTTAACAAAAGAAGTTGAAAATTAACTTTCCTTCCTTAATTTTCCATGCAACGAAGGTATGGTTTTCTTTTAGAAAAAAAATAATTGTTTGTTTGGTTTTGTTCGACATAAGAAAATCATTAGAATTTTATTTAAATTTGTTTTGTTTTGCATTTCTAGGTAATCCTTTATCAGGAAAATAGAAAAGGAAGTAGTTGTAGTAAGTATTGTTTTGTGAAGGATATAAAATTTAAATAATTTATCATACGAAAAACTAAATTACTGTCTTTAATGTTTTATGATGGAAATAACAATGATGGAAGAGAAGAGGAGAGTAAGATCTAATAGGAATCGAGTTTTAATGTTTTTAAGATTTTGGACTTTGACAAAATAAAAAGAGGCAATCTCTTTTGGAGACTTTGGTATTGATCCTTTGATATCCATTCACTACTATTTTTTTCGGAAACTTTGAGACTTATTGACCTAAAACTTTTATAAGAGTGAAAACTATTTTTTGTGTCATACCTTCACGTTCTAATAAGACGTTAAGACTCGTGTTCCAGATAAGCGGTTTAGTCTAACATAAAATATAACATAAACTCTGTAACAAACCCCTAAATTGTTTCATTAACGTAGATTTATGTTTGCTCTTTTAAATTAATTTTCACTCTCTATAAAAAGGAAATTTTTTTATCCACGAGTACTAAAGAATATATACTTTTCATGCGTATATCTTTCATTGTAATTGTATTCATTCCAGTTTATTTATTAAATTCCACTTTATTTATTTGATTCCACTTTATTTATTAAATATTCCCTTAACAAATTAAAAACTTGATTTGTTGGTATAGTAATATAAACAAGTTAAAACAAGAACAATACATGTATAAAATCTAAAATAAACAAACATGTTTTGTTTGTTTTCATGCATTTATTTCAATATGACGACATAAACTTTTACAGGAAAACTGGAAATTAATTGAAATATTTTGAAGTCGTGGATAAAATAGCATCTTGTATTCGCTTAGGATGAAGGAAATCCTTCACTCAGATGATTCCCTCCACTCGTTACGCTCGTTCCGGGAAACTTCATCCTCGTGAAGAACTGCCTTCATTCTAAGCTTATTAATTGACATTCTAAGCTTATTGATAACTATTAATTGAATCTTAAAAGTGGATTGACAATAGAAGAGAAAACGTTCCTCTGCTTATTTTTAGGCCACTTTTTAAATTCGTTTAAAGGAGTTTCCATTTTATAGACAGTTAAAATTGATTTTTATTTATTTGAGAGAGCAAATGGAACATTTTGGAGGTTTTGTGACAGCCGTGGACACACCAGTACCCTGAGGGTCTCATTAGCCGAACTAGGATTATTTATGTATCATCCTTTTATTTCTATAACAACTTCCATGATTTCTGGGTCTCTGACCTCATACGGGACATTTCATTTGGCTTTTCGTATTTTGGCTTTGGTGAGTTTTTGGATGTGAATTTATTGGAGGTGGTCTTGCTAGGTTAAATTTCGAATGAAAGCTTCTTGTTGGGGCCAAAACCTTCGAGGACGACTACGTAAGTTGTATTGCCTCGTGTTGCGATTGAACGCAATATTCAATTAATTAAGCGATTTTTCTTGAGCATTAGACAATATTGCATGTCTGCACCGGATAACTAAGTAATTTTGGTTTGACTGCCGAAATACCAAGAAGTGGCGAGAGAAAACGTTTTTGAGAATTACGTTAAAACTTATCCAATACAATGATAATGCTGGTATTCCCATTTTTTTACGCGAATTTGGGCCAAAAAGTCAATATAGATCCGCTACCATGGTCGACTTGTTTCGACGATATCACTCATAGGAGGTTTTAAATTTCTAAAATTTCAAAATCAAAATAAAATTATAACACTCTTCGTCCATAACAGAAACAATTTTTGTACCACCCAACACATACAAAAATACATTCGGTGTCATAAAATAATTGTTGAATATCTAAAACGCCCAAAAGCTGCTAATTATACAGATGTTTATACTACATAAATATTAAAATTTTTATCTTAGATTCTGAGCTCTATAGTAGCAGAGGCCTACCAGAGGGCAGTTGCCGATTCAACGCAGTCGGTACAATTCTTATCGTTCGTTATATCCATGCGAGATAATAAATTCATTGAGTCGTTTTCTTTCAGTTTTTTTTGTATCTTTTGTAGAGTTTTGACCGATATATACTTGGACGAGTGTACATATAGGGACAGTTCGTGAAAAAATTTAATTGCTTATCAATCATTGAAAGAAATATGTGTAAATTAAATTTTAAAAAAGGATTGAAAAATAAAAATTAGCAGTCGTACTTTGACAACCATTGTCATTGTCACATGAAGGACGGTCGATTGCATTTTACGTGTGATCACTGATACAAGTTTGTTAAATCGGAAATACAAATTTGATAAAAATAATTTCTACTCAACCATAAATTTTTATAAATAAAATCTGTGAATTAAATTTATTAAAATCATTTCTCTTAATTTGATTATTGAAAAGAGTTTAAGGTATTTGTTTTGTATTGTTTGAGTTCTTAAATTAATTCACTTTTTTTAATCAAAATGATGACAAGATATTATATTATATGATATGAAATTGGTAATGAATTGATACAGATTTAATGAAAAATTTTATATGATCGATCGATTAATTTGATATGACGGAAACAAATCGACAGTAAATCTAAAACAGTAAAATAGTGCAACAAATATTGTATCTGGATAACATCTTCAAAAATCAATAATCACTGCAATGCAATTATTGATTTTATTATTGTTCAACAATCGCGGGGACCATTGGCGCAACTTTTCGTTTTTGTATTGTATTATTATTCATATTCAACAATCACTGGGAACACTGGCGCAACGATTATGTGTTATATTATATTAATTTATAGTTTATTCATTATAATTGGCTAAATTACGAAGACATGAAGGGGATGGGGTGGGGTGAGTGAAACGTTTCAATTTTTAAATGTAGTAATCGTAGTTGTAGTTGTGTGTGTGATTGTCTTTTGAGGTAGTCAGAGTTCCTATTCGATAGAGCTCTTTTGAATACAACTTCTTGTGAAACTTTTGCGTGCAATTCAGCATTTGTACGGGACTGAGAAAAGGCATATTCGAATTCACAGACAAAAGCTAGTTGGAAATTAAAAATCTCATGGCACGCAACTCCTCTAATGTTCCTAGTAGTGATGCCACTATCAGGAATACACAGTGTTCATTACAATGAACTGAATGCACCAACACAAAATTAGTAAAATCATATAACAATGAAGCAGTGTCTGTTATAATTAGTATAATCATATAACAATGAACCAGTGTCTGTTATAATTACATTAGTTGAAAATAATGATGAATAAATCATCAATACAAACTTCGCTTTACCATAATCAAATGGAAACTCCAGTGAACTCATTTATAGGTAATGTAAAACAATACAAAGTTCATTTAACGGAAAGTTTCTTTAATATTCATAACGGCAATAAAGTACTCCAGACAGTTGCCAAAGGTTCTGTGTCTGTTACAAATTAAAATGTTTCACAATTCAATTGTGTGTAAAAACTTTTAAAAATAGATCACGCGATAAATTGATGCTAAAATATTCAATGGTTGAAAAGAATAAAAGAAAACAAAAATAACAAAATAAGAAAAAACTGTTTTCCAATATTAAATTCAAACATCATATTAGTATTTTATTCTTACTTTTTTTTATACAAATCTTCCAATGCCATTTTGGGGGGAGCAATAAAAACTAAGATCGATTGTGTTAAGGTTTTTAGTGACTAAAACTTTCGACACATAATAGGTTCATAATTTTAATGTAAGAAAAACATTGATAAAATAAAAGCACAATTTTCTTACCAGTTTATAAATTCGTTCGCTATATTGAGATTAAAAACATCATTGGGCTTACCTGAAATAAAAACAAATAAGAAAGTTAGCATTAAATTTTTTAGTTGTTTGCAAAAGAAATACATTTAATAACTTAAGCCATACAATATATATTGTACATATGTATGATCTACCACCTCATAGCATACTTTTAACTATTTTCATCACCCCAACAATAAATAATTAAGACGTAAAATAATACTTTCAATTCATTCCTTTAAATTTCCCAAACCGCAACTACAACTCGTTCTTACTACACATCAACAAATAATGCTTAAACTTAAAAACGAAATTAAATTAAGAAACATAAAAAGGAAATTAAATTATAAAATAAAAGTAAACAGAAAAACAGAATTAATTTTGTTATCGCTTTATTCGTTTACCATCATCATCATCGTTCGTTCTATTTTACTTTGATAATTTTATTATTTTTTACATTTATGAATTTTATATGTACCTAACTTATAACCTAACGTCATGATTCATGAATCAAGTTGTAAGGTTGATTGAAGTAAAATAAAAATGATGGGATACGAAAGGCGTAACAGAATTAATAGGTCATTATCCGAATATTTCGATCAAAAAAGTTATTTATTTTTAAAGCACCCCATATGCTACTAAAGATCCACACTGTACGTAAATAATAAAAGAAAAGAAAATCCAATTATATGAAGAAAAGAAAAAGTTTAATTTTTTCTCTTTTTTCTGTAGTATACTTTATTTAATGAAAAACAATGAAATCTAATTATTCGCAACAAAAAAAATTGCATTACGAATAGAAACAAAAATATGAAGAAAACACAATTGGATTTTTCTTTAACTTTAATCAAAGGGAAATTAATAGAATTTTTAAGACCGAAATTAAAAAGAAAATTTTTCTTTTCCTTTTTTTTGTTCTTTAGTTTTTTTTGTGTGTGACAATTGAGAGTGAAAGAGGTCAGGAAAGCCTGGCTTATACACTTTTTGAGTTTTGTTTGTTTTTAAGGACTTAAAGTTATTTTGGTAAAATCTTTGTAGTATAGGGATTGTAGGATACATAAATTAATTATTTAACAGACTATTATGATTCGTTAAAGATAACGAAAGAAGTTAGTACTTGAAAATTGGGGTTATAGTTAAGATTGAGATAATTATTATAATTGATCAATTATGTTTTAATATATAAATGTGTAAATTTTACTTTTCAACATAACGTGAAGTCGTCCTTCGGGTGACTTACAAAGTCACATCCTTTATTCTATTGTTTTATGTTTTTGTTTACCATGCACACTCCTATTAAAATATATTCTAAATCGTGTTTAATTATATTCTCTGCAAATTTAACAACAAAAACTGTTTTTATTCGCCTAATATTAAAGTGTTACTTTATTAATGTGATTTGCAGCCTTAAAGTATCACTTTTTAACCATGTATTTGGTTGTCGTAGTTACGTCCAAAAAAGTAAAAAGCATTTCTATTTGTTTAAATTCTATAAAAAATAGAATTTTTTATCAAAGCAACGCTTAAATTCAAAATTTCATTATAGGGTATAGGTTGTCATACAATAATTTGGAAAAAATAAACAAATATTTTGTCAAAGGTTACTTGTTCAACATATTTTTATTTTAAAGTTTATGGAAATTTATAATTTTGAATTAGAATAAACAAATTTTTTTTAAATATTTTACTCGGGCGAATAAAAAATAGTCGGCTAGCGCCTTGATTTGCAAACTCCACATCCGTCCAAAATCTTTAGTTTTATGTCCTAGCATCATAATATACTATTGTTGAGTATAGTTAGTAAAATTGAAACCACAAAACCCTTTTCAAATTATTTTTGTTTTATTGGAGTTATTTAAACCTACCTTAGCTATATTTTAACAACTAAATACCTTAGAGCCGATTAATTTGTATGTTTAAATAATACATATACATTGTTTATTTAAAAAACTTGACTATTAAATAACCAAAAATAAGACATTTTATTTAGTCCGCAAAAAGGAAATATATCCCTTTATTTTGAAATAAGTTTATTAAGGTTAGTCTTAATGTGTTTAAAAAGTTGTTTCAACATCAAATTTATTGTGTGTGTAAACTTTATATGGTTATGATAAGCACCAACTGTTCTGTTTTGGATCAATCGCATTTTTATTCGGTTGTTTTTCAATAGGTGAGAAACACGTGAAATCTGGATAGGTCTGGATATGAGGTTTTAATTCTGTATATTTAGGTATTGGAATTCGTTGACATCAATTAAAAAAATATTACGACGCTGATGCATAAGTTGACTTCACCACAGCTCTGGAAACATAATGTTCTGGATATATAATGAACTTATATCCATCAAATACTTTAATTAAAAGCTAACAAATATTATGGACTTCGTAGTTCTAATAATAAAAATATTAAAGCAGGCAGTAGTATCCCAACAAACATAAATTCTGTTGTACGAGAAAAAGTAAAAAATATTTTATCGGAAGTGAAAAACCGGAAGTTAGGATGCAGAACTGTTGTTAACCGTACTAAATGTGTATGTACCAAATTTCATCCAATTCGATTATCAGGTACATAAGTTATTGAGCATCCAAAATAATAGGTGCTTGGAGGACCCCCTACCACTTTGTTCACTATCGCTAAAAAAAACTAATCAGTTCCTTGCCATACATATTTGCATCTTTTTGCAAAGTGTAATCAATATTACTTAACGAACGAATGTTGTGTGCTTCCAACAAACATTGAAACAATAAACAGATGTTCGGGAGAACCCCACCACTTATCCCAATATTGTCCAAAAACTAGTCAATTCTTTGTCATTAAAGTCTTCATCTTTTTTCAAAGTGCCATTAAAATTGATTAATGAATGAAGTCTGTATGCTCCCAACAAACTTTAAAAACAAAGTGTGAAAAGTCAGCAGTTGTATGGTAGACCCCCCGCCACTTTGATCAATGTGTCCCAAAAGATGATAATTATCTTCTTATACTAATTGAAACCTTTCCATAAGTTTTATCATAATCACTTCATTATTGTAGGCTGTAGTGTGCATAAAGATACTGAAAAAACTGCCAACAATTAAAAAATTTTTTTTTTTACAGGAAGTAAAAAACCGGAAGTTGGGATGCAGAATTTTTGTAAATCATACTAAATGCTTATGTACCAAGTTTCATCCAATTTGATTATCAGGTAAAGATGTTATAGAGCTTTTAAAAAAACAGGTGTATGGGACACCCCCCACCACTTTGTTCACTATCGCACATAAACTAATCAGTTCTTTGCCATACATGTTTGCATTTTTTTCCAAAGTGTCATTAAAATTGGTTCACGAACGAATGCTGTGTGCTCCCGACAAACATTGAAAAAATGATGGCACAGTAAACAGGTGTTCGGGAGGCCCCGTACCACTTATCCCAATATTGTCCCAAAACTAATCAGTTCCTTGTCGTTTAAGTCTCCATCTTTTTCCAAAGTGTCATTAGAATTGATTAATGAATGAAGTCTGTATGCTCCCAACAAACTTTAAAAACAAAGTGTGAAAAGTCAGTTGTATGGTAGGCTCCCCGCCACTTTGATCAATATGTCCCAAAAAATGATAATTATCTTCTCACACTAATTGAACCCTTTTCCATAAGTTTTATCATAATCACTTCATTATTGTAGGCTGTATTGTGCATAAAGACACTGCAAAAACTTCAAAAAAGTACAAAAACAAATTTTTTACCGGAAGTGAAAAACCGGAAGTTGGGATGTGGAACTTTTGTAAACTGTACTAAATGCTCATGTACCAAGTTTCATCCAATTCGATTATCAGGTACAGATGTTATTGAGCTTTTAAAAAAACAGGTGTATGGGACACCCCCCAACCACTTTGTTCACTATCGCTCAAAAACTAATCAGTTCCTTGCCATACATGTTTACATCTTTTTCCAAAGTGTCATCAAAATTCGTTCACGAACGAATGCTGTGTGCTCCCAACAAACATTGAAAAAAGTGTGACACATTAAACAGGTGTTCGGGAGGGCCCGTACCACTTATTCCAATATTATCCAAAAACTAACCAGTTTTTTGTTACTTAAGTCTCCATCTTTTTTCAAAGTGTCATTAAAATAAATTAATGAATGAAGTCTGTATGCTCCCAACAAACTTTAAAAACAAAGTGTGAAAAGTCAGCATTTGTATGGTAGACGCCCCACCACTTGGATCAATGTGTCCCAAAACATGATAATTATCTTCTCACACTAATTTAAACCCTATTCCATAAGTTTCATCATAATCACTTCATTATTATAGGCAGTAGTGTGCATAAAGACACTGCAAAAACTTCAAAAAAGTACAAAAACAAATTTTTTACCGGAAGTGAAAAACCGGAAGTTGGGATGCAGAACTATTGTGAACCGTACTACACAGTCATGTACCAAGTTTCATCCAATTCGCTTATCAGGTACAGATGTTATAGAGCTTTCAAAAAACAGGTGCCCCAGGGACCCCCCACCACTTTGTTCACTATCGCTCAAAAAATAATCAGTTCCTTGTCATACATGTTTGCATCTTTTTCCAAAGTGTCATCAAAATTCATTCACGAATGAATGTTTTATGCTCCCAACAAACATAAAAACTTTTTGGAAAAAACCACCTGTTGTATAGTGGAGCCCCCAACCCTTTATCCAATATGCTCCAAAAGCTAAAATCTTTTTCCTGTTATTTAAAAGCTTTTACCAACGTTTCATGAAAATCGATCGGTAATTGTAGGCTACACTAGGGATAAACACTTGAAAAAAAAACTTTTTAACCGGAAGTGACAAACCGGAAGTTGGTATGCAGAAATATTGGAAACAATACTCAAACCTTATATATTAAGTTTCAATAAGATCATAGCCCGCGATCAGAAGTTATTCAAGATTTAAACTTAGAGGTGTTCGGGAGACCCCCCGCCATTTTGTCCAAATTTGAAATGAATCCAGATCTTCTATTTTCAAGTGAATCTGTATCATTTGCCAAAGTTTCATCAAGATCCTATGCAGAAAACTCACCCAAACATCAACCCACCCCCACACGCACACACAGACGAACACCAAAATTTTTTTTGGCTATTTAGATAGAGGATGGTCCAAAACAAAAGAAAAGAGAAAATTTGGGGTATGTAAGATTTTTTTTTTAACGATAGATTGCATTACTTCACACAATTTAAAATTGTGGTGAAGTAATAATTAAAAAAATTATTAAATAAACATCTCCACAATAACCATTTTGACCATCAAACAACTGAATTTTATAACTCATAAATTAATCCAACAAAAATCGATTATTCTAGATGAATTGCAAATGCAAGCATTAACCATCATTTATCTATACTAATTTAAACACATCTATAATTTATGAAAATGATGTTTTTACGAGATGTTTGTTGTTTCTTGTGTTTCGTAATTCGTACACCACACCTCGATTATCATAAAAGTCAAAGAAAACCAATTTTTTTTCTTCATAAATGCAATAATTTTCGTTCTTCGTTATATGACTCCAGCTCTTTTGAACCAGTTTGTTTATTAATATATTCATGTCGATAAATTTGTTGTTTTTTCTGTTGTTTTATAAAAGTAGAAAGATCAATTTGTATTTCAAAGGTTTTGTTTAAGTTGATTTCAAGTAGAGGATAGAGTTGGTCGGTTGTGTAAATATTTACATTATATGCGATTATGTTACTGTAAATTTTGAGTTAAAATTCTGTTCTGAAGATGTTGAGTAGCTTCAATTGATATTCATATTCTGTAAATAATGATGCATCTACACAGTTGAAAAAGTAACTGCAATATTTAAAGCAAGTCTTGCAACAGGAGCTATGCGTTGCAGGTTATTATTTAATTGTAAAGTAAATGTTTCATTAAACCTAATTTCAATGTATTTGTATAAAATTTAAAACAACTCTTGCATCATAATTTATTTCTATAGAACAGCTAGAAGTTTTAATGCACCTTGCTGCAATTTAATACATTAATGAAATTTTAAAATTCACTAGAGTATTATCCTTTTTAAAAATATATAGTTAAAATCGTTTCATGTATGTTTTAGTTATCGCTTCTCAGCTGAAAGTCTATAACATAATAGTGATTAAGGTTAAGGTATGTATGTTTTAATTTTTTCCGTTGTAATTTTTTCATTTTAATTTGATTAATTTAAGCAGGTGCGTAATAATCAAAGTATCTCGAAATTATGATGTAATTTGCATTAAAATGTCATACTAAAAAAATGTTGCGCGCAATTTATTTAATGCAAATAACAGACATTTTTAAACAACAAGTTTTTTTATTTTACTCCAAGTACTCTGTTAAATATTGATGCAAAGAGCATTAGTTTAACTTTATATAGCAAGCTTTGTATTGTTTTGTAATGGAAACTTCCGTAGGACCTATATGTGTAGCAATTTGCATTACATATTCAATTTTTTTTTAACTGTGTATTTATGACATAATTTTAATGTTTGAAGGTTTCATCAAGATTTTGTATCGAAATTTAAAATCGATAAATTAAGTAGCTTGATCACTACTAGACTGAATATACAAATTGGTTGAAGACAATGTTGTATATCTTAAAATTTAAAAAAGATCATAGGGTTGAAGTGAAAAGAGTTCATTCATTAATCTAATTATTTTTATTTTTCTGATAGGCCTATCCGGCTCGAAGGACCAAAATAAAGATAATATATACGTTTAAAGGACTAACTGACGCATGTCCCTTTTTTGATGGATTTTTATTTAATAGAGCATTGCCTGATAAATTATAATTGATATTAGTTGTCGAAAGTCGTTGAGGAATTCAGTTTCCTAAATTGCTAAAAGGTCTACAACTGAAATAGAACTATGTGTTATCTGCTAGAATTTTATTATGTAAAATATCCCATTACTTCAATTTCAACCCTTTCGGAAAATGAGGACTAAAAATACCAACAAACAAAAAATTAAATCTCCATTTTCAAAGAACGAAATTCCTCTGCTAAAAATCCTACAAACAATTTTCTCTACCTGACTCTCGAAATAATCAACCTTTTTTTTGTTCTAATTTTTCTCATTTATTCTAAGAATAAAATACGTATTAAATTTTTAAGAAAGATAACCCTGACAATCATAGAGGGGGTGTACAATTTTTTTCTGTATGAATTTAATTTTGATTGTTCGTGACTACTTGATAAAGGGGAGATATATTGTTTGTGTAATCAAATATTTGTTTATATTTTATGCTGAGATCTGGTTTTGAAAGGGTTGAAAAATACGAACAAACAATATTGTGGGTGAATTCTATTTCGTTTAAATTTCATTTAGTTACCAATTTACGAACGGTTTTGTGTATTATAAATTGACATTTGAAAATTATCATTGAATAAAACAATATTCATTCAATAGTGGGAAAATGTGATTGACAACTTTTTTAATTAATTTTTTTGTTTTTAATTTAGGTATATTATTTATTATTGTTTGGGTTACTTAATTTTACAAATTGATTTTATTAATTTTAGGAAAAGTAATTAGACTTTAAGTAGGTTATGATATTGGGAGGGGATTTTAAGTTTTTGTCGTTAAGGGTTCCAATTTGTTTTTATTTGGTATACATGATTATGTATACCATTTACGATAAAGTGGGTAGGTGAAAAATTGAGTACAGAAGAAAATAGTGAAAAAAATGTAGAAGCAGCAGCAAGTAAGAATAAAAAATCTGGTATGAAGACTACAAAACAATCGATAAAATTGATAGAAGAAACAAAAAACACAAAGAAGAAAAATAAATAATAAATTTTGAGATAAACAAAAAATAAATTGAACATTTATCTAAATCGGATATAAAATAAAAAATAATGTAATTGTAAAAGAATTGTAACGTAATTGTAAAAGAAAAGGGAAAAGATTAAAAATTTAATTTATTTATTTTAATTTTTTATTTTCTTATTATAAATGACGACAAAATAATCATTCATAACAATACTCTTGAACCTTTTTCTCTTTAATCGCGTTTTTTTTTGTTTTTACAATAAAAAAGTAATGAAATTAAAATAAAATTTTACAGTTATAAAACTTACAAGAAATATTAAAACTTGTCTGGTTGAACTAATGTGAGTAACGCGTTTTTAATTTTTCATTTAATTTTATTGAAATTTCTTAAGACATTTTGATTCTCTTGGATAAATGACAGTTTTCTGGTAAAATTTATGGTTTTAATGTTTATAGATGGATGATAGTAGATTTGAATTATAATTAAGAGACGATAGCAAAGAAGAATTTTTATTTAATAGTTTTTGTTCATTAGTATTCATGTATGTTCAATTTTAATGGTGATAAATTTTTTATCGTTAGGTATTTTAATTATGTGATATAAGGCATAGTGTTGGCTTAATTTATTATGTTAACAACTATTGTACACATCATAATCAATAAATTTGGGAATACTGTTCGTTTGATAAATTGAATAAATTCATATGTTAAGCAGCGCGTGGATTACATTTGTAATTGATAGCTGGATTTTTCAAAAATTTCATTGGTAAGCGTTAGAACAAAAGCAAAATAACATTAGAAAAGACGTGGCTCGTGTGAATTGAGTATGTATAGTTAATTCAGGTAGTTCTATATTCCTTTAACTCTTTATTCATTTATTTCCTTATTTCTTTTATTTCTTTGATTTTTGTTTCTTTCTTTATTTATTTTTTAATTTCTTTCTTTCTTTCTTTATTTATTTCTTTATTCCTTTATTTCTTTATTTCTTTATTTCTTTATTGCTTTATTTCTTTATTTCTTTATTTCTTTATTTCTTTATTTCTTTATTTCTTTGTTCCTTTATTTCTTTATTTCTTTATTTCTTTATTTCTTTATTTCTTTATTTCTTTATTTCTTTATTTCTTTATTTCTTTATTTCTTTATTTCTTTATTTCTTTATTTCTTTATTTCTTTATTTCTTTATTTCTTTATTTCTTTATTTCTTAATTTCATTATTTCTTTATTTCTTTATTTCTTTATCTCTTTATTTCTTTATTTCTTTATTTCTTTATTTCTTTATTTCTTTATTTCTTTATTTCTTTATTTCTTTATTTCTTTATTCCTTTATTTCTTTATTTCTTTTAATCCTTTATTTCTTTATTTCTTTATTTCTTTATTTCTTTATTTCTTTATTTCTTTATTTCTTTATTTCTTTATTTCTTTATTTCTTAATTTCTTTATTTCTTTATTTCTTTATTTCTTTATTTCTTTATTTCTTTATTTCTTTATTTCTTTATTTCTTTATTTCTTTATTTCTTTATTTCTTTATTTCTTTATTCCTTTATTTCTTTATTTCTTTATTTCTTTGTTCCTTTATTTATGTATTTCTCAATTCCTTAATTTCTTTATTTCTTTATTTCTTTATTTCTTTATTTCTTTATTTCTTTGTTCCTTTATTTATTAATTTCTCAATTTCTAAATTTCTTTATTTCTCTATTTCTTTATTTCTTTATTTCTCAATTTCTATATTTCTTTTTTTTAATTTCTTTATTTCTTTATTTCTTTAATTCTTTATTTCTTTGTTTCTGTATTTCTTTTTTTCCTTATTTCTTTATGACTTTATTTCTTTATTTCGTTATTTCTTTATTCTTTATTTCTTTATTTCTTTATTTCTTAATTTCTTAATTTCTTTATTTTGTTATTTCTATTTCTTTAATTCTCTATTTCTTTATTTCTTCATTTCATTATTTCTTTATTCGTTTATTTGTTTATTTCTTTATTGTTTATTTTTTCATATCTTTATTTCTTTATTTCCTTATTTCTTTGTTTCTATATTTCTTAATTTTGTTATTTCTTTGTTTCTTAATTTCTTCATTTCTTTGCTTTTTACTTCTTTATTTTTTTATTTATTTATTTTTTATTTCTTTATTTCTGTGTTCTTCCACCTTTAGGTTAGGATACCTCAAAAACCTGAACTAGAATCGCATATTGATCTTTTTATCGCAACCCAAAAACTACGTGAAAAGACTATGCATTCTATATCCACACGAGTCTAGTCGGGCAAAGTTATCATCAGTTTTATTAAAACAGCAAAGATGTTTGTTTTGATCAAATGAGATTTTTGACCGTTTCCTCTAACCAATACGGAATATGGCCGGCCACAAGCTAAATAATGGCATCATCAGTTGTTGATGCAATACCCGAAGAACTATTGAAAACGGACGACGACTGATCGCCTAATTTTATTTAAACGAATCATTGGCTGCAATGTGGGACCAACTAAAATTGAATGCCTACATAGCAGTAAATATACTTCATTGTCGCAACTCTTTCGACTCATCTCTTTTACCGCTCCGGTCAATAAATATCAGTGTAGTTTTTTCAATA